>CM065688.1:8840443-8875443 GCA_017654935.2 Phymorhynchus buccinoides | reverse complement strand
TTCACATGTCTTTACCTGGTTCCATTGTCCATTCACATGTCTTTACCTGGTTCCATTGTCCATTCACATGTCTTTACCTGGTTCCATTGTTCATTCACATGTCTTTACCTGGTTCCATTCTCCATTCACATGTATGTATGTATGCATGTATGTATGTATGTATGTATGTATGTATGTATGTATGTATGTATGTATGTATGTATGTATGTATGTATGTATGTATGTATGTATGTATGTATGTATGTATGTATGTATGTATGTATGTATGTATGTGTATGTATGTATGTATGTATGTATGTATGTATGTATGTATGTATGTATGTATGTATGTATGTATGTATGTATGTATGATGTATGTATGTATGTATGCCAGTCAGTAGTTTCCGATTATGACTGCTAGGTAATACACCACTATACATAGAAACTACGAAATTTGAAGTACATGTAATTCTATGCAGCGGATCTCGACATACTGGGTAACAGGGAAAAAATGGCGAAAGACGTGTTGCTATATTCAGCAACGCTGCTTGATTTTCATATCACCTTATCTTCTGCTCAGATACCAGTACCACGACACAGAAAAAAATGAAGCGATTCTGTGCAATAGTTCACACCCGCTGAAAGGAATATTGGCGAAGGGAGGGCTTGTTGCCATAACTGGTGACCCCTAGGTGATATAATATGCCTATTGGACCCTTCAGCTCCAGGGAATGTACTGTCCTACTCAATTTGAAGGGACTCTGTGCTGCGGTTCACGATATATACTTTTGACAGACAAATAGACAGACAGACAGACAGACAGACAGACATACAGACAGAGGAAACCTCACCTGCCCCTGACAGAGCAGGGCGGTTCGGTCCAGCATGGTGACGATGTCGGAGCGCGGCTGGTGGATGGACAGGATGACTATCCTCCCCTGACGGGCCAACTGCTGCAGACTGGCCACCAGGTGGCGCGCAGTGAAGCTGTCCAACCCCGTGGTCGGCTCGTCCAGAAGAAGAATGTCTGTTACGGTCACAAAAATACACGTTGGTATTTTTCGATCTTTTCCCATGGCAGCACAATGATACGTATGTTGTATTTGACTTTACTAACGTATCAGAGTGTGGCCAATGTGGAAAGAGCGACAAAGAGCAATATCATATATTTTGGTAAAGGTCAAGATGTGCCACCCCCCCTACATTTCTCAATTAATTGTATTTTTCCGTTATTGCCTTTCTTACCATACATAAAGCTGTATTTTAGGAACATTTTCACCAAATTATCTTTTTGGAATACTAACTCTAACCCTAGCCCTAACCCTAACCCTAACCCCCCACCATATAAGACGGAAAAACGCAACGAACCACAACTGTATATTTGATCACAACAAATATAAACACCCGAAGGTGCTGATTGGATCCAGATACGCACGCGCCCCTCACGCCCTACCAACACAAGAGCAGCCCCAAACCAGCCCTGTCAGCCCGTGCGATACGTAATGCAGGTCTGGGCATACACGGGACATTCCATTAAGGGCCGTAAGGTGGCGCGCATTGAAGCTGTCCAACCCTGCAATGGACTCGTCCAGAAGAAGAATGTCTGAATGCATGAGATGAGAGCATTAGAATACCATTCATTACGTCATCATTATTAATTAAGAAATATATATATATAAATGTTGAACAAAATGTTTATAATCAGAATCTAGTTTGGTATTTGGTATTTAGTACTTCATAGTCACAGAGGCGTCTCTGTGAAATTCGGGTTGCTCTCACCTGGAGAGCGCGTCGCAGCAAGAGGCGCGCCACCCATTTTGTTTTTGCATGCGATTTTTGTGACTGATGAGGAAGGGAAGGGAGGGGGGGGGGGGGGGGCAGCACCTTAGCATTTTCCCTCGCCAGCCTTTCCTCCGCGACACCGATGCCAACGTCATCCCAGGCATCAAGATCAACACCGATACTCAGACCTCGTCTGAACGACCCAACCCCGAGGGTTCAAGGGCTCCGCGAGACAACAACACCGAGATCAACAAGGACCACCCGCCATGCCATGACCAGACAACAACACCGAGATCAACAACAAGGACCACCCGCCATGCCATGACCAGACAACGACACCGAGATCAACAAGGACCACCCGCCATGCCATGACCAGACAACAACACCGAGATCAACAACAAGGACCACCCGCCATGCCATGACCAGACAACGCTGATTCCGTCTATACCTTCATCTTGTCATCCCTCATCTTCATCCCAGAAAGACTTCGTTGTCACCCAACCAGTCCTTAAGAGCTACGCTACACGTTATTTTCACCAAGCCTACTTCACTCCACAATACAAAACAGTGTGGTCAGCTCCGGAGAAAAAACCACCCCCACACCTGGAACCTACCTGGGTCTTTGAGCAGCTGGATGGCGATGGTGACCCTTCTCTTCTCTCCCCCAGACACCCCCCTCACCACCGCTCCCCCGACCCGCGAGTCAGCCACCGCCCTCAACCCCATACGGTTGATGACGTTGTCCACCTGCAAGAAAGTACTGTTAAGAGGGCTTGCCTTGTATAAGCCCATGGTCGCTTAAACGGCCCCCCCCCCCCCCCCCCCCCCCCCCCACACACACACTTTGGAGCAAATGTCGGGCATAGGGGTACTTACCAAATAAACACCCACCCACCCTACCTTTGGACCGATTTCGTGAAACGGGGGTGGTGGTGGTGGGGGTGGTTGGGGGGGGGGGGGGGGGGTGTATAGAAGGCACTTTACAAGTAATATAAGAAGAAAATCAGGTTTGTTGTCCTTTCAACTGACAACGCGGGACAAATTCCATCAGCCAGCCGTCATTATTACACTGACAGCTTGTGTGACTCGTTCAGCTTGCGAGAAGTATAAGCTGAAGTATGCGAAGATCGTTAAAATACTGACTTATTTCCAAAGTCTCCCCCCAGTGGGGATACCGAAGAAGAAGAAGAAGAAGAAGAAGAAGGATTCAAGAAGCATTTAATAATAAAAAAGGAGAAGAGGAAGAAGAAGAAGAACAGAAGAAAGAGAAGAAGAAGAAGAAGAAGAAGAAGAAGAAGAAGAAGAACTAAGAAAAGAAGAAGAAGAAGAAGTGTGTGTGAAGAAGAAGTGATTCAAGAAGCATTTAATAATAAAAAAGTGAAAACAGTAACAGTTAATACAACTATAAAGTGTGTGTGTGTGTGTGTGTGTGTGTGTGTGTGTGTGTGTGTGTGTGTGTGTGTGTGTGTGTGTGTGTGTGTGTGCGTGTGTGTGTGTGTGCGTGTGTGCGTGCGTGTGCGTGTGCGTGCGTGTGTGCGTGCGTGTGCGTGTGTGCGTGTGCGTGCGTGCGTGCCTGTGTGTGTGTAGAGAGGAAGGAAGGAAAGAGAGAACTACGTGTAAGAGTGAGTGAGAGAAAAAGAGACAGAAGAGTGAGACCAGGAAAAACGAGAGAGGTTAAGAGAGAGACAGACAGAGAAAGAAAAGAAGAGAGATAGAAAAATAGATAGATAGATAGATAGATAGATAGATAGATAGATAGATAAATAGATAGATAGATAGACAAATAGATAGATAGATAGATAGATAGACACATACATAGTTACATAGATAGATAGATAGATAGATAGATAGATAGATAGATAGATAGATAGATAGAGTGAATTAATGAATGAATACATTAATATTTTTCTTTAACGATAATCATCATCATCATCATCATATAGTAAAAAGCCAACTGTCCGTCCGTGTGTGTGTGTGTGTGTGTGTGTGTGTGTGTGTGTGTGTGTGTGTGTGTGTGTGTGTGTGTGTGTGTGTGTGTGTGTGTGTGTGTGTGTGTGTGTGTGTGTGTGTGTGTGTGTCTGTGTGTCTGAAACACGAAACGGGCCTTATAACTCCGCCGTTTTTCGACCGAATCGCTTCAAATTTGCTGTGAGCCCTAACGGGGCGATGGCAACGGCAACCGAGGCGGCCGTGTCATTTGCGCGGTTTCGCAAATGCGCGAAACGCGCATCCGCCGGCCTCTCGGTATCTAGTATTCCAAAAAGATAATTAGCTGAAAAGGTTCATAAAATACAGCTTTATGTTTGGTAAGAAAGGCAAAAACGGAAAAATTGAGTTAGCCGAGAAATGCAGGGGGGGTGGCACATCTTTACCTTTACCAGCTAGAATATCAAGGCCGAGTTCGAAAATGAAACTGAAGGTCTTTGGTCAAAGGTCAAGGTCACTGGACCCAAAAATGCTGCCGCGCGGCTGGTTGATCTAACGTTTTCACGCCCTACTACTTATATATATATATATATGTCTGTCTGACCGTGTCGGCTACTCTGCCCCTGCTGGTGTAGCCCGGCAGGGTGAGGTAGGCAGTGTAGGTCAGAGTTTCTCGCACTGTCAGGTTGGGCAGCAGGCGATCGGCCTGAATGACGTAGCTCATCCTCTGCTGCATCATCTCTTTGGTGCACAGCCTCCCCGCATACGTCATTATCCCCGTGACGACACCTTGCGTCCGGTGAGCGATGACGTCAAGCAGTGACGTTTTGCCGGAACCTGTGAATATGAGAGAGAGAGAGAGAGAGAGAGAGAGAGTGAGAGAGAGAGAGAGAGAGAGAGAGAGAGAGAGAGAGAGACTTTGTGACCTGCATCGCCGAGATTAAGGAACACAAACAATGACACTCAAAAAGGAACAGGCAATATTAAAACAAAATACTACTTATCATGAAAATATGAATGAACGGATTAACCACACCAAGAATTTTGAGAAAACAAGAAGTTTAAGAAATATACCCTAACAATAATCCGTTTCTTCTTTTTTTCCTATTTGCCAAAACAAGGTGAAACAAACAGGGGAAAAACAACATTTAGGACTTATACAACATTATGCAAGATTATCAAGCTCGCATAGTACGAGAAATGACATATGTAAAGAAACATTACTTTCACACATCATCAATAGGCCTACGCATTCTCTTTCTTCTGACATTAAATGATTCTGCAACACATTTTGGCGAATGAAACAACATCGCTTTCATCATCAGACGAAAATAAACCACGCAGATCATGGTTGTTATAAATAAGTATGTTGAAAAAGTTGTGATCTCATTCTGATTTCATCGTAAGCAGAACAGTGGGATATGAAATGCTCTTCATCTTCTATAACACCAGTTGTACATATATCACATAATATGCCATTTACACTATCTTCAGGGTCAAACCACCTTCTATTTGCTTTTAAACCCAACAGATATTTCTATTTCCCCATGGCATCACAGTGATAATCCACTCTTATCATGACTTACAGCTCATTGTGTTGTCATGGGGAAATAGAAATATCTTGTGAATAGTGTTAACGTGTACACAGACCTTAATATGACTTACAACTCACCGTGTTACCACGGGGAAATAGAAATATCCTGTGAACAAAATAATCGACGTGATGATTGTGGCCACGCACAGCGAAGAAGCGAAGAAGAAGCACTGTCTCTTTCCGTTTCGTTTAACCTACCCATTTCAAACGATATGTTACGACATACTATAACACCTACCCATTTCTAACGATATGTTACAATAGACTCTAACACCTACCCATTTCTAACGATACGTTACGACACTCTAACACCTACCCATTTCTAACGATACGTTACAACACTCTAACACCTACCTGAACTCCCCACCAGCGCAATGAGCTGGCCCGCCGGAAACGCCATGTTGACGTCACGGAGCACGCGCTTCACGTGGTGCTGTCTGAGGCACGCGCCTTGCCACCAGCGGCCCGTGCGGTACTTGACGTCATAGTTGACGTCCTGAAGCGCTAAGGTGGGCCCGCCACTAGAGGCAGACTCCTGGTCGTTGTTGGGGATGATGGGGGCAGTAGGTGCAGGGGTGGGTCGAGGGGATTGAAAGATCCCTCCTTGAAGAATGTCGGAATCCATGAGGAGAGTCTACCCACCTGAGTTGGAAGGGGAAAAGGAATCAAACTGAGGGTTCCTGATTTCTTCCTCTCTTTCTTCCGCTTTTTACAGTTTTAACTAGGCGTGCTTTCTCACCCCATTTTTAAAATTTAACCCCTTGACTGTCAGAGAAAAATAAAGAAAAAAATCATTGGGCAAATCATGCCATGAAAAAGACTAATGAGCCAATCTGGCAAAATGGTCTGGGGATATAACTCTCTTGACTGTGTTAGAGCAAAAGCCAGCATATCGGGGTTATTCCTCTTCATCTGATGACATCATCAGTGATGTCATCAGGTCAGTACGTAATACGTTGGTGGCAGTCAAGGGGTTAAGGGGTCATGGCAGAAACACACACACACACACACACACGCACGCACGCACGCACGCACGCACGCACACGCACACACACACACACACACACACACACACACACACACACACTCTCTCTCTCTCTCTCTCTCTCTCTCTCTCTCTCTCTCTCTCTCTCTCTCTCTATCTATCTAGGGGAAGACGGGGTAACAAGCGCATGGGCGGGTAAGAAGCCCACCCCAATTATCTCATGAAATAAAGAAAATTTCAGTCAAATTTGCCCATGAGACGAATGCTAGACATTAACGCTCGTCTCATGGGCAAAATGAGACTGAAATTTGCTTTATTTCATGAGATAATTGGGGTGGGCTTCTTACCCGCCCATGCGCTTTTTACCCCGTCTTCCCCTATCTATCTCTCACCCCTCTTTCTCCCTCTAACATAGGCCTAATTTTGAGAAACCCTACCCCACTCAACGCATGCGCTTATAAGGCACACGCTTGAAAGCTCTAACTAAGAGCCGTGTTCACCAAATGAATATATCAGGTGCATCAGTAAAACGATTGAATCGAATTCTGAGAAAAGGGTCTGCCAATGAGCAATGAGCTTTGGGGGTTTGGTGGAGACAGGGGAGAGGGGATGGGAGGAGAGGGGGGGGGAGGGTTTCTACATTCGGGATTTGAATCCTTCCACTGAGGGCAATGATGGAAGGGCGTTCAACCTCAGATGGAAGGGCGTTCCACTCGCTGATTGTCCGTGGGGGAAAAGGAGTAGATCTACTTCCTGTAGTACTTCCTTCTATCAGGTATATCTTGGGGCAGAGGAGGGGGAGAGTCCTCCCCTTTTTTGCTAGGGTTGGGGGTCCGGAAACCCTAGACCCACGCCCCCCCCTCCCCCGATTATAGATCTATATCATTTCTAAAATAAAAGAACATTGTTCTTTTGTAATCTAACCAAGTTAATCTTACCACACCCACGCAACACCGTCACTGCTGACGAATAGGTGTTCTGAATTAGAAGGTTTGACGTCATAATAAGTATAGTAGACTGTTACAACTTCGTTCAGTTCAGACAGTTATCGCATGTTTCGGCATATTCCGACTTGTAGATGCAGCATCTGATCCATATTTTCAATGCATTATTAGAATCGATCCACCAGAAAGCAGTTTAACAAAATTGGTTCCGGTTTCCTCGTAAATATTCATCAGAAAACGGCTGCAAACAAGTCATATGTCTACAAGGCAATTTCGTCAATACCCCAAGCAATTTCGTCCAGGCATGACATGCAATTTCGTCCAAAGACAAAGAGCAAAAAAACAACGAACTGTAGTTTGAAACAAATGAATAGAACAGCTGTCTATGTGTTTGTTTTCTTCTTTTTATCAAGATAATCTCTGCGTGTGACGAGAAAACAAAAGAAAAGGCCTCCAGTAATTTTTGTTTGTGGCTCAAGCCACAAACCTATAACTCACTTTGTCGGTCGGTCGGTCGGTCGGTCTGTCTGTCTGTCTGTCTGTCTGTCTGTCTGTCTGTCCAAAATTGTCGCACATTTTGACAAAATTGTCGCACTTCAAATCGAGGCTACACTTCAAATTGAGGCCGCTCTTTAAAATGATGTATTTTAAAAGCGTACAAAATAATAAACATACGTAATACAGACACTACAACAGACACGACGAGTATGCGGTGCTTCTTTTGATGAGTATAAGTAGGATACATAGTTTTAAATGTTTTCCAAAAGATATAAAATGTTACGAAATGGTGCAGAGATAACATTCTGGTTTACAGATTAAAATTATTGAAAAGCCAGGGGAGGTGACTCATGATTGGAGTGGTAAAAATAGACAGCGTGCCACAAACTATTGCGATTTCGCGCTTGTTTTTCAAGAGGGTCAAAAATCCACTGTGGCACCTGTAAGCCCTGGACGAAATTCATTCTCTCTCTCTCTCTCTCTCTCTCTCTCTCTCTCTCTCTCTCTCTCTCTCTCTCTCTCTCTCTCTCTCTCTCTCTCTCTCTCTCTCTCTCTCTCTCTCTCTCTCTCTCTCTCTCTCTCTCTCTCTCTCTCTCGTTGTAAATGGACGAAATTGCATTAATGCTTGTTTTTATGCAATACAAATTCGTCCAGTTGATTTGTTATAAATACATTAATAATAATAATAATAATAATAATAATAATAATGAGCATTTACATAGCACTTTACTCCCTTTGCAGGGAGCTCAAAGCGCTTTACATAGACAATAAAACACAAATAAGTCATTATACACATAAGACTCACTACAATCAAATAAAATATGCATAAAATAATATTATTTAAACAAAGCCCTGTTCATAACCACAAAATTTGAAACAATATTACAATATTATAAGAAAAGAAACAAAATTGCAAGGGAAATCAAAGGTCATGAGCTACATTAATCTAAAATAAAAAATAAATTGGCCTATTGAAAAATTATCATCTCAAAATACATGCATGGTAAAATCACATATTGTTGTGAAAGCAAAGGAATATTGACAACTAACCTGGGGTCTGCCTCAATGTGGCTCATATAGGGCCTATTTAATGTGGCGGTACCATAGCCGATGAGGTTTAACCGAGGCGTGGTTACCGCTACACCTATCTATATTGTTAAAAACTCGGGACTTTACTGGTGTTGCACTGCCTCCGGGCATTGCGGCCAGTATTGTTCCCACCATCTTTGTATTTACAAATGTCCCATATGTGTCTGTGACCGAGAGGACGTAAAACATCATTTTCATCCGTCTCAATGTGGCTGTTGCTTATGCTTTGCTAGCTGACTTACTGCCGAAAGTAACTTTGGTGAAGGGAGTTAATTACAAAGAGAGTTACCTTTCTTTGCTTCACTATTATCCTCTCTCCTCGCCCCACTATTTAACACCCGCGGAGTTTACGGAGCGAAGGTGATATTGTTTTTGTTGTGTAGTGGCTGTGTGTGTGTGTGTGTGTATGTATGTATGTATGTATGTATGTATGTGGGTTTGTTAACAGCATATCACCATGAAGGAATAAAGATAGGAAGATGAAACTTGATGTGCATGTAGGCTAGGTACTGTAGATGTGCCTTTTTGTGTCAAGGTCAAGGTCAAGGTCATGACCTTGACATATGACCTTGAAAACTGAAAATCTATTTTTAGCAATATATCGGGCACCATTCGACATATGATGTTGAAACTTGGTATGAAGGTGGTTTGGCTTATGCTCCTTCCGAATATTGTTGACCAATCAAGGTCAAGGTCAAGGTCAAGGAGATCACTGGACCCTGAAAATCGGGGGGTAAAAAAATGGAGTTCCCAAGATGAAATCAGGTGGGAATGTTGGCTGGGTATTGTAAATGTGCCTTTTGGGGTCAAGGTCAAGGTCAAGTTATGACCTTGACGTGTGACCTTGAAAACTAGGAACGTGGGTGATTCTCGGATGCTTTTATGGGAAATCTACTCAGCAAGATAGGGACAGTCAGCAGCAGAAACAGTAAGATAGTGACAGTATGCAGCAGCAGCAAGATAATCACAGTCATCCTTTGAAGTCGGGGTGTGGCTGCATAACTCCGCGGGTGATTCTCGAATGCTACATTCGATAACTTTTCAATCTAGTTCTATCTTTGTTTAACTCAACTTCTATGGAGGCATGCCACTTTGTTCTGTGTTGAATGGAAATTTGTTTAACGTCCTCCGGTCTGGAACAGACACATATGGGACATTAGTAGATATAAGATGGTGGGAACGATCCTGGAGGCAATGCCTGGAGGCAGTGCAACACCATTAAAGTCCCGATTTTTTTAACAATATAGATGAGTATTTGTAACTAATTGTCTGTTTTTATCATTGGGATTCCTTTGAGGGTTTACACCAGCTATGTGTGTTTATGTGTTTCTTTAGAATAGATACATCACAGTTTCAAATGAGTAATCAGGTAAATTGGAAAAAAATACATGGTGGACGAAGTTGTCACGCATTGCCTTATAATATAGTAGGCTACGCGAACGGGACAAATTCCCTCTGACGTCATCTCCAGTCCACGTGTCCCGTGTTTTCTGGGTTTGTTTACTTCCAGAATTTATAAATCATTTCCAACATGGATCAAGATCAGGATGGAATGGTTTTGAAACTAGGGTAAGGTTTCCAAGTCTAGATGTAGTCTAGTACCAAAATGACCAGTCTAGGGGAAGACGGGGTAAAAAGCGCATGGGCGGGTAAGAAGCCCACCCCAATTATCTCATGAAATAAAGAAAATTTCAGTCAAATTTGCCCATGAGACGAATGCTAGACATTAACGCTCGTCTCATGGGCAAAATGAGACTGAAATTTGCTTCATTTCATGAGATAATTGGGGTGGGCTTCTTACCCGCCCATGCGCTTTTTACCCCGTCTTCCCCTATCTGTTTTCAATCCATCGCGAATATCGCCAGAAGTGGCGTCTGCGACGTATTGTCGGCCTACCACAAATAGAGTAATTAGGGGCAGGGCCCCAAATGTCCGGATGCAAAATCAACTGTCAAAAGATTCAAAATAAATATTCAAAGACAAATTTCAAAGGCTACACTGAATAGAGAATACAATCTTCTATATTCCTGCATGTTCGCCTTTGTTTCCCCACAAGGGAAACTATTTATTGACAGGAAGAAGCTTATGAAGCATAGGGGAAGACGTGGTAAAAAGCGCATGGGCGGGTAAGAAGCCCACCCCAATTATCTCATGAAATGAAGCAAATTTCAGTCTCATTTTGCCCATGAGACGAGCGTTAATGTCTAGCATTGCTGGTACCCACGTGTCGTCATATCCGGCCACAATGAGCGCCATATTATGGGAGACCGCCATCTTAGTCCTTACCTTTTTTTGAAAAATGCCAGATCGATGCTGCGTATTTGGCTGTTCCAATTCGAAACTTATCTAAACTGTATTTATAACATCTGGATGTTTTCTTTACACATTTAGATAACATTTTCACTTTGTTTACACACAAATAAGGACTAAGATGGCGACACTTCCGTTGGAAGGGTCGAGATGCGCACGCAGGTGGATTGGAGCCATTCGTCTCATGGGCAAATTTGACTGAAATTTTCTTTATTTCATGAGATAATTGGGGTGGGCTTCTTACCCGCCCATGCGCTTTTTACCCCGTCTTCCCCTATTCAGTAACAAGATTACTTCCCCTTGTGTGGGTAAGTGTGGGTATTACTGATGAAGGTATCCCCACATGTACAAGAGACAGGATTTTTTGTTGAGACAATGTGTTCCCTAGAGTGTTAGCTTAGGTCTCCTCAGTCTGCATATCGGCCTGCAATGTGATTGAAAAATGGTGCTTTACGTCCTCTCGGTCTGGAACAGACACATACGGAACACTTGTAAATACAAAGATGGTGGGAACAATACTGGAGGCAATGCCCGGAGGCAGTGCAACTCCAGTAAAGTCCCGACATTTTAGCAATACAGATAGCTAACATAAAGCTGCAATGTGACTGTCCAGTGGTTGTCAACTTGAGCAAGAAGACATTCTACAAGAGAATGGTGTCCGATATGCAGACTGAGGAGACCTTCACTAGGTCGAAACAGCTGTCTCTGTATGGGCACTGTCCTCCTCTCCCCCATCGGGAGAAAAAGTAAATCAGCACATTTTACTTTTTTTCTTCTTTTCAGAACGCAGAACAATTCTAAAAGTTAATGATAACTGAGTTTGTTTTTGAGGTTCACAAATAAAGACATTGGACATACAAAAAGTTTATCAAAGTAAATTATGATACTGTTCGGACTTAGACCCGTTCGACATTTGGGTCCCTTCCTGTATCAGATCCAAATCCAGAAGAACTAGAAGAACTTTGCCCCTCAATCTTTCTTAAGCTAATGCTACTGGTTACATTGGAGAAGAACTGTTCTTCCTAGTGTATGTTCCGAAATAATGCCTCGCAACGCAACGCACGCTGCAGTAGAGTGACTGAGTGACTGTGAGGCTGCCAGAATGGTCAACTAAATGACCGTGAGCCCCAAAGAGAAGAAGAAGAGGTAAAGGGATATTATATATTCCAGGTGCACTAACCCATGGCATGGAGTATCCTTAGGAAATGCTACGCTGGCGGGGAGCAGGATTGGAGGAGACGTACGGTGAAAAGAGAAGACTAGGTTAGTAGAAACTGACCACAGTTAAAATACTGTTTTGTGCGTTTTGGTCTCTAATTAACGTTTGAATAGAGAGAAAAGAGAGAGGGAGAGAGAGAGAGAGAGAGAGAGAGAGAGAGAGAGAGAGAGAGAGAGAGAGAGAGAGAGAGAGAGAGAGAGAGAGAACATGTCGATGATGATGCAATCGACGATGATGACAATGATGATGATGAGAGAGGGGGAGAGAGAGAGAGAGAGAGAGAGAGAGAGAGAGAGAGAGAGAGAGAGAGAGAGAGAGAGAGAGAGAGAGAGAGATGAGAGACAGTGAAAGAAAGAGAGTCAAGACAGAGACAGATACAGAAACGGAGAGAGAGAGAGACACAGAGACAAAGAGACACAGAGAGAGAGAGAGAGAAAGAGAGTCCAGACAGAGACAGAGACAGATACAGAAACGGAGAGAGAGAGACACAGAGACAAAGAGACACAGAGAGAGAGAGAGAGAAAGAGAGTCCAGACAGAGACAGAGACAGAGAGAGAGACACATAAACAGAGAGAGAGAGACACATAGACAGAGAGAGACACACATACACAGAAGAGAGTCCAGACAGGGAGAGGGACAGAGACACTGTATTTACTAATGAGACTTTAGATGTGCCTGTACTTAGTACGATAGAACAGCGCATTTTCAAAACATTTCATAACCCATCTAAGCACAAACAATAACAATGCTTCTCCTTATAATGCAAACCGCCATACAAACCTACAAACCGCTTTCCATTCAAAAGTAGGGGAAAGACACTAAAAACCGGCCTACTAACATTCTACAAGTACAAACGCTACTAGATAAACAAAATTAAGAAAGAAACAAACAACTCATCTTATTTACCTGATCAACTCTGTGAGCAAAACGAGCTGTTGAAGGTGTAACGGTATCGGTAGGGGCAGAATGTTAACTTGGTTGATGACAAAAAGTTGTTATCACTGGAGAGTCGCTAACATGACATAATATATTTATTGTACCCGAGATATCCGTCCGTCGCGATCTAATCTCAAGGCTACTACTTCGAAAATCGTAGAGAGAGGGGGGGGGGGGGGAGGCATGGAGGGAGAGAGACGGAGTGCAAAGAGAGAGAGAGAGAGAGAGAGAGAGAGAGAGAGAGAGAGAGAGAGAGAGAGAGAGAGAGAGAGAGAGAGAGAGAGAGAGAGAGACCGTGAGAGAGAGAGAGAGAGAGACAGAGGAGAGAGAGAGAGAGAGAGAGAGAGAGAGAGAGAGAGAGAGAGAGAGAGAGAGAGAGAGAGAGAGAGAGACAGAGAGAGAGAGAGAGAGAGAGAGAGAGAGAGAGAGAGAGAGAGAGAGAGAGAGAGAGAGAGAGAGAGAGAGACCGTGATAGAGACAGAGAGAGAGAGAGAGAGAGAGAGAGAGAGAGAGAGAGAGAGAGAGAGAGAGAGAGAGAGAGAGAGAGAGAGAGAGAGAGAGAGCAGACGGTCAGACAGACGTACACATGATAAGATAGATGCAATGTATTTATGTACATCCAAGATCGCGATGGGATGTAATGACCATTGCTGTAGTCATAAGTGTAACGCATGCACACTTTTTCTCTCGTGCTTCCAAACAATCTGATGACGAGATCGTAGGCGATGTCGATCAACCTTGCACGATGCGCATTTTGTCACATATAATTAGATTTCGTTTTTAATGAGTAGAGGTTTAATTTGTAGAATAATCATTTTTGCAATGCGCACGTGATCAACAAACAAAAAAAGAAAGAGAAAGATGTGCCCTGTGTCGTAGCAAATTAATATAACTTATGGAGTAATTGTCACTGTTGTGACGGATTAATTCTTTATGATAACAAAGAACACAGGTGCGACCTTGAATGAACGAGAAACAGTCTTACTGTATAAAGACTAATTTATGCCTGTTTACGTGTCTGAATGTCTAGTCTTAATATATAAAGATCAATTTCTGTTTATTTAAAAGTCTACGTGTCTATGTCATTTTGTCTGTCTGTTTGTCCGAAAACCGTTGCCTGTAAGTGTAAGTCCAGCGTTTGTTGGACCTAGACCCCTAGCCCTACTCTTCTTGATCACCATCTCTCGAAGAGTGCAGCGAGGTAAGATTGGACGGTGCAAATTCCGTTGCAAACCTCCACCAAAGAGTGCCATAATGATCTATTTAATGATCGTGGGCCCCAAAGAGTAGAAGAAGAAGAGCCACTAAGTCATGTCTGTAAGGTTACAACATGAAAAGCGTTAGTCATTGGCCCAAAGACCAATATAATAATGTTCTCGATCAGCATCGCCCAATAATTGTAATGAGGCATAATTATGATCTATGTAGTGAATGTAACCAAATTAAACCTCTGCCAATGATTCATGGGGAGTCCATGTTAATGAAATGGTTTGTATTTTATGTTCTGTGTTGCAGGGTATTCAACTGTATTGTATTGCATTGTGTTGTATTGTATTGTATTGTATTGTATTGTATTGTATTGTATTGTATTGTATTGTATTGTATTGTATTGTATTGTATTGTATTGTATTGTATTGTATTGTATTGCATTATGTTGTATTGTATTGCATTATATTGTAGAGTGCAATGTATAGTACTGTATAGTATTGCATCGTATTTTATTGCGTTGTATTGCATTCTTTTGTATTGCATTCTGTTAGAGTATGTTGTATGGTATTGTATTGAATTGTATTGTGTTGTATTGTATTGCATTCTATTAGAGTGCATTGTATTGTATTCTATTGTATAGTGCATTGCATTGTATTGTATTCTATTGCACAGAGAGAGAGAGAGAGAGAGAGAGAGAGAGAGAGAGAGAGAGAGAGGATTTGGGCCACTGACAACCCCTTTGTTGCCCATGGTTTCCTTAACGTGCGCGAATTGCGCGAGCAGGCAGGACTTCGGTCTTGTCGTCTCACCCAAAAGATTTGGTGTTTGAAAGAGTTGGCTGGGCAAAACCCTCCCCCCAAAAAAACCCACCCCCAACAACAAACCCCCCACCTCCATCGGGTCTTGAATCCAGGCAGTGTTGATTGGTTGGGTGGTTGAGCGTAACTAATGGCAATCACATACAAAGTACATTTTGAGCCCCCCCCCCCCTCCCCTCTCTCTCTGTGTGTGCGTGTGTGCCTGTCAAACGCCTGGGTACTTTTGATAACCGTATTTTGTTATCTCCTTTACTTCAAAAAGGGACGAAAGCGTAAAATTCAAGTTCATTAGCCTACAGTTCAACAGTACCCACACAGGAGTTAACATTTGAAGGAGAAAAAAAATGAAATGTCCAGTTAACATTGTAGGTCCAATGTCGTGTTGTGACATTTCTGGGCGCACGCACGCACGCACGCACACGCACACGCACACACACACACACACACACACACACACGCGCGCGCGCGCGCGCGCGCGCGCGCGCGCGCGCGCGCACGCACGCACGCACGCACGCACGCACGCACGCACGCACGCACGCACGCACGATCGATGTCAAATTTGATTAAAATTCGTCAAGAAGTTTTAACCCCTTGCTTATTAAGAACATTTTGGAACTTTTTGTGTTCTACTCTCAAGTCACCCATAAACACGAAAATAAACTTTGTTCGCAAAAATAATGTTTTTCTATGTTTTTTATCTCTTCAGAATGCACTCCTGAAGCGTGCATGGTAGCGAACGGGACCGTAAATGTAATTATAGCTGCTAGGAAGAAATAAAAGCAGCCAACACCCATTACCACCACCCCTATGCCCACCACATACAGCGTCAGGACTTGGTGGCCTCTTCTGCTTGTTCACCATGAGAGCAGGGCATGCAAAGCCACATAATTTGAGACATTTTGTATTGTTTTTATGATTGATGGAAAATGAGGCCGATGATAACGATGATGATGATGCTATGGAGTTCCGTATCGGTCTGAGACTGCATGGCAGGGCTGTATTCTACGCTTCCTTTCATAATGATATCCGGCGTTAACCAGGCCCGAGAACTACAGACACCTGCAGTGTTGGTCTTGCAATTAGAGCAACACTCTCAGAATCGCATCCGTTAAGCGGATGAAACTCGACTGAATTCTTGTTCAGCTGTAAGTGGGCGATGTGGTTTCAGTCTTCCCATTGAGCCCATAGCCACTCACTCTGGGTAGGAGTCGGTCCAGGAGCCGAATGGTGTTCCCAAAAACCCTCGCCTCTGATGGGATTCGAACCCAACACCTCCCAGCCAGTAGTCCGCGACGCTAACCACTACACCACGGCGGCTGGTCTCTCCTATCCTTCTCCCTCTCCAAACTTCAGCATGCTTTCTAAAAAAAAATTTCTCTATTTTATGTTGATGTTTGATTCTGTCTCCATGGCTCAACGTAATAAAAGTAATAAAACGTGGTCATTAGTTTGCTCCCATGCGCGTGTCTTGGTACTTGGAGGTGACATGATTCATCGCTCAAAACTTCAATGGAACTTTTCAAACTTCTAGAAATAAAGAGTAACACATTTCTTAAAATAGATTGAAAATGTTGAATGCAAATATCTGAAGCAAACAGGGCTTAAACACATCAGTCAATTTTTGACACCAATTTGAAATAAGATCTCGATTCTGAAATCACAATCTTCACTTTTTTCGGGAACAAACACTCTGTGTATAAAGACTACAAAATTAGTGCAGGGCAACGCCAACTGTTGTCAAAATAAAGACAAATCAATCGACTACTGCTGAAAGTAAAAACAAACCAATCGTTTCTTGATTTTGCGGATCCCGTATCTTCGATTTAATTTAAAATCAAACGATTGAAACGTGCATGGTAAGAAATGGGTTAAACAAAATCAATACACAGACACTGAGTCACACAGACAGACTCTAAAACATTGCACCTTCCAGATTCTGTCTGGCGGGGTATCGTGGGGCAGGTGAAAGCCAGAAGGTGTTATCAGCTGTGTTTATTCCTTTTGTGATAGTATAACCATACCGTGGCTTATCTAAGTGACTGAAGGTTGGTTGAAAAATGTTACACATCACAATGTAACCAATACAATAACGCAATTCGCTTATAATCAACAAAGACAGAAACACAACGGCATAACATGGCATGCAAAGGCATATAAACTGTCACACACAACCCAACATCCGTTTTGCAGTTAATATTCTGATCGCTTCTCGGCCTTTTGGCTAAGACAGTGATTCAGGAACATACATTTTTGTTTATACCTTGGTTGGTTTGTTCAGCCCGTCGTACATGGCGAAAGCCGATACGCGACGTTAAACTGAACTTCCATCCATAACATCCGCACACACAGCACCAGTTTACTGAACACCAAAAAATTGAGCTTAACCTATGAACTGGGCTATAACTCGAGAAGTGGACGTAAAACCTAACTTTCATTCCTTTTGTAATAGTATCTTCTGGCTTTCACCAGGCGATTAGACCCGTTTCGTCGTCTTTCGTGTTACTAGTATGTAGTAGTTGAAAGGAGAACAGACTGTGTGCCTTTCCTGGTCGTTGACTGTCTATGTCGGTGTGATCTATATGCGTCCTATTTTCGATATTATTTGTTCGAAGTTCGATACTTATCCGCTATTTAGCTGGTAGAGAGATAGTACACGAGTTGATGTGTACTGATATCTACCCAAAAATTATCACTTTCGTCCACGCACACTTCAGTCATAGTACGCGCGCGCCTTGTGTGTGAGTTGTGTGTATGTGTGTGTGTGTGTGTGCGCGCGCGCGCGCGCGTGTGTGTGTGTGTGCGTGCGTGCGTGCGTGTGCGCGCGTGTGTGTGTGTGTGTGCGTGTGCGTGTTCGTGCGTGCGTGTCTGTGTGTGTGTGTGTGTGTGTGTGTGTGCGTGCGCGTGCGCGCTTTTATCTGTGTGTGACTTAAGTGGCTGGGTCTTGTCTAAATCTGTGTCTGCGCGTGTTTCAATCTGTGAGTGTGTGTGTGTGTGTGAATCTATCTGTGTGTCCGT
The DNA here is from genome assembly GCA_017654935.2 of Phymorhynchus buccinoides. Lineage (NCBI taxonomy): Eukaryota > Metazoa > Mollusca > Gastropoda > Neogastropoda > Raphitomidae > Phymorhynchus > Phymorhynchus buccinoides. The sequence continues at coordinate 8,857,139 of CM065688.1, read as the reverse complement.
GTGCGTTTGTGTTTCTGAGTGCAGTGTGAAAGGGGTGGGTCTGCGCGAGGTGGACTTGGTAGCTGTCTGTACAAGCATTCGCACTGGTGTGAGTGCGCGCGCGCTCGCGCGCGTTTGTGAGAATGAAAGTATTTGCGCAAGACACAGGTCATCTACACGGATAATAATTATTGATAATGGCAACAATCAGACAGGTGCTTATGTCAGAAAATGAGTCAGCTTCCCCGACCGTATGGCTTTCTGGCAAAATGAGCCCCGTTACGTTTGGCCTCTGAGCCAATTAATGTGCACAATATTCTCCCTCTGTCTTCCACCTGATACATCATTTACGTGAGACACTCTTTGGCCAACATGCAAAAACACAGTTTTGTTTATTTTCGACCATTTTCGACCCCCCCCCCCCCCCCCCCCCCCCCCCCCCCCCCCTTCAGGGATACTGAAAGTGTGAAAGTGGTCATTTGCTCAAGGTTGTTTCAATGTTTCTTGGTTTGAAGGGCCTATCGCTTCTTCTCCCCCCCCCCCTCTCTCTCTCTCTTTCTTTCGGGTTGCTCCCACCTGGAGAGAGCGTCGCAGCCAGAGGCGCGCCACCCATTTTTTGTTTTTTGCATGCGGTTTTTGTGTGAATGGAAAAGGTGGAATAAATTTTGACCAAATGACAACTTTTTCGCTGCCACTGGGTTTAACGTGTGCTAAGTGCATGGGCACACGGGACCTCGGTTTATCGTCTCATCCGAAAGACTCCACGTTCAGACCGTAAGGCCTAGTGCAAAGTGAGAGAAAGAAAAACAACCCTGTACCCAGGTTCGAACTCGGGTTTACTTGACACGAGGCGAACGCGTTACCACTGTGCCACTCTCTGCCGCTCACCCGTTGAAATGGGCCTGTGGTCTAATCAGATAAACTACCCAGACTCACACTCAGACTCTATCTCACTGTTTTTGTGAGGGGTGGATGGGTGAGTGGATGCTGGTGTAGGCGTTTCAAACAGCCAAAGCTAAAACAACGGAGGGTGGTAATCTGCGTCTTTGCCAACCACGGAAATTGAAATTATGATTCTGTAATTATAATTTTTTAATTCGCGAAAATTAAACCCACCCTGATATAATTCGCCGTGGGAGGCATTTCACTTACCCGTCACCGGTTTCTCATAGGTTTTTATCTAATAAATATACAATCGGTGAGGGGTGTGCGAATGACAAGATGGCGCAGATGTTGTGAGGTGAAGAAATAAACACTGCGAACACAGATGTACACAGGGCTGTAGTGACTGCTATTGTTCAAAGTGTAGTATTGAACTGTGTGGACTGTGATTGTTGTCGACAAATTACTAAGACAACACACCATTGTCCACGGAGAAGCGCTAGCAACGTGGACAGGAATTGTCAGGTAGGTCCTAGCGTTACCACACTGTCTAGATGAAGTCATTACGGCTTATTAAACGTCTGTACGTAAACGCACACGCGCATTCATGCTTCGTGCTTACCTGTGCTATTACAAATATAGCCTACTTACTGACGAGCAAAACGGGCGCACACACACACACAAAACACACACACACACACGCACGCAGGCACGCATGCACGCACACACACACGCACACGCACACGCACGCACACACACACTCGCACACACACGCACGCACGCACACGCACGCACACACTGACACCTCTACAGAAAGTTCAGTAAAAACGAAATATTGCCATAGTGCCTGTTCGTTAGTTCTTTATTAGTTATAAGTGTGTGTGTGTGTGTGTGTGTGTGTGTGTGCGTGTGCGTGTGCGTGTGCGTGCGCGCGTGCGCGCGCGCGCGCGCGTGTATGTACGTGTGTGTTTGTGTGCGCGCGCGTGTATGTACGTGTCTGTGTGTGCGCGCGCGTGTGTATGTGTATGTATGTGTGTGTGTTGCAGTGTGTGCGTCATGCGACGTGAAAGTGAGGAGGAGGTGCTGGGGCCGATGACGGTCAGCGTGGGGTCTGTGGCCCTGGACATTGGCAACGGCAGCACCGTCAGCAAGGTGGGGCACTGGGGAGGCCTGGTTTATTGTAGTTAACTTTCACATCAAATGCACCTACCCCGCAAAGCACTCAGGACAATGTCTGGTTATAACGTTAGGTTCTGAGGGTTAATAACCATGGTGGGTTGTTTCCTATGTAAAAAACCCCACACAAAACGACAACCAAAAAAACCTTGACTACCGGAGAAAAATTAAGAAAAATGGGCAAACGTGCAGATCAACACCCCCCTCCATTTTCTCGGTTCTTTCCGTTTTTATCAGTCTTGCCTTTCTTACTGCAGATTGAGCACCTAAGCCTTATTCGTTTCCTGTATTTAAAGTTCATCCATTCTTTTAAACAATAAAAAAAACATGCATTAGCTAACATAGTTACGTAGAATACAGAGTTATATGTGAGGGCGCGAAAAAACCGCAATCAACCAAGACGTTGAGGAGGGGTGTTAGTCTGCATTTTAACCGAAAAATGAATACATTGAAAATTGTCAACTGGAAAAGACGATTGTTAGGTTACGTACACATACATGCGGAGATTCGGTGCGGAAACCCGTGCGCAATCCGTAAATAAGTAACGAAAGAAGGGAAAAGATGCGCACGTGTCCGAATTTCCTTATATCCGTAATTTGTTTTCCCTTCTTTCGTTTACTTATTTACTGGGATACATGAGATACTGTGTACGAGGCCTTAGAGTCAACCTGGCAACATTGTCGGGGCATATAACCCTCCTGTGGCTGTTTAAAAGCAAAACTAAACCGCATCCCAGAATTATTCCCCTTCGTTTGATGACATCATCAGTGACGTCACCTAGTCCGTACGTGATACGTTTGCATTCGATGCTGTCGTATTGGTAGCGTCAGACTTTAAGACCAGTCATCATGACTTCTTCTTCTTCGATCGCTCAGGCAGTTTCCTGTCAATTATGAGCGCAGATGCGTCATGCTGCCGTTATGCGCCTAAATAAGAAATAGTTAGGCCCAGCAAGTTCGACTTCGACTGGAGGCAATGTTTTCGAAAGTGTTTCTTGAAAAACTAAGGCAGGAGAATGGACCGGTAAGGCAGAAAGATAGTAGATGACAGTAAGCAAAGGGAAAAGGCAGAGTCAACGAGAGTGACAGATTAGAGGAAATTACAAGCACAGAACGTCCGAAAGGTGGGTGGGTCTATTTATGCAAAAGACCCCCCGGTATCCCCACGGAGGGGGGTGGGTGATCATGACAAAGTCCACAGTCTTCTCCAGGTCGGTGCTGCTGCCCCAGACCTGTACCTGCAGCTCCACTCCCCCTGGCCAGGTCTGGCACCGTAGAGCAGGGTGGATTGGGCAGTGCTGGAAGATGTATTCTGTGGTCTGGCATCGTAGAGCAGGGTGGATTGGGCAGTGCTGGAAGATGTATTCTGTGGTCTGTGGTCTGGCATCGTAGAGCAGGGTGGATTGGGCAGTGCTGTAAGATGTATTCTGAAGTCTGGGGTCTGGCACCGTAGAGCAGGGTGGATTGGGCAGTGCTGTAAGATGTATTCTGGAGTCTGTGGTCTGGCACCGTAGAGCAGGGTGGATTGGGCAGTGCTGTAAGATGTATTCTGAAGTCTGGGGTCTGGCACCGTAGAGCAGGGTGGATTGGGCAGTGCTGGAAGATGAATTCTGAAGTCTGGGGTCCGGTGCCACACGGACTTTCATCTGTGTGGGAGATTTTGATTCGGACTCATATAAAATTTGGAATCTCTATTCACATGCTCGACCTACCCCTTTACATAATCTCGCTCGCTCGCTCAGTCTCCGTGTCAATATGCCTCACTGTACTCTGTGGAGATGCTGATCATGGTGGGTCTTGGGTTCTGCGGCCAACGGTTTTGGAGCTTCAGGCAGACAGACAAGTCAGAATAGTTCCTGTAATGGGAGCTGCGTTGTTAAAATGATTTCTCGATGCATTGTTTTGAATGATGCTGATACAGAGTGTAGGCCTATATGGGTCAAGGGATCCACGATAAACGATTTTCGAGTTGTTTTACTTTTAGGAATAAATGTTCTTCTTCTTCTTCCAATATAAGCTATCCACAAAAAGTTAAGGATCACTTGCAAACTAATTCATAACTTTCCAAATAAGAAAGCCAATGCGTTGAATTTTGGCCAACATTTAATTCAATGCTTTAGTGATAACGATACACAATTGCCTTCAATTTCGAGCAATCGTTTGGTCTGTACATTTGATCAAAGTGGGTACGTATCGAAATTTGATTTCCCAAAGTCATTGAAATCACAAGACAGGGCATTCTGATGCTCCCAAAAGTTCAGTAATGCGTGTATCCGCCATGGCTGTTCTGGCACTCGACGCAGCGAGTCCTCATGGAGTTGACCAGGGTGGTGAAGATCCTCTGTGGAAGCGCCTGCCACTCAGCCTGCAGCATCTGGTAGAGGTGCTGGGCATCCCTGGGAGGGGGGTGGTTGCTCCTCACTTTGCGATCCAGCTCATCCCAGAGGTTCTCAATCGGGTTGAGATCGGGACTGCATGCTGGCCACTCCATTCTGTTGACTCCAGACTGCTGCAGGAAGTCGTTGACCACCCTTGCCCTGTGGGGGCGAGCGTTGTCATCCTGGTAGACAGCCGGCGGTCCCATCTGCTGCAGTGTAGGCACAGCCAGCGGTCGAAGGATCTCATCCCGGTATCGGAGGCCAGTCAGGTTACCCTGTACATGATACAAGGGTGTTCTGTGGTGAAGGCTGAAGGCCCCCCAGACCATTACAGAACCTCCACCAAAGGCCACCTTTTCTTGGACAGTGGCGTCAATAAAGCGTTCCCCTGGGCGCCTCCAGACCCTCAGTCGGCCGTCGTTGTGGTTCAGGGTGAAGCGTGATTCATCACTGAACAGGACCTGGGACCATTGCTGACGTGTCCACCTCACGTGACGTCTGCAGAAGGCGCGGCGTGCTGCCCTATGGGCTGGAGTTAAGCGTGGCCGTACAGCTGGGCGACGAGAACGGAGGTTAAACCCATGAAGGCGGTTCCGTATGGTCTGCTGACTGATGTTGATGTTAGTAGCCACCCTCAGCTGCCTTCGAATGATGCTGGAAGAGGCTGTTCTTGTCTGCAGGGCTTGTCGTTCAATGAGACGATCTTCACGTGGAGTTGTCTTCTTCGGTCGACCAGATCTGCGTCTTTCATGGACCCTCCCAGTGGCTGTGAAGCGTTGAATCAGTCTGACAATGACCGAGATGGACACCTGAAGTCGCCTGGCCACTTCTCGCTTGGGAACACCATCTTGGAACCATGCAACAGCTCGTCCCCTATCCAACTCGCTCAATTTTCGTCGTGGAGGCATTGTCAAATCAGGCCTAATACTGGTGGTATGTCTTCTTATAAAGCCAAGCAAGAGACAGCATCTCACACATAAACAGCAGTGCTTGCACGTGCATAATGGTTTTTCCATCTGGCTTGTGCAATGTGTTCATGCAGAACGATCCAAAACAAGGTCCTTTTTCGCAAGTTTCCGCTTTTTCTTTTGCTGCCAAGCTCAGTAATAGAGAATCACGTGCAATGTTTCCACTAACACAACATCGCCCACTTACAGCTGAACAAGAATTCATAACAATTTGGCTTGACTGAGAAACAAATAACAGGAGCGAACGGAGTTTATTGCGCACCTGTTTTCTCATAGTGATCCTTAACTTTTTGTGAGTAGTGTAGTTGTCAAGGTCAGTTCTGACCATTATTACAGCTGAAATGGTCGAAGAGGTCGAAGAGAGAGAAAAACAAAAGAGAAGGATTTACCTTCCTTGATGTCTTTTTAATGAAGATGTCTATCCTTTCTTTCTCGACTTATTCTTTTCGTCAAGTTTTGTTTCGAAAAACAAATGATACCTCTTGTTTTTTTCACAACTTTGTGTCATTCCTCGATTTCTCTCTTTCGCCTGTTTGTCCTTTAACTTCTGTTTAAGAGTCAAAATTCGACCACGGCTTGATTTGACAATTTCTGCAAACTGATGCTCGTCATCTACCTTTATTGAGTAGATAAGTAGAGATGATGGGTTTGTGTGTGTCCTCCTGCACATGTACAAGTGTCTGCTGCATACACCAAAGGGGCGTGTTGTCCTGTTTCCTGTGGAAACCATTCTTGGACTATTATGCCACTGATTCTGCATGCAATTGAGAGGAATGCTTTTCTCCTTCATTATTTCGTTTTAGTTGGCATTCTTCGTTTGTTGGGGTTACTCGTTAATTAAGGAATCTTTAGACTAGGGGAAGATGGGGCAAAAAGCGCATGGGCGGGTAAGAAGCCCACCCCAATTATCTCATGAAATGAAGCAAATTTCTGTCTCATTTTGCCCATGAGACGAGCGTTAATGTCTAGCATTCGTCTCATGGGCAAATTTGACTGAAATTTTCTTTATTTCATGAGATAACTGGGGTGGGCTTCTTACCCGCCCATGCGCTTTTTACCCCGTCTTCCCCTACGAGCTTGATTTTGCTGATGAAATAATTATACTCACTGTTACGAGCGTGCGTTTGTTAATCACAAATGGATTGGCTCGTCAAACATGCATATTACAGCTACGAGCATAATTTTGCGCAGGAAGCATGCTCATGGTTACGGAGCATGGTTTTGCGCATTAAACATGCTTACGGTTAGGTTACTCGCGTGGTTTTGGACAGGAAGCATGCTTACGGCTACGAAAATGGCTTTGCTCACGAAACATGATAACCGTTACGAACATAATGTTGCCCTTTTTAAGCATGCTTGTGGGCGCGAGCATGGATTTGCTCATCAAGCGATACAGTTATGAGCATGGATTTGCTCATCAAGCGATACGGTTATGAGCATGGATTTGCTCATTTCAGCACGATACAATTACTATGCGAGCCTAGTTTTGCCAATTCCGCATGATACACACAATTACGAGCATGGTTTTCCAAATTCCGCATGATACACACAATTACGAGCATGGTTTTCCAAATTCCGCATGATACACTCAATTACGAGCATGGTTTTCCAAATTCCGCATGATACACTCAATTACGAGCATGGTTTTCCAAATTCCGCATGATACACTCAATTACGAGCATGGTTTTCCAAATTCCGCATGATACACTCAATTACGAGCATGGCTTTCCAAATTCCGCATGATACACGCAATTACGAGCATGGTTTTCCAAATTCCGCATGATACACTCAATTACGAGCATGGTTTTCAAAATTCCGCATGATACACTCAATTACGAGCATGGTTTTCCAAATTCCGCATGATACACTCAATTACGAGCATGGTTTTACTCCTTTCAGCATGATACAATTGCGAGCATGGCCATGTTATGAGAATAACAAATACTAATAGCGAGGTTGGGCCCTTTGTTTAAATTTTTAATGAAACAGGAACGCTTTTCCGAAAAAATCAAACCGACTCAAACCTGGGGGGATTTCTTGATAGCGAAGGTATGTGTGAGACACAGAGAGAGAGAGAGAGAGAGAGAGAGAGAGAGAGAGAGAGAGAGAGAGAGAGAGAGAGAGAGAGAGAGAGAGAGAGAGAGAGAGAGAGAGAGAGAGAGAGACAGACAGAGAGACAGAGAGACAGAGAGAGAGAGTTGTGTATGTGCATGCGACTTCTTCTTTTCCCCTCTCTCTCTATGTCTGTCTCTTGTCTCTGTCTTTCTCTCTTTTTCACCGCATGGATAGGCCTGTAGGAATTCGCGCAGCAAGAAATCGCGCAGTAGGAATTCGCGCAACAAGAAATCGCGCAGTAGGAATTCGCGCAGTAGGAATTCGCGCAGCAGGAATTCGCGCAGCAGGAATTCGCGCAGTAAGAATTCGTGCTGTAGGAATTCGCAGGCAGCAAGAATTCGCGCAGTAGGAAATCGCGCAGAAGGAATTCGCGCAGCAAGAATTCGCGCAGTAGGAATTCGCGCCGTAAGAATTCGCGCAGTAGGAATTCCCGCCGTAAGAATTCGCGCAGTAGGAATTCGCGCCGTAAGAATTCGCGCAGTAGGAATTTGCGCAGCAATAATTCGCGCAGTAGGAATTCGCGTGCAGTAGGAATTCGCGCAGTAAGAATTCGCGCAGTAGGAATTTGCGCAGTAGGAATTCGCACAGTAAAAATTCGCGCAGTAGGAATTCGCTGGCAACAAGAATTCGCGCAGTAGGAATTCGCGCAGTAGGAAATCGCGCAGTAGGAATTTGCACAGTAGGAATTCGCGCAGTAAGAATTCGCGCAGCAAGAATTCGCGCAGTAAGATTTCGCGCTGTAGGAATTCGCGCAGTAAGAATTCGTGCAGTATGAATTCGCGCAGTAAGAATTCGCGCAGTAGGAATTCGCACAGTAGGAATTCGCGCAGTAGGAATTCGCGCAGTAAGAATTCGCGCAGTAGGAATTCGCGCAGTAAGAATTGGCGCAGCAAGAATTCGCGCAGTAGGGAGAACCAGCCCCTACTACTATCACTATCACTCGTATTAAAGTCCGTGTAACGTCCTCCGACCTGGAACAGGTACCTAATGAGACATTAATATCTGTAAAGATAATGGGAGGTAGGGTACTGCGAGATATGCATACCAGGAAAGTCCCGATGTCTTTTGAATTATCAGCGAAAGTTGATGATATGAATCAATCAATCAATCGTCACGATCACTATCACTCTCTCACTCATGCCCCGCCTTTACCCCCATAACAGGGCGACCACGAGGCTGTGGACGTGCACGTGCAAGGGCTGACCTATCGGGTGCCGCGGCAGCGGGTCACGTGGTGGCAGGAGTGGCTGATGACGCACGCGCTACTGCCCACCACGTGCACGCACCAGATGAGGCCCGTGCTCAGTGACGTCACGTTCACCGTCCGCAGCGGACAAATGCTGGCCATTCTGGGCAGCTCAGGTAGGCTGCTGTTGTTGTTGGCTTACCCTGGCTAAAAGACTCCAGGGATCATCCCAACAGCGGAAGCGCTTGAACGCTATGGTACAAGTGCATCAGCTAGGGATGAGAACATTACGTGTGTGACCGTATTTGATTACCCCGCCACGTGTGCAGCCATACTCCGTCTTCGGTGGATTTTGGAGGCTGATGATGTTATGCTAGGAGCTTGCCATGGCTAAAGACAATCCCCGCATAACTATGTAGAGCATAACAACATTTTGATGTAGCCTCGGTGTTCTAGCCTATGTCAATAGGGCGTTTGCCACGAGTGTTCGTTCACTATGCTAGACTACTAATTTGCCCGCGCTCGTTCTGCCCGAGTTGCGCTGACCTTTCTAATTCAACTCTCTAAATTCAACTCGGTGAAATTCAAGGTCACCGGCGCGTGGCAAATGCTCTATTGGTCTGACACAGTCTTAAAAGCCAAAGCGAAGTTCAGGTAAGGTTTTGGGGGCAAAGAGTAAGGTCTAGAACTGTGCGCGAATGTATTTGCTGCAGCATTGGATCATGGATAATCGTTAATTGTTTCACTCAGTTTGGTCTTTTGTGGATGCTGTGGTTATGGTGTTCAAACTAGGAGATAGTTTACACAATTGGCTCTTTGAGCTGCAACCTTTGGGGATAATGCAGATTTGGCAGCTCGAGAAAATTATATCACTGCATTTCAAACACTCTTAAACTGGTTGACTTTCTTTCAATTGAAACTAAGCACCCCAAATTTCCTCCTTAGGATGGGGACTGAAAGCAAGTTTAAAAAAAAAGAAAGAAAAAAAGGCCCCCCCCAAATTTTTTTTAAAAAAATGATGGCAGGGAAAAATCCATAATAGCGAAAAGAGCTCCGCCCTCTGGTATGAACAAAAGGGGTGTGTGGGAGCAGCCCGAATTTAACAGACAATGAGTCTCTGTGACCAACTAGACACTAACACAAATACAATATTAAATACTAACAGCCTAACAAATTGCTACCTCTAACCAACTTGCCAAACAAACAATTTCATCCAGCTTACTAGCCCGAGTAATATTTCTTTAAGTTTTTAATTTATCGGTGAAGAACTTTCTCTAAACTGGCCTACCTTGTTTTTCCTATTAGCCTATGAATTGTTCTCTTGAGTTAGTTCTCTCTACCCGTTCCCCTTTCCCCGCCGCCATGACGACGACTACTGCTACCGGAAACAGGAAGCGGAAAGACGTCACTGCTTGACGTCATCGCCTGCCGGAACAAGACTGGGGAGGTGAAGGGTGAGGTGTTGGTGAACGGGGTTCCCCGCACGGAGGGAATGCTGGAGAAGTGTGCGGCCTACGTGCGGCAGGACGACCGGCTGATGGCCTCCCTCACCGTGCGGGAGACTCTCATGTTCGTCGCTCAGCTCAAACTGCCCAGGTCCTTCAGTGAGGAGGCCATCACAGTGCGGGTAGGTGTGTGTGTGGTGGGGGGTGACAGTAAATCAATCAATCAATCAATCGATCCATTAATCGATCAATTATTCAATCAATCGATACAAAATAAAATCAATCAATCAATCAATCAATCAATCAGTTGATTAATCTATCCGTAATTGTAGCCACACATGAATTGCTCGTGTCCTTCACCGGGTAGATTAGGGGTGATAATCCATCGATCCATCCATCCATCCATCAACCAATCAATCAAAAAATCAAATCAAGCAAACAGTCAATCAATCAGTTGATTAATTGGTCAGCTCGTAACCAGGCACGATAGGGGTGATGTCCGGGCAGATAGGGGTCCATCCATCAATCCATCCATTTATGCATCTCACCATCCATCCATTCATCAATCAATCAATCAATCAATCAATCAATCAATCAATCAATCAATCAATCAGTCACCGTGGCCCAGCTCAAACTTCCTCGGTCCTTCAGTGAGGAGGCTATCAGAGTGCTGGTAGGTAGGAAGGAGGGTGGCAGAGCGGTTAAGACGTTCGCCTGCCAATTTTAATGCGTGACGCAGCGTGAGTGACCCAGGTTCAAATCCCGGCATCGCCCTTCTTTTTGTAGTTCGACAGGAAAATCGAACTGGATGTCGAGTCCTTCGGATGGGGACTTAAAGCTAGTCTGACCCGTGTGCTTTGCGCATGTAAAAATCCCACGGCAGTTGAAAGTCGATAAGAGCAGGGAGAAATCCCGCTGCCGTATGATATGACCAAATTGATAGCCTAGTTTTCCCAAGTCTGCCCCCGTCCTCACCCTGTCCACCCCACCCACTCCCCAAAAAAGGTAGGCGCTGCGCTTGTGGCGACGCGCTCTCCAGGGGAGAGCAGCCCGAATTTCACAGAGATAAGTGTAGAATATGCTAAATACGAAATAGACCTACCCAGGACCTGGTGGGAAAGGAAGAAAAGAAGAGAGGAAGAGGGAAGGGAGACAACAGTGATGTGCACAAGCGCGTTTATGTCAGAGTTTCTGGGAGTACATTTATATGACTTGCAATAATTATCGTGTTGTTGTTTTTTAAAAAAAATTCAGGGCGTGTATTCATGAGTACGTCTTAGACAGTCAACACGGGTAGTAGTATGCTGTTGTTTGTTGTTTACGTACCCTGGCTACAAGACTCCAGGGATCATCCCAACAGCCGAAGCACTTGAACACTATGCTACAAACGCATCATCAAGGAATGAGAACATTAAGTCCTACGTGTGTGACCGTTCTTGATTACCCCGCCACGCGAGCAGCCACACTCCGCCTTCGGGGAAGGTAGTAGTATGAAATTAGACTAAACTCCCGAAACGATTGGCGCTTTAGCCTATTTTACCTACTACGACCCGTGTTGCCTTTCTAAGACGCACTCCTGATTCCACGGCCAGGTGAACAGTGTCATCGCTGAACTGGGACTAGTGGAGGCAGCAGACACGCGCATCGGCAGTGCGGAGGTCAGGGGGATATCAGGGGGCGAGCGACGAAGGGTCAGCATCGGCATCCAGATGCTCATTGACCCCAGTAAGTAGTCATCTGGTATAACACAAATACGGCAAATGTTAAGAAAAGCTCCCTCCTCTGCCCCTTCCATTCATTTCAGACGGTTTCAGGTTAGGGTTAGGGTTAGAAATAGGGTTTGGGTTAGGGTTAGGGATAGGTTTAGTGTCAGTTTAGTCATCAACTTTTTTGGTGTATTTAACACTGAACTGACCATAAACCTATACCCAACCCTGTCTAAAACCCTTTTCCTAACCTGAAACCGTCTAATCCGTTTAACCCATAAAAAGTGATGGTATGTTATGAGATTGACACTTAACTTACCCTAAACCTACCCCTAACCCTATCCCAAACCCTATTCCTAACTCTAACCCTAACTGAAACCGTGTGGAATGTATGGAAGGGGCAGAGGAGGGAGCTTTTCTAACATTTGCCAAAAATGCATTATCTTTATTCACTTAAACTTGGAGAAAAAATAAGCACGAAAGTGCCCTTTCTCCGGCTGGTCTTACGTCCCTGAGGTTTTGTGTGTAGTGCCCTGTGTCCGTGTGTGTGTCTGCGTGTCCATGCGTGCTCGTGTGTGTGTGTGTGTGTGCGTGTGCGTGCGTGCGTGCGTGCGTGCGTGTGTGTGTGTGCGTGCGTGTATGTGTGTGCGTGTATGTGTGTGTATGTGTGTGTGTGTGTGCGTGTGTGTGTGTGTGTGTGTGTGTGTGTGTGTGTGTGTGTGTGTGTGTGTGTGTGTGTGTGTGTGAGAGAGAGAGAGAGAGAGAGAGAGAGAGAGAGAGAGAGAGAGAGAGAGAGAGAGAGAGAGAGAGAGAGAGAGAGAGAGAGAACAATGAACAATGAACAATAGTTTTAATTTTTATAGGCCACCGGCCCTTAGAAAGGCCAAAGTCATATAACATAAGAATATCGGTCTCGTTTTTGGAGAGAGAGAGAGAGAGAGAGAGAGAGAGAGAGAGAGAGAGAGAGAGAGAGAGAGAGAGAGAGAGAGAGAGAGAGAGAGAGAGAGAGAGAGAGAGAGAGAGAGAGACTAATTGTATGGCTATTTATCACTATTAAAAAAATCCTTACTGGCATTTTTTTAATATTCCACTGCTTTTTTTTAAGTGTTAAAGTCTAAATATTTCACAATATGATCAATTCGAGAATAATTAAAATGAATTGCAAATTGAATGTTTTCTTTTATTAAAGCTAGCTAGTTCCCGAATGTCCTGTATTATAGTGAGTCTGCATGTGTGTGTGTGCGTGCGTGCGTGCGCGTGTGCGCGTGTGTGTATGCACTTGTATGTATGCGTGTGTGCAGGTCTGTTGTTTCTGGACGAGCCAACGTCCGGACTGGACTCCTTCACGGCCAGTCACCTGGTCAGCACACTGTCCCACCTGGCCAGGAACCGCCGAACCATCCTCATGTCCATCCACCAACCCAGGTGACCACAGGCCTTCTGTTAGTGTGTCACACTGTAAGGTGTTGTATCATAGCCATGTCCAACCACCAACCCAGGTGACCACAGGCCTTCTGTTGGTGTGTCACACTGTATCATAGCCATGTCCATCCACCAACCCAGGTGACCACAGGCCTTCTGTTGGTGTGTCACACTGTAAAGTGTTGTATCATAGCCATGTCCATCCACCAACCCAGGTGACCACAGGCCTTCTGTTAGTGTGTCACACTGTATCATAGCCATGTCCATCCACCAACCTAGGTGACCACAGGCCTTCTGTTAGTGTGTCACACTGTAAGGTGTTGTATCATAGCCATGCCCAACCACCGACCCAGGTGACCACAGGCCTTCTGTTAGTGTGTCACACTGTAAGTGTTGTATCATAGCCATGTCCATCCACCAACCCAGGTGACCACAGGCCTTCTGTTAGTGTGTCACACTGTAAGGTGTTGTATCATAGCCATGCCCATCCACCGACCCAGGTGACCACAGGCCTTCTGTTAGTGTGTCACACTGTAAGTGTTGTATCATAGCCATGTCCATCCACCAACCCAGGTGACCACAGGCCTTCTGTTGGTGTGTCACACTGTATCATAGCCATGTCCATCCACCAACCCAGGTGACCACAGGCCTTCTGTTAGTGTGTCACACTGTAAGGTGTTGTATCATAGCCATGCCCAACCACCAACCCAGGTGACCACAGGCCTTCTGTTGGTGTGTCACACTGTATCATAGCCATGTCCATCCACCAACCTAGGTGACCACAGGCCTTCTGTTGGTGTGTCACACTGTAAAGTGTTGTATCATAGCCATGTCCATCCACCAACCCAGGTGACCACAGGCCTTCTGTTGGTGTGTCACACTGTAAAGTGTTGTATCATAGCCATGTCCATCCACCAACCCAGGTGACCACAGGCCTTCTGTTAGTGTGTCACACTGTATCATAGCCATGTCCATCCACCAGCCTAGGTGACCACAGGCCTTCTGTTAGTGTGTCACACTGTATCATAGCCATGTCCATCCACCAACCCAGGTGACCACAGGCCTTCTGTTAGTGTGTCACACTGTATCATAGCCATGTCCATCCACCAACCTAGGTGACCACAGGCCTTCTGTTAGTGTGTCACACTGTATCATAGCCATGTCCATCCACCAACCTAGGTGACCACAGGCCTTCTGTTGGTGTGTCACACTGTATCATAGCCATGTCCATCCACCAACCTAGGTGACCACAGGCCTTCTGTTGGTGTGTCACACTGTATCATAGCCATGTCCATCCACCAACCTAGGTGACCACAGGCCTTCTGTTAGTGTGTCACACTGTATGGTGTTGCATTGTATGCATGCCCATTCTCCAACCTCGCGATGCACCTTGGCTTAAGGCTGTCAAAGCAATTGACATATGCTAGAACACCAAGGCTACATGCGGAGATTGTCTTTAGCCAGTCTCCAAAATCCCCCGAAGACGCAGTGTGGCTGCCCACGTGGCGGGGTAATCAAAAACGGTCTCACAAGTAATGCTCTCATCCCTAGTTTACGCATTTGTACCATAGTGTTTAAGTGCTTTGGCTGTTGGGATGATCCCTGGAGTCTTTTAGCCAGGGTACGTCAACAACAACATCAACCCCTCGATGTGTAGTGTATTATATACATCCTTGGTTCATTGTGTGGTGAAAGGGAGAAGACAGATAAGTTGAACACCTTTGACATTGTACGTTTCTGAGATCCACCAAAATGAAGGGGCAACTCCACTTCATTAACCAGCCGCGAGGAGAAAGCTGGTTAAGATTTTTAGAGCAGTCTGTTTGTTCCTGGCTATGTGTCTTTCTATCTGTGTGTCTATGTGTCTGTGCTAACGCAATAACGTTTGAACAGAGGGACCTCAGAGGCTCAACTTTCGTATGCGGATAGGTATTTAGAATATTTAGTCCAAGTTCGAAAGCAAAGGTCATTGGTCAAAGGTCAAGGTCACTGGAGCTGAAAATGCTGCCGTGCGAGATCCTCGCTAGCGCAGGGGTACTGTAAAGTGCAGGTGTAGATTGTTTGATCGGATTTTCGTTTCAGAGGTGTTTTTCTGTTTGTTGTTTCAAGGTTACTGGAGCCAAAAATGCTGCCGCACGGCTGGTTGATCTGGAGTTTTCACGCTCTAGTGTTGTTTGATGTTGAGGCTTTTCCCCTTGTATTGTTCCTGCCTTGTATTGTTCCTGCCCACCTAAACGCTGTCGCTCTTGAACAAAGGCAGGCGGATCGACCTTAACATCAAAATATGACGATGGCGATGGTGGGTGGTGGTGGTGGTGATGATGATGATAATATGTGTGTGAAAAACGAGACACACAACAACTTACTCACAACTCGTTTGTCTCTGATGTGGTCACGGCTGCAGTGGCTGTCTGATCAGCATCTTCAATGCGATGCTAACATATTATAGGTATGTAGCTGATGCTGCCCCTACTGCTGTTGATGATGATGATGATGATGATGATGATGATGATGATGACGACGATGCTGATGATGATGATGATGGATGATGTGATGCGATGATGCAGATCCAACAAATTCGACTTGTTAGATTTGGTCATGCTGCTGTCCAGATGGCAGCTGGTGTATTAAGTAAAGGAAAGGGATGATGATGGCGATGGGGATGATGATGATGATGATGATGGTGATGATGGTGATGATGATGATGACGACGACGACGACGTCCAGGTGGTGATGATGATGAGACGACGACGACGACGACGACGATGATGATGATGATGATGATGATGATGATGATGATGATGATGATGATGATGATGATGATGATGATGATGATGATGATGATGATGATGATGATGATGGTGATGATGATGGTGATGGTGATGGTGATGATGGTGATGATGATAATGATGGTGATGATGATGATGATGATGATGATGATGATGATGATGATGATGATGATGGTGATGATGATGATGGTGATTTCTGTCTCATTTCAGGTCCAACATCTTCGAGCTGTTTGACCTGGTCATGCTGCTGTCCAGAGGGCGGGTGGTGTACTTCGGCCCGGCCCGGCACATGGTGGACTACTTCACCAAGCTGGGCTTCCCCTGCCCTCAACTCACCAACCCCTGCGACTACTACGGTCAGACATGGACTGTAATCAGCCCCCCGCCACCTCACGGCGCAGAGGGCTAATGCCATCGTTTGTGTCTATTTGTTTGTTACTTTTGTTTGTCTGCTTGTATGCGCAGTATCGCGAGAACCACTGAACAGAATCGTTTTAAATGTTTTTGTGTGGTCGCCTATTTTGTGACCACGAGTCAGGAAATATATTCCAGCGTATAAAATTGGCCTAATCCACTGACCTTGACTACGCCAACCTCTTATCTTGGCCATATCTTTAACCTCTTCGCAGTTACCATCCCCCAAACGGGTAA
>CM065688.1:8787943-8837943 GCA_017654935.2 Phymorhynchus buccinoides | reverse complement strand
GGTGACGTCACAATGAAGAATGGAGCAGGGGGGAGGCGAAACACGGTGGAGAGCGCCCCCATCCCTGATATCTACCCGGGGGTGTATCGACAGTTCTCCGTGCTTTTCAGGTAAAGTGTGTGTGTGGTTGAATGTCTGTCTATCTCTTTGTGTATCATTCTGCTGGCTTAAAACATGGACACTACATTGAATACACTAATATAGAATCCATGCTTAAAACATGAAGCATAATATATTTTGTCAGCCTGGCTGTTTTATTAACGGTGTGCACGAGCTTCTCCCTTTCCCTTCCCCCCCTCCCCCCTCCTCTCTCTCTCTCTCTCTCTCTCTCTCTCTCTCTCTCTCTCTCTCTCTCTCTCTCTCTCTCTCTCTCTCTCTCTCTCTCTCTCTCTCTCTCTCTGTCTCTCTCTCCACAGACGTTGGCTGGGGTCCAGTGTGGAGGACTGGTCCTCGCTGGGCATTGGGTCAGTGCCGGCCATGTCTGTCACGTCCATCATGGTCAAGCTGCTCCAACAACATCATCATCTCTCTCTGTCCCTCTGTCCCTCTCTTAATAAAGGGTCTGCTACACGATTCGATTTCAATGCGATGCGATTTTGACGATGTGAGTTACGATCACCGAGAAATTTGTGTATGGGGTCTACTGGAGTATAGTGAGCGGAAACAGCAGAATCACTTTTAGATGGAAGTATTTCACGTGAATCATGACTCCCATCGTCACAATCGCATCGCATCGAAATCGGATCGTACGTCGTGTAGCAGGCCCTTCACTGTAGTTTGGGGGTGAGGGCAAAGGATATAGCAAAAAGCTCCAAGCTTTTCCTTTTACACTTACCCTAAATGAAATATTCGTATTCGTATTCGTGTTCGCAGATGATGGATGCGGTCAACACTAGAGGACTGGCCACTGCTAGATAGATGGTCAGTGATTACATTCCATGTACATTGCCACCAACCTTTTTCTTTCTACCCTCAAATAAAATAGTCGTATCCATCATACTTATTGATGATGTTTGCATACAGTTTTGTTTGCATGTGCAAATCATTGAAGAAAAAAGAACCTTCTTTGCAAGGGGTAACATTTTAAAAAGAAATCGTCTTCGTGTTGGCATTGTCAGACGCTGGATGCGGTCCACGCTGGAGGACTGGTCACTGCTGGGCATCCGGTCAGTGCAGGCCATAGCCATGTCCATCATGCTGGGCGTGGTCTACTGGAACCTGCACCACTCGCAGAGCGAGATCAGGGACCACTTTGGGGTGCTGTACATGGTGTCCATCATGTACCCCTACCTCATCATCATGGACGTCATCGAGGCCTGTGAGGACTGGACAGCTCTCTGTCTGTCTGTCTGTCTCCCTGTGTCTCTGTCTCTCTCTGTATGTATGTATGTATGTATGTATGTATGTATGTATGTATGTATGTATGTATGTATGTGTGTGTGTGTGTGTGTGTGTGTGTGTGTGTGTGTGTGTGTGTGTGTGTGTGTGTGTGTGTGTGTGTGTGTGAGAGAGAGAGAGAGAGAGAGAGAGAGAGAGAGAGAGAGAGAGAGAGAGAGAGAGAGAGAGAGTTCAATTTGATATCTATTCACATAAGCGAATTTAGACAAAAAATAAAATAAATAAACGGGATAAGAGAAAGAGAAGGCAGGTAAGAAAGAGAGAGAGAGGGAGATAGAGGGAATGAAGAAGAAGAAGAAGGAGGAGGAGGAGGAGAAAAGGAAGAAGAACTGTTAACATAAATAAAAATTAACAATAAAAACAATCTATAACACAGCTATATATCCATACCTCATCATTACGGATGTCATTGAGGCCTGTTTGTCTGTCTGTCAATGTATTTGTCTCTTGTGTAGGCCTATGCACATTAAAAAACGTTAAATAGTTTTTTTGTTTTTGCGGGAGAGCATTATTATCCTAAACGATGCTATAAAGAGAAATCTGCTTTATCTCGAAGCTAATGCCACCAGAACAGCTCAAGTGCTAATGTGACCAATTCTATGTGTATGTGGATGTGATGTCGGGTGAAAGGTGAAAGCCAGAAGGTGCTATGTCAGCCATCTTCATTCCTTTGGTGATGGTACATTGTGGCTGTCACCCGCCCTGACGATCCCATTGTTTGTATCTCTCTGTTCATTGTGGCTGTCACCCGCCCTGACGATCCCATTCATTGTATCTCTCTGTTCATTGTGGCTGTCACCCGCCCTGACGATCCCATTGTTTGTATCTCCAGGCCACAAAGAGAGAAAGCTGCTGTACTTTGAGGTGCAGGACCATCTGTACACCATGGAGGCTTACTACCTGGCCAAGGTACTCATTCTTTACCTTTCTTAATGGACAGTTAAGAGAGGAAAGGGTAGCTAGGTGCATGGGAGAACGGGGTGGATGAGAGAGGCAGTTTGAAGGGAAAATGGTTGTCTAAAAGTAGTCAAATAATTCCTTGTCAGTAAGCCTATAATTATATGAAAAAGTATTACAGACAGTGTTGACAATAATCGTACTGATTTTGCGATTCCGTAATGTTTCCATACTTTACACACCCACTCTCAAGTTTTCGCATTGAACAATGTCACTGATGGAGAAGCAACACTCATCCCTTCTCGGGAAATGGACGGGGTTCGGATCAGCCTAGGGTTGTTGTCATGAAACTGTAAGAACCAGACTTTGAGATTGAGAGTGGTAAACGTGAGGGGAGTGTCTAAGCTACAGCTCTGTATTATCAAATAACAACACTTAAGGCTCTTGGAAATGTCCATCTTAGTCAGCCACACAGACAATAGGATGAAAGAGAGCGGGGAGAAGTCTACCTTAAAAAGGGGGTGGGTGGGTGGGTGGGGGTGGGGGTGGGGGCGCCCTGGGGAAGTGAAAAGGAACAAGGAAAAAAGGAGGAAAGGAAGAAAAAAAGAAACATGGGAAAGGGTGAAAAATGAAGGCGGAAGTGGTGGTGGGTTGCATGATGAGTGAGCAAGATAGCGGAGAGCGGATGAATGATTGTTGTCACGAACTGTGGTGTGAGAGTTACATAGTGTTGTTAATGTCAAATAACAAACACTTAATGTCCATCTTAGTCAGCCACACAGACAAAAGGATTAATCATACTTTTATTTTTATTATTTTTACACGGTGGTAGACAAGTTTCCATGTGCGTTGTACAATGCCAATGGACAATAAAGAAACTTATGACTTATGACTTATGTATGACGTGTAGTTTGAAGTGAGCTGGGTGTTGGTTCCAGGTGGCCAGTGATCTCCCTTTCCACTCGTTCTTCGTGGTGCTCTATGTGTTGCCCGTCTACTACATGTCTGGCATGCCAACCGATACCTCCATCTTCTTCCAGGTGGGACACTTATCGATCAGTCAATCAGTCAGTCAATCAGTCAGTCAACCAGTCAGTCAATCAGTCAGTCAATCAGTCAGTCAACCAGTCAGTCAGTCAACCAATCGGATCAATCTTTTTGTAAGCTGCATCAGAGGAAGATGTATGGTTTATATCGAAACTTTCTGTGTGTATGAGTCTTCCTTTAATAGTTGTTGGGATCAACTTAGGATGCTTAGGATGATATAATAATAATAATGTGAATTTATATAGCGCTCTTTCTCACATGAGCTCAGTGCGCTTTACATTGATAACAAGAATATTAAAGGCAAACAAATTATGAATCATTAGAAAGTAAAATAAACACGATGATTGCACGCAATCTTTTTTTCCTTACACACACACACACACACACACACACACACACACACACACACACACACACACACACACACACACACACACACGCACACACACACACACACACACACACACGCACGCATGTATGCACGCAGGCACACACACAAACTCACAGACACACACACACACATGAACGCACACGCACGCACACATACACGCACGCACACACTCACACAATTATACAAGAGTAAAATAGTTACAATATGAAAATTCTAAGAGGAAACATAGACCACATTCACATTCTCAATCAAGTTTAGATACAATACTGCAAATAAAATCATACTGCCATCGACATACCAGTTACATGACTAATTATAATAGACACATTTTGCAAGAACAAAGATCTCATTTACAAGCGTTTAAAGTTTACAAGGCGTAGACATTCTACATACAACTCACGAAATATAAAATAATTGTAAAACACAAATTCACAAGATTTGGGACCCCCACCTCCCACCTCGCACACAAACACTAATCAATCATAATATGTCCGAAACAAGTGAGTTTTAAGGGCAGAGCGAAAGGCGGAGATAGAGTCAGATGAGCGGACATGTTGTGGGAGGGAATTCCATAAATGAGGTGCTAAATAGTAGAAGGATCGTTCACCAAAAGATTTCGTGTGGACCCGAGGAACCTTGAGTGTCCAGCAGTCAGAGGAAGAACGTAGGGAGCGAGCAGGTGTGTAGACAGTTACTAGTTCGGAGAGATAGACAGGACCAGAAGAGTGAACAGCACCGAAACAAAGAAAAGCTATTTTATACTTGATTCTAGCCTCTATTGGAAGCCAGTGCAAGTTACGAAGATGAGGTGTTATATGATCAGAGCGTGGAATCTTGAGAGTGAGGCGTGCTGCACTGTTTTGCAGTTTTTGAACACGTTGCAGAAGATACTGAGGACAGCCACATATATTGTCCGACTGTAGGCCTCCTTAAGATTCTTCTGTCGGGTTCGGGTGTAATAGTGGCTTTTGTAGGGTGGTCACACTCCGGGTCAAACTTGAAGGGCTCAGTCCCCCCACAGCCTATTATCCAGGCGTCACGCGCCTCACAGTTAGCACAGAGGGCGCACACACAAGTTTGGCAGATTGCTCCACAAATCCACACCGCGGCGGACAATAGAGTTCTTTCTTAGGGTTAGATGCAGCCGTTGTTTTGTCACTTTCTATTGTTGCTCAAGGATGCTATGTTTTTCATCTTTGTCCGTGTCTCTGTCTGTGTGTCTGTCTGTGTCTCTGTCCGTGTCTCTGTCTGTGTGTCTGTCTGGGTGTGTCTGCAGGTGTTTGGCATCGTGTTCCTGTCCATGCTGTGCAGCAGGGGTCTGGCCATGATGTCCGCAGCCTTCATGCCCAGCTTCCAGACCTCCTGCTTCATGGCGCAGACCCTCTTCTCCTTCTTCCTCATGTCTGCTGGCTTCTTCATCAACCTAGACAACATCCTGTCAGGTCTGAGAGAGAGAGAGAGAGAGAGAGAGAGAGAGAGAGAGAGAGAGAGAGAGAGAGAGAGTGTTTAAGGGGGCTTGAGACCTTGTTTCCCTTGCACACATCTTCTCCTTCTTCCTCTCGTCTAGTGTCATCCTCCTCCTCCTCATCACTGGTGATTCCTACTTTCCCGCAGCCTTCAAATGGGTGTTCACCATCTCCTTACTTCGATGGGGCTTGGAAGGCCTGCGCCTTGCAGAAATAATAACTCAAATTCACATGTATCATCTATCAATATCTGTTTATTTATCCTTTTTTTCTATCGTTGCCATCCTCACCCTCATCATTGTTTTGTACTTTCCCGCAGCGTTCAATGGGTGTCGACCATTTCTGGCATTTACCGGGGCTTTCAGGGCCTATGCCTGACTGAGATCAAGCCCATGAACTTCATGTGTATCATCTATTTGTTATCATCATCAATATCGTCGTTGTTGATTTGTACTTTCCTGTGTCAACCATCTCCTAGGTTCGCTGGGGCTTCAAAGAGCTGTGTCTAACCGGAATGAAAACTCTCAAAATCACATGTGTTATCTATCATCGCCATCGTTATCATCATCACCATCATTGGTGATTCGTACTTTCCCACAGCCTTCAAATGGGTGTCCACCATCTCCTACCTTCGTTGGGGCTTCGAGGGTCTGTGCCTGGCCGAGATCAAGCCGATGAACTTCACGTGCGACAACAGCCCCGGGGGACAGCCCAGCCCGGACGCCTGCATCCGCAGCGGGGAGATGGCCCTGGAGATGTACGCCTTTGGGGACGGGGTCCTGTGGCAGTCCCTCACCGCCCTGGGCTCCACCATCGTGGTGTTCTTCGCCTTCATGTACCTGGCGCTCAAGCTCATCCCCCAGCAGCCCGAGGAGCACAGTTAGAGTTTGTTGGTGTGAAGACTGAATGGAATAGAGGGAGATAGAATCGAATGTTCATTTCTCTCACCATGCTCTATCGTAAGGACCAAATACGTTTTAACTTGTAAAGATGAGAGAATGATGGAACTACTGCCGGTTCTTTCTTCTTCTTCTGTGGTAGCGACCAACTTATCTTTACTGAAGTAAAATGTACGCACTTAGAGATGGGACGCTGGAAAAAAGAAGAAAGAAGTAGAGGCTCTGGGTGGGGGGGGTGGGGGGAGTGTATTCTTTTATCGTGATTATTAAATGTTTTGTCTCATAGAGGATGAAAGATGGAATAGCCATTCCCCCCCCCATCTTTTACCAACAGTATTCGTTTTAACGTACAATTAATGAATTAATGAAGACACTGGACAAGGGTAGAGACATGGGATGGCCAGTTTCTTTGATCAGAAGTCTGATATCTGTTTTAACTCACGGTGAAGGATGACACATGGGATGACAGATGGGATGACAGATGGGATGACAGATGGGATGGGATGACAGATGGGATGACAGATGGGATGACAGATGGGATGACAGATGGGATGACAGATGGGATGACAGATGGGATGACAGATGGGATGACAGATGGGATGACCAGTGCTTTCATCACAAGTTTTAACTTGTGTCATTTATCAAGCAAGGTCAAGTGAACATTATTAACAAATAATTTACAGATAATGATCAGTCTTATAAAGACAATGAACAAGATTGAGGCGTGAAATGGCCATTCTTTTCTTTCTTTCGTCATTATTGACTCCGTTTCAACTCAAGCAATTTGTGTAGACACAGAACAGGGATAGAGATCAAATGGAATGACCATTTAGCATTGTCCCCCCTTCCCCTTTCTTTCATCAATTAAATTAATTTTAATTCACCCACTGCATGCCGGCACTGACCAAACATAGCGATGGCTTGGAGTCAAAGCGGACTATCTTCAGATGATGCATTGACCCGTTATGGAACACGTTGCCAAAACGAATGAAGTTGTATTAAAAAGAGGTCAATGCAGATTCTCCTATTTATATTTTGCATTTTGTCAGTCTTTTTTTCAAATACAAGTTATTAGTTTTCACAATAAGTTCCAAAATAAGTCGATGGACCATCTGAAGACTGGTCAGTTTTGACTCTGATTATCAAGGACGTGGAATGGCGAGGTTCTTTAACATCTGTTATTGTTATTATTAAATCTTTTTAACTCATGCATTTCACGTTGACACTGAACAAGGATAGAGAGATGGAATGGTATGGCCAATTCTTTTTTGGGGGATGAAATCCGTTTTAGCTCGTGGAGAAAGGTGCGAGATGGAATGATCAGTTCTTTTCCTTGTTTCATCATCATCATCATCATCATCATCATCAACCCCGTTCTAACTCATTTATTTGGTACTTTCTAGTCACACAGACTTATCTCTGTGAAATTCGGGCTGCTCTCCCCCGGAGAGAGCGTCGCCTCGAGTGCAGCGCATACCCAATTATTTTTACATATATATTTTTTTTGTTTTTTTTGGGGGGGGGGATTCGAACCCGGGTCACTCACGCTGCAGTCACGCATTACATTTCTCCCTGCAGTTCATGAAGACACTGAACAAGGATTGAGAGATCAAATGGAATGATCCCCCCCCCCCCCCCCCCCTTCTTTTATCAGTGAAACCCATTTTAACTCAGTAGTTCATTTAGACAATGAAGAGTGATGGAGACGGTGGCATGGCCAAGCTTCTGTCCCTTGTTATATCAATTAAATCCGTTTCTTCTGCTTCTTCATTGATCGCTCAGACAGTTTCCTGTCAATTATGAGCGCAGACGCGTCATGCTGCCGTTATGCTTCTAATTAAGAAATCGTTAGGCCCAGTATGTCCGTCTTCGGCTGGAGAACAACTTTGTAAGAATTCCTTAAAAAAAAGGCAGGAGAATGGACCAGTTAGGCAGAAAGATAGTAGATGACAGTTGAGTTAGCAAAGGGAAGAGGCAGAGTCAAAGAGAATGACAGATTAGTTAGTTACAAGCAACAGAACTTCCAGAAGGAGGGGAACTACAGTCAAACCTCTATTATAAGACCTTCCATTAAAAGACCTCTCATTTAAGACCGATTTTTTGGGAACGGATGCTGAACTATTCCTATAAAAACAACCTCTGTTATAAGACCCCCTCCATTTTGGAAGTCTTAAAATAGAGGTTTGATTGTATTTGCATGAAAGATACCACCCCCCCGGTATCCCCACGGGGGGGTAAATCAATTTTAATTTGTTATTCATGTGGAGAGTAAACAAGAGTAGAGATGCGGGATGACCAATTAATAACCAGCTGCAAAACGAAAGCTGGTTAATGTTTTCAGAGCTGTCTGTTCCCGACTATGTGGCTGACTATGTGGCCATGCTACCACGATAACGTTTGAACGAAGGGACCCTCAAATTTTGCATACATACGGGTAGTTAGGATATCTAGGCCAAGTTTAAAGATGGTCATTGGTCAAGGTCACTGGAGCCGGGTTTTTTTTGCAAGACAATGGTTCAAGGGAAACAAATCTTGCTTTGCCACCAGCAAGGGTGAAACCTGGGAACAGTGAAAAGCAGGAAGGCCGGGGTCCCAGCGGTCGCCTTGGCAGGATCAAGCCCCTTGTAAGGAGCGCCCCATGAAGCTGACAGTAATTTTTCACTTTTATTAGTAGCCTAAAATGAACATTTGGATACAGCTTTTTTTTTCTCTTTCAGTAAAACCACCTTTTCCTCTCTCATTCCAGGGGAATTGCTCGTCGTTAAAGTATTCTCAACCACGCGATTTCAGGATTTCCTCAAAAAACAACAGACAAAATCAGGATTCCTGCTTTTCCTGATGGGTGGTTTCATCCATGCACCAGTAACACCTTGTTACTTCCTGCTTGTACTGCTCGGCTCTCACTGTCAAATATTTGCATGCGGATAGGTAGGTTGGATATCTAGGCCAAGTTCGAAAATGAAGGTCATTGGCCAAAGGTCAAGGTCACTGAACCCGAAAATGCTGCCGGGCGGCTGGTTGACCTTGCGTGTCCACGCTGTAGTTTCCCCATGTCATGATTATTAAATCTCGAGTAGTTCATGTAGACACAGAACAAGGACAGGTGTGGAATGACCAGTTTCTCTTTTCCCTCACTTAATTTTTTTTATAATTCTCAAATATTTTATTTCGTGAACGGATTATTTAGCTGGGAGGCAACAGGGCAACGATGTGGCTCCAGCCACCCAATACGGTTGTTCCATGCAGAAAACAATGGACACACACTTCAGACTGAGTGTGAACTGTCCTGTCCCTTCAGTGGGTATTTATAGAACATAGAGCCAACAGTACATGTGGCCCTTAACCTATGTTGACGATTGTATCTTTTAAACCAATAATGTGTACTAAACATCTGGTTCCTTCAGTCATCTGAGCACAGGCCTGTCAGAGAATGACAAGGAATGTGATTTATTTTTATTTTTTAGATGTCATTACAATTTTCTCATTCTTTAAAGTCAAAACAATCTTTAGATAGTCCATTGACTTATTATTGATGTTATTGCAAAAACTAAGAACTTGTATTGAAAAAGACTGCAAATAATATAAAATGGGGAGTATGCTTTTTACATTTCCGCAGTCTTTTTATTAAACAAGTTATTAGTTTTCACAATATGCTCAATAATACGTCAATGGACTGTCTGAAGGTAGTCCTTTTTGACTCCAAGCCATCAAATTTATTTTTACTTTAATTGTGTGTGTTTGTGTTGTTGAACTGATTGCTTATAGTTGTTCATACCCAAACTGCTTTTATCCTCAACACTGTACAGATGTTTGGTTGCCCCCAAAGCGTCACATCAAGTGGTTCACCTATTCTTAATAATTGCACCTTGGTTGAACAGAGCACAGGGAAGCAGAAATGTTGATCACCTTCCATGTATGCAAACAGTGTGAAGCACGTTCAATGTTCACTTCACTGTCTTTTCCTTCATGAACACACCATTAGGTGCAGAGGAGTGAGCCCACAACAGAAATTTGATTTTTTTTCCTCACCTGAATTGTTGACTTTTTTGTTGTTGCTTTAGCTATAAAAAAAATGCTGAGTGACGTATGTTGGGTTTTCTTCTACACAATCACAGTGTGAAATATAATTTGCAAACATAATGCAAAATGATATTATTTAGATACTCATAATAGGCGAGAAAAAGAGAGGGCAGAGTAGTGGTTGTGCGCACTAGAGACTACAACACAACACATTCGCACTCGAATTAAACACACACCAAAAATCCACACATCTTGTGTTCAGATTATTTTATGAATGACATTTCATATTTTTTTCTTTAATTATAATAATAATAATAATTGTAATAACAGTCATATTTCAATCAGCTGCCAGGATTTGTTGTTATAGAAAGTTGACGACAAGCCTGACTGTAATAATTGAACAAAGAAGAATACATAATGTGGGTCATTCATTGCATTTACCGCTACAACAAATCGACCAAGACGTGAAAACATCATCATCATCATGTGTGTACAGTAACTGTAATAACCACCAAATAATATTGTTCACAACATAATAATAAGAAGAACAAGAACAAACAGCAAGCTGAAGAAGCATGGGGTGTTTAAGAGGTAGGGTGGGGTGTGAATTGAGAATGGTGTGCGGGTTTGTCTGTGTGCGCACTGAAGCTACTATCATGTATATACATGGGGTGTGTGTATTGATTTTCACCTATCAGTTATGGAGTAGTGTATGAGTAAAGGTACCAGAATACATCGATTAAATACTGATCCATGCGCGCGTGTGTGTGTATATGTGTGCGAGAGAAAAAAGAGAACTTAGAGACAGAAAGAGTGGTATTTGGTATATTCTAGTTACTGAGACTTATCTGTGAAATTCGGGTTGCTCTCCCCGGAGGGCGTCGCTGCAAGTGCAGCGCGTACCCAATTTTTTTAATTCTTTTGGGGGGTTGGCACAGGGTGGAGGGGGTGTGGGCACACTTGGAAAACCTAGCTATCAATTTGGCCATACCAGGCAGCGGGATTTCTCCCTGCTCTTAACGACTTTCAACTGCCGTGGGATTTTTACGTGCATTAAGCGCACGGGTCAGACTAGCTTTAAGTCCCCATCCGAAGGACTCGATGTTCAGTTCAAAGAAAGGGCGAGGCCGGGATTCGAACCCGGGTCACTCATGCTCCAGTCATGCATTACATTTGGCAGGTGAACGTCTTAACCACTCTGCCATCTTTCTCACTGGTGTGTGAGAGAGCTCAGAGAGTGCAATTTACAGGCGTGTGAGAATATCTGTGTGCGTGTGAACGCATTTTTGTGAGTGTGCTCAAGAATTCTGTATACAAATATATATGCGTCTTTGTGTGTATATGTGCAGGTAAAAGTGTGCGTAATTGTATGCATGTGTGTGTTGTGCATGCACGAGTACAAAATAGAGTATGCGTGCGGCGCGTGCACATGCGCACACACAGGTACAGATGTCACAAAGTAAAGCACCAGGTCGGGGGATTCCGTGTCCAAGACAAGATCAGTTAAAAAACAAAAACGCTTTGACAAAAACAAACGAAGGCAGCGAAATGTCCCAATCAGCAAAGCATCATCACAATCATGTCAACAACACACGTCACCCAATCAGCAAAGCATCATCACAATCATGTCAACAACACACGTCACACAATCAGCAAAGCATCATCACAATCATGTCAACAACACACGTCACCCAATCAGCAAAGCATCATCACAATCATGTCAACAACACACGTCACACAATCATGTCAACAACACACGTCACCCAATCAGCAAAGCATCATCACAATCATGTCAACAACACACGTCACCCAATCAGCAAAGCATCATCACAATCATGTCAACAACACACGTCACCCAATCAGCAAAGCATCATCACAATCAGCATCAAGCATCATCACAATCATGTCAACAACACACGTCACCCAATCAGCAAAGCATCATCACAATCATGTCAACAACACACGTCACCCAATCAGCAAAGCATCATCACAATCATGTCAACAACACACGTCACACAATCAGCAAAGCATCATCACAATCATGTCAACAACACACGTCACCCAATCAGCAATCAAAATTAAGTAGCGAGAACAACAAAACAAAGAAATCCTTAGAATGGCCACCAGCTAGAAGTCAATGAAAAAAAGAGGCACCATGCATTGGTTACTAACCCTTTCCTTGTGCCCCCTCTGAAGCTTCATGTCCAACACAACAACAATGAATAGCAACACAACGTTTGATCAGATCCAGGGTTTTCACATCACATAAGAATGTGTGATCGCAAGTTTAAAAAAAAGAAAACGGCAAAAAAAAAAGGGGGGAAGGGGGGATTTTATGCCTTCAATGCATTATCAAAACATCCCGGTTCACTTCTTCTTCTTCGATGATCGTAATCTGTTATATATAGAAGCACACATATATATTTTTTAATATTATTATCATACACGGAAAGCTATCATAATATACAATTTCTTGAAAGAAAATTTACATAAAAAATGGTTTGTAAAGAAAATGCGACAATGCGGGATTTCATAGTGTGCTTACAAAATAAGAGGAGGGGGGGGGGGGGGGATGAAACAGGGAATAGCATATCATTATCAGGTGGTACTCGAAGTAACAGAATATCACCCCAAACTAAATGTTGCACTGGGCTCGACGTGTTCATAGACGAGAACTCCGAAGGATTTTCAATAGCATAAGGAGACGGTCTGATTTTGAAGAAATTTGTTTGCAACAGTATTGCATGGGTTTTTTTTCTTCCATATTTTTCCTTCAAACCATCATTCAAGGTTTTTTTTAGTTCAAATCCATCTAACGGGCATTCCGATGTGACCGGCACCCAAATTGATGTGGAGTCTCTTCTGTACTTTTCTTACTGAAAGTTTTCGGTGTGTATACGAACGGACACCTCACAATGTGTTGTTTGTTGGGGGGTTGCAGTATTTACAGAGATTCGACAATACTTAACCTCATTTTATTTCACAAGCTTGTATTCTTGGAATTTCTTCTCCTTCCCTCAGTGGATAAAACTACAACTCAGAAATGTGACCCCCTTTTTAAAAAAACCTTTCTAACATTTCTTAGTCTATTGAAGAACAGTCAAAACCCACATCTGTTTGTGTGCCTGTTAAATTTCCTGCTCTGAGCAGCGCCCTTCCTATCAAACTTTCAAAGAGGTCCCCCCCCCCCCCCCATTGGGGATACCGGTGTGTGGGGATGTGGAGGGTGGGGGCATCTTTGACACAGAGACGCTTCTGTGACTATAAATATAATGCACCTAACTAACTTTTGTATAAATAGTTCCCCCACCTTCTGGAAGTTCTGTGCTTGTAACTTCCTCTAATCTGACACATTCTTTGACTCTGCCTTTTCTCTTTGCTTACAGCTTTTCAGGTCCATTCGCCTGCCTTTTTTTTCTAACTCTAACCCTTTCAAAAAAGATTTAATCCAGCCGAAGTCGGACATGCTGGGCCTATTTCTTAGTTAGGCGCATAACAGCAGCATGACGCATCTGCACTCATAATTGACAGGAAATTGTAAGCGACTGAAGAAGAAAAAGAAAATGCTTACAAAGAAAAGAGGACAAAACGTCCATGAACAGGAACTTGAAGGTCCACTTACGTCAAGAAAATGTAATTCTCCTCAGCCTCAGCAAATGTCATCCTTCCCTGATTTCAGCAGTTGTTACTTTCTTCTTTTTTTTGTGCAAAGAGATACACGTCTTCTACATTGCAAAAACAGGAGAACTGCATCTGGTAGAGTGACTTCCTTCCATAGAACTAACAGTACATTTGAACAGAAGATAATGTGTGGCAGCTTAAAACTTGAGGGTCTGTGGTTTTCAAAGAAGTTTGATCTCACAAATACAATTTGAAAAAATAAATAAAAAATACACGCACATGAATGCGCACAAATGTTATGACATCATTATTCATCTTTAGTTCCTTCGTTATTTTAAACATTTTTACGGATGGCTTGATGAAAAAAAGTATATTATTTGCTTATTCAATGTTCCATCTGGAATTTGGACTTGACACACTTTTTGAAGCCTCGCAAGTTAAAGTAAATGGATGACAAACGCCAAATAATTGAATAATAACCACAACCCTCAAGATGCTACTGCGCTAACACAGACTGACAGGAATTTATTTCTTTTTAAATTTTAACGTTTTTAATTCATGTTACTGACCTAACACAGACTGACACTTAGTGACAGGAATTTATTTTTTACATTTTAACGTTTTTACTTCATGATACTGAGATAACCCAGACTGACAGGAATTTATTTCTTCTTACATTTTAACGTTTTTACTTCATGCTACTGAGATAACCCAGACTGACAGGAATTTATTTATTTTTACTTGTATCGTCCAAAAAGTTGTCGGAAAAATTAGGCGGAAGAAACGGAGCAGCATTCTGAAAATTAGGTGTCATTTATTTTGTAAGAGGCTGATTACGGGGAAAAAGAAGTAATTAGAAACATTACTTACATCAGCAAATACACAAAGAAGAAGACAAGTAAAGTGGGGTGAAAGAAAGAAAAACTGGGCAGAGAAAACTCTGGGAACTCCGAACAACAAAACAAAGGAAAGCATGGAGAAACCTTTCCAAAATGAACTAACAGAAAACCCTTTTCTAGAAAACATCAATCAGCAGACTTTTCTGTGCCCTTACCACTATGGTTTAGAAAACAATCATATATATATATATATATCAATATATATACACATATGTTGAGGCTCTTTTCAATACTGAATCAGTTTGCTTTTTCTCTCCACCCCCAAACCCCTCCTTCACAAAGATTAAAACAGTCGTGTACATTTGATTTCAAAGTTTTTGAGTTAGCATTGAATGAACTTTGCAAGGCGATACTGGGGAGAAGGGTGGGGGGTTGGGATGAGAATGGGAGCAAAGTTGAAAAGGGTGTAGAGTGGCACAGTGGTAATGTGTTCGCTTTGTGTCAAGTAAAACCCGAGTTTGAACCTGGGTACAGGGGATTTTTCCTCTCACTAGGCCTTACGGTCTGAACGTGGAGTCTTTCGGACGAGACGATAAACCGAGGTCCTGTGTGCCCATGCACTTAGTTAGCATGTGTACGTTAAACCCAGTGGCAACGAAAAAGTTGTCATTTGGTCAACATTTAACACCCCCCACCCCCCCTTTCCTTCCTCATCAGTCACACAAAAATCGCATGCAAAAAAAACCATTTTGGGTGGCGCGCCTCAGGCTGCGACACACTCTCCAGGTGGGAGCAACACGGATTTCACAGAGATGCCTCTGTGACTTTAAAGTACCTACTACACACAGAAAGATGCCTAGATCAATGCTATGGCAATGTGCCGCGCACAACAACCCTACTGAATTCCCGCACACAGCTTGAAGAGAAGCACCCATCAGCAGAGCTTTCCTATTGCTTTCACACATCATTGGTCATCAGGAGAGACCTAATCACGATGGGTCCATTTCCAACATAAGGGGCCAGTGTGTCCCTGTGGTACTTGACATTAATTTGAGTAAACACTTCATGGGTCTTCTATGAACCCCTGGCTGCACGAAATGAGGGGTCAATGTGGCTCACTGATCATTGACCCGGACAAAATGACAATCTGAAGCTCTCCCCATGCGCATGTGATAGCCAAGATCTTCCGTAGCACTCTGCTCTGGGGTAAGTTGGACTGAGGGATGATGGATACAGTGGAACCTCCCTATCCAGACCTTGAAAAATAAGCCAAAAGGTCTTCATAGGGAGGGGTCTTCATAGGGAGGGGTCTTCATAGGGAGGGGTCTTCATAGGGAGGGGTCTTCATAGGGAGGGGTCTTCATAGGGAGGGGTCTTCATAGGGAGGGGTCTTCATAGGGAGAATGACACTCAGTAGTCCGGATATGAAGGGGAAAAAACTTGGTGAAAAAACTTAGGTCACATCTTAGAGGGAGAAGGTCTTGATAGGGAGGGTCCACTGTACTTCTTCAAGTTTGTCACAAATGGAGGACCAACAGCATGAAGCCTCAGGTCACATCTTAGAGGGAGAAGGTCTTGATAGGGAGGGTTCACTGTACTTCAAGTTTGTCACAAATGGAGGACCAACAGCATGAAGCCTCAGGTCACATC
Organism: Phymorhynchus buccinoides; assembly: GCA_017654935.2. Classification (NCBI taxonomy): domain Eukaryota; kingdom Metazoa; phylum Mollusca; class Gastropoda; order Neogastropoda; family Raphitomidae; genus Phymorhynchus; species Phymorhynchus buccinoides. The sequence goes on along the minus strand of CM065688.1, from coordinate 8,821,715 downwards.
TTAGAGGGAGAAGGTCTTGATAGGGAGGGTCCACTGTACTTCTTCAAGTTTGTCACAAATGGAGGACCAACAGCATGAAGCCTTAGGTCACATCTTAGAGGGAGAAGGTCTTGATAGGGAGGCTCCACTGTACTTCTTCAAGTTTGTCACAAATGGAGGACCAACAGCATGAAGCCTCAGGTCACATCTTAGAGGGAGAAGGTCTTGATAGGGAGGGTCCACTGTACTTCTTCAAGTTTGTCACAAATGGAGGACCAACAGCATGAAGCCTCAGGCCACATCTTAGAGGGAGAAGGTCTTGATAGGGAGGGTCCACTGTACTTCTTCAAGTTTGTCACAAATGGAGGACCAACAGCATGAAGCCTCAGGCCACATCTTAGAGGGAGAAGGTCTTGATAGGGAGGGTCCACTGTACTTCTTCAAGTTTGTCACAAATGGACGACCAACAGCATGAAGCCTCAGCGGTGTACCATACCTTTGGTATACCTTAGCGGTGCCCAGATCTACAGAAGTGATTTCTGATCAATTTAGTGATGCACCGAGGATCGAAAAGTGATAGGACAAACAGTCCTGAGACAAGAGAAATCACTGTCCTATGACTGGGGCCTCGGGACATCACTGGATCATGGAGTTTAGCTTAGTACGTCGGAACAAATGTGCCCACATGCATACATCATCATGTAACCTTTACAGATTCATAACGGGCATTTTTAACATTTAAAAAATACTTGCCCACTATTATGTATACCCAGCATAAGAAGAACAAAAAAGAAAACGCATCCAGGCACAAGCTCGGTGACAGTTAGGGTACGTACACATACATGCGGAGATCCCGTGCGGAAACCTGTACGCAATCCGTAAATATGTATAAGGGAAAAGATTTGCGTACGCATCTGTATTTCCCCATATGCGTACATTTTTACCCTTCTTTCTTTTACTTATTTACGGATTACGCGTGGGATTTCAGCATGAACTGTGTACTCGTGTATGTCAACATTTTATGTGAAACAAGAAAACCAGTGACGTACAATTCAGTAACTATCACGTTCATCAAGCAACAACTCAACAAGTCAGTATAAGAAATGATCTCTTTTTGTTGTTGTTATCAAGTCATAACAGCAGAGATAGGCATTGTCAAGTCATAATAGCGAGATAGGCATTGTGGATAAATGACATACACTCTGTTAAACCTGACCCGCACAATCCAATCATAACGCACAAAATGGACATTTCGTCAGCTTGAGATACCATGGGTAGACTTTCCCCAGAGACCCACATGCTCACACCTACTGCTTAATCCATCTGTCATCTGCAATAACTAATGATTGGTTTTTTTTAAAATTTCATGTTTAATCTAACCATGCTCTTTCTTTTAACAAGAATGATCACCCAAATAAAAGTCCTGTTCTTAAACACCCCCCCCCCCCCTCATGGGGAGGGGGGGGGGGTCTTTTGCATAAATAGTTCCCCCACCTTCTGGAAGTTCTGTGCTTGTAACTTCCTCTAATCTGTCACTCTCTTTGACTCTGCCTTTTCCCTTTGCTTACTGTCATCTACTGTCTTTCTGCCTTACCGGTCCATTCTCCTGCCTTTTTTCACGAAGCACTTTCAAAAAGATTTCCTCCAGCCAAAGTTGGACTTGCTGGGCCTATCTTAAGCGCATAACGGCAGCATGACGCATCTGCGCTCATAATCGACAGGAAACTGTCTAAGCGATCGAAGAAGAAGAAACAAACAAAACCCAATCACTCACCCATACAAGCAGATTACATCAGTTTAATTTTCTAACAGAAATTTTACACATAAACATTATACAATATCAAACAACAATTTAGACATGCAAACATGTGCATGAAGACTAAAAATCCTGAGAAGCCAAATACGCATTGTCAAACTCACAAAGCGATTGCCTTTGTTTTTCTATTAAAACCACAACCACTATGAAATATAATGTAATGCATATAAATATATTAAAAAAACCTATAATAAAACTAAGACAACCATCTAAGAAAGTTTGCTATTTAAACTAAAAGCACAACCTACAACACACTAGAGATCACAATTTTAACTCACTCTTTACTGGCCGATTGCTTCCCTTTACAACCGTTCAATACTAATGTACGCTATAGCGTACACAGCGTTTAGCCATTCACAATTCATAACTCTGTGAAGCCATGCAACCCAAACCGGTATAGAAGTGTTCCTTTACGGTCCCTTAATAGCTTTCAACCAATGAAATCACTTCCAGTCTATTTTTAGTACCGCAATGAATGAAAACGAGTCACTACCCCTCTCTTCGTCTTCTTTGTTATGCTTTTTTAAAATCTGCTAATAATACAAATTTTACTTTGGAATCATAACATATGCTAGCTTTTATTAGTATAAACATTACTGCAAATTTTCAAAAAACTGTGCGGTTAAGCATTATTTTTGAAATAATTTTTATGTAATGATGCAAACCCCGCCTAGTACGGAACGTTTGTGCGTGGCATGTACGCTATAGCGTACAATAGTATAGAGAGAGTATGTCCCATATGTGCCTACCCGGGTCGAGAGGACGTAAAACACCAAAATTCATTCATAGTATAGAGAGAGTTAAAGTACATGGAACAGTCTTGCTGGTTGCTTGATTCAGTAAATAAAAATGCAGCACTTGCAAAAGAAAATGAAAAAAAAAGACAAAGAAAAACCAACCAACATTCACTGGGTTCACTGAATGCTATTGAAAGTTTTACTTTAACTCGTTCTGTCAAATATCGTTGGTGTTGTTTATTTTTGAAAAATAACCCTCACTGCCGTTAACGACTTCAGTGCCGACTATTAGTTGCACATGCGCCGCTGGTTTGCCAAGCAATGTTTTAATGCAGCGAAATCGTGACTTAGCAGCGACGTATTTATACGTTGGTGGCAAGTACTGAAGCATTACAGAGGACGTATATGTAGGTCATTGAAACTGAAGAGGTTGATGAAAAGAGACAGCTCTCTGATGAACTTTTTTTCCTTCATTTTGGATACACATTTTTGTGACTTAACTCAATCGCACCACAGCCATTACACTAAGCTGTGAACCTAGAAATCGCATGATTTTGAATTATTCAAAAATCTGAACAAATCACTCCAGCCATACACACAAACAAAACAGACATAAACAAAAGGAGAAATGAAAGAGGATTACATGTTTTTACTTCCCTTGAAATGAATTCTTCAAGCTGACAGCTTTGTATTTCTTCCGCAAACAATTAGGCGAATCGTCCTCCATGATGACGTCACATATCACCTTTATTTATGCGGAAGGATGAGATTGAAAGGCTGAAGCTAAAGCAATAACCGAAACTTCACGAAAGTAGGTAAATACCCACACGCAAGGCCAATAACTCTAAGCAAAGCGAGCTACATGATGTGATGGTGCACTTGGTCGTCTGTAAACTTGTTCTTTAGATCAAACGCAATTTCTTTAGACTTTTTATTTCTCAAGAAAATTACATCTATAGTTGCTTTCTAACTTTTCACAAGACAGACTTGGGAATGAAACAGGATCTGCTTTAAAAAACAACAACACAGAAATAAATTTCCCCCCCAAATCAGGAAATGAATGCAAATGCTCCACTGATAATGATCACACATCGTCCCTTTTTTCCATTGGCTAGAGAAAAGAAAGTGAAAAAAGAAAACGGTATTGTGGTTTCATTGTTTTCCAACCCCGGTTGGATAAGACAAAGCAAATTGTATTCACAAATCTGAATGATAGATGTCAATTGAATAATAACTAATAACATCGTAAAAACACAACCCAATAACAAAACGGCAGACAGCATAGACTTGCTCTATAGTCAGCATCAATTGACGCACGTTTCGTTTCAGTGTCCAATTGCAAGACTGACAAACAATAACAAACTGCAACACTGACAAACAATAACAAACTGCAACACTGACAAACAATAACAAACTGCAAGACTGACAACAATAACAAACTGCAAACTGACAACAATAACAAACTGCAAGACTGACAAACAATAACAAACTGCAAGACTGACAAACAATAACAAACTGCAAGACTGACAAACAATAACAAACTGCAAGACTGACAACAATAACAAACTGCAACACTGACAACAATAACAAACTGCAACACCGACAAACAATAACAAACTGCAACACCGACAACAATAACAAACTGCAACACCGACAAACAATAACAAACTGCAACACTGACAACAATAACAAACTGCAACACCGACAAACAATAACAAACTGCAACACTGACAACAATAACAAACTGCAACACTGACAACAAACTGCAACACTGACAACAATAACAAACTGCAACACCGACAAACAATAACAAACTGCAACACCGACAAACAATAACAAACTGCAACACTGCAATAACAAACTGACAAACAATAACAAACTGCAACACTGACAAACAATAACAAACTGCAACACCGACAAACAATAACAAACTGCAACACTGACAAACAATAACAAACTGCAACACTGACAACAATAACAAACTGCAACACTGACAAACAATAACAAACTGCAACACTGACAAACAATAACAAACAAGACTGACAACAATAACAAACTGCAAGACTGACAACAATAACAAACTGCAACTGACAACAATAACAAACTGACAACAATAACAAACTGCACTGACAAACAATAACAAACTGCAAGACTGACAAACAATAACAAACTGCAAGACTGACAACAATAACAAACTGCAAGACTGACAACAATAACAAACTGCAAGACTGACAAACAATAACAAACTGCAAACTGACAAACAATAACAAACTGACTGAAACAATAACAAACTGCAACACTGACAACAATAACAAACTGCAACACCGACAAACAATAACAAACTGCAACACCGACAAACAATAACAAACTGCAACACCGACAAACAATAACAAACTGCAACATAACAATAACAAACTGCAACACCGACAAACAATAACAAACTGCAACACCGACAAACAATAACAAACTGCAACACTGACAAACAATAACAAACTGCAACACTGACAAACAATAACAAACACTGCAACAATAACAAACTGCAACACTGACAACAATAACAAACTGCAACACCGACAAACAATAACAAACTGCAACACTGACAACAATAACAAACTGCAACACCGACAAACAATAACAAACTGCAACACTGACAAACAATAACAAACTGCAACACTGACAACAATAACAAACTGCAACACCGACAAACAATAACAAACTGCAACACTGACAAACAATAACAAACTGCAACACTGACAAACAATAACAAACTGCAACACTGACAACAATAACAAACTGCAAGACTGACAAACAATAACAAACTGCAACACTGACAAACTGCAACACTAACAAACTGCAACACCGACAAACTGCTAATTCAATGCTGCTCTTTCCTCTACCATTTAACGTCACCAAGAATTTTTTTTGGAAGATTCTAGCAAGGGTGACTTAACTTTTTAGGACTCAAAGATAAACCATTTGAAATGGCACTGACAATGACTACAATGTAATGTTGACATTGTTTTACTTGTATTTTAGTTTCTAATGCCATGTGGTTAAATAATGAATGGAAACAAAAGGGAATTTTTTTTTTTAAATCCAAAGACTGTGCTAGTACTGCTACTAAATCTAAAGTTTCTTCATGTTTTTATTGGCTTCCTTTAAACCTTTCGCCCCAGATGTCGATGTCGCATTTCCGCACCTCATTGATTTAACACACATGTCACTAAAACTAGGCACGAAATTAGGATCTGTTTTCCAATGACCTTATGTTTATTTTGGGAGATAAGGAAAGGCCTTATTTGATGCATGTCATAGCACTGTTTCGAAATGAAAACGGAAGTAACAGACGAGTTGTGTGCCCGTTAGGACACTTAGTTCCGGTTAGGAAATGCTGTGAACACGGCATGGCTGCTCCGTAATTGAAATAGAGGTGTGTTTAATTGCTCAGTTATCAGTTTGCAGATTTAATAATATTAAGTCCTGTTTCATGTTTCTTTCTTAAAGCGTTTACATTCGTTGACTATAAACAGTTATTTGTTTACTTGATACGACCACATTAATACCCTAAGACTTGAAGACAAGAACAAAATATAGTTGTTGCTTAAGGTAGGTAACTTCCATTTTTTAATTCTAATTTTGAACCGGAACTACCCCAAACCGACTTCAAGACGAGACAGTAGGGAAAGATAACCCCAAAAGACCGAATTATGAAACAGTGCTATAGGGGGGTTTACAGTATTGTAAATGCCAACTTTTCTTCACCCAGGCAAGTTTGAGCTGAAAAATGGTTGGCGGTGAAAAGGTTAAGTTTAAGTTTGAAATGTTTCCGTTTGTCTCTGGTGGTCTTCATAGTGAAGAGCTCATTTTGGAGTTAAAGATCAGCTCTGGCTGCTTCTCTTCTCTTCAGTTGAGGCATGTTTCCAGCGATGTCCCGGGGGTCATAGGACATTGAACTATTCAAATTGAACATGCTCTATTGTGTTCTTCCTTGTCAGGACAAATGTCTGAATACAATTTTAACAATCGCACCCTTTGCCTGATTGATTTCTGCAAGAGCCAGGACATTGTCTTATTGATTTATCTCGTCTCAGGACAGTTTGTCCTATCACTGTTCGATCCTCGGTACATCACTGTATTAATTTGGTGCGCTGATTTTGAAGACAGAATTAACACTGATAGCACTAACAGATTATTACGCTATTCTATTGAACAAAACCACTGCGATTTTGACCACTAACAGTCATAAATTATAGAACTTTAACTGAGAGTAAAAGTAAACCTGACAAGCGTTCTGGTGTGTTTCATGAATTTGCTTACGTATCCAAAATTATGTTGGGCTTGGCTGGAACTAAGGGTAAAAACATAACTTCACTCTTGCAGGAGAGGTGACTGATGTGTATGGTTGTTCAGCTGACACCAAGTTACTTCCCTTGCAACCCAAAAATATGACCAATGTTACAATTGAATTGACAATAATCTGAATTCTGAGAAGCAATTTTAGTGGTAGAATAGCTGAGGTAACGCGTTCCCCTGGACTGCAACCAACCCAGGATCCTTCCTGGCCGCAGCGGATGTTTTTCTGCTCTCTTTCCACCCTATGGCGTGAACGGATGTTTCGGATGAGATGACAAAAACAGAGGTCCTGTGTGCCGTGCCCATGCACTTTGCGCATGTTAATGACCCCAATGGCAACCAAAACGTTGTCACAACTCCCCCCTCAGTCACACCAAAAAAATACACACACACACACACAAAATGTTGGCGCAGCGCTAGCTGCCATGTTCTCTCCAGGAGGGAAGACCCAAATTTCACAGATGAAGGACGAGTCTCTGTGACTATTGTTACCATTAAACTACTACCAATACTACACAACGAATAACACCCACATATAACACCCTTACTGCACTCATATGACAGGAGACTGACTGAGCGAGCAAAAAAGATACAATGTAGACCAAAGAAATAGTGACCGCCATAAGATTGTATACCATCATAAAATTCAATCTGTTTTTAAAGTAGTTTGACATGAAGAAAATACCATCTAACCTGGCAGTGGTACAAGAAAACTGAAAAGAATAGATTTTCATTTTGCATACAAAAAAACAAACTTGGTAACCTCAATGAATTAATTTTTATACTCAACAATTATTTTTTGGGTGTGTGTGAGAATCTTATAAAACATTTTTTTAACAAATCATCTGTTAACTCTGATTTATTGTCGATAAACAACAAAAAAGAAAGGTATTTAGAAATCTGCTACAACTCTTCTCATTTGCTGAATGACACTTTTTCTTAGAAATTAATATAGATCTGTATGCATCTTAATTATGTGGGAGATGTATGCAAAATAACATTCTACCCCTCTAAGTTTGACAATTATCTATCGTGTGTGTATGTATGGGTGTGCGTGCGTGTGTATGGATATGTGCGCGCGTGCGCGTATGAAAATAAAGTCAATAAGCAAGCGATTGTTGCAGTAAATTACCGTAAACGTTAGATCATTACAAAAAAAGTATGACACAGATCAGCTTTCAATTTTCTGCTAAGCAATAGCATGTCCATGATCAGTATGTTTATGCCAAACTGCGGCCACCAAACAGTACATGCCATAATACTAATAGCTACAGTGCTTCACAACATTTATCATAAAGTACTACAACATCAAAATAACTGCAATGTTTTTCTAATAGACACGTGTCCAAACTCTGCTGTGAATAAATAATGTAATCATCTGGTAATGTCAATAACGAACAGAAACATCATTTAATTTGTTGAATAAAACAAAAATAACTATATGAACTATTTCACATGATTAAATTTGTTGGATAAAACAAAACTATTATGAACTATACATGATTAAATTCGTTGAATAAAACAAAAATAATTGTGTGAACTAAACATGATTAAATTTGTTGAATAAAACAAAAAAAATCGTGTGAACTAAACATGATTAAATTTGTTGAATAAAACAAAAATAAGTAAGTCAACAGAACTTTGCTAAAGTTGACTTTCGAAAAAAAATCTTAATCTACAACTATTTAGTATTATTCATTTATTGGCACCATTATCTACAAATAAAAAATACACCTTTTAAACAGCAATTTTCTTTGCAATGATTAAAAAAAAAAAGCCACTACTAGGTCTAAAATTGTACAATCAAAGCTTTAAAAATGTATTCTTCGCAACAACCATAAGATTAAAACTTTCTATTTCTTTGCCAACTTGCTCAAGTACACTTACGGTTCTCCTTTCAACCACATGCATAATAAAATTCAACACGAAAACTTGTTTTATTTTCAAATCAACAACTCCACCGAAACCAGCAAACACTAAACCAATATATCACATGTCTCTCACTCACTCTGCATTAGTTTCATTCGCAACATCCACACGACAACCAATGAAGTTGTCTGCACCAATTGGAGGGGAGAGAGAACAGTGTAGAACCATGTTCATCAAAGTCATCGTAACGCTGACTATATTAGTATGCACACTGTTCATGCGTGAACCAACGAATCCAGAAACGGTGCCACAATGAAATCCATGTCTGTAGATGGAGGAAGGAACGAATGAATAAAACACGGCATGATCCTGGCAGGTCGCTAAGAACGAGAGGGAACGTTAAGTTAGCACCTGCTCCCCATTTCTCTATACATAAGCCTCCTCCGTTCATGACAGGTGGCAGGCCCAAGCACTGTCAACGTTCACAGCATAATTGACAGGATTTAAAAATAAAAAAATGGCCTCTTGGTGAAAAGCACATTTCTCGATTTTTTCCCAATCCAGAGACACCACATTCAATCACCACACTTTTCGCTTGTCTTTTTGTTGTTGTTAGCAGTATTCTCACAAGTAATTCATGATTGCAAAAAGGTCAGGCTTCGTACTAACGACACTCATCGTCCAGTCCAGTTCACTCACTGTGATTTCTTTATATTCATCACAAAGGATTACATCGATAACGTAGAATAATAACATTTTTTTTTTAGTATAAAAACAAACAAAACAAAACACAAAAGAAACCTGCAAGCTAATTCCATCACGCTACAGTTGTCTCAGAACCTATTAAAACAAAACAAATGTACATGAACATGAACTCCAGTCTAGGTCCAACCACACAGAGCAGCGCCTCCAGTGTGTGGAACAAGGCAATGAAAAGGACAGGAGGAAAGGAGTATCGTACCATTGTAGGTGCTACTACCACTGGTTCACAGCAGCATAATATAATTCTTTTTGTTTAAACTGTACACATTTCCGGTTGAGGCCAAAAGCGAGAGAGAAGGGGAGTGGGGAATGGAGTGTGGAGGGTAGGTGGGTGGAGGGGTGGGGGTAAGTAAGGTACTGGGGGCAAAGATCAACCGCATAGGTTTTGTGTGGAGAGCTCAAATTCTGCCGTCATCAAAATCATTCCCTTCTACTTCCAGCAAAATATTGACCGTAATTTTCTTGGATTTCAGTATATCACTACACGTACAAAGAGAATGATTTCACGATAATTTTGCTGTCGACAACTCAAAAGCATGATTTTTGCACTGTACTCAAGTTTCACGCTAAACCTAAGTCTACAGCCTATTGGTGCATAAATTCATGTTGTAATTTATTACCCTACACGGGGCATGATTTTGTGAAATTTTGAAGCCTACTCGAAGCATGATTTAACGTTGCACTTTGACATCCTTTACAACTTCGCAAGGCATGATTTAGCCTATAAGAAGCATGAATGCAAGTAATTTTGTATTATACAAGGAGCGTAACTTAAAAAAACATTTCTGTTAATTGTTCAACTCCCCACACGTGGAGCATGATTTCACACTGTAACTTAACAGCGTACGCAATAGCATGATTTCACACGGACCAGGCACTTTCCCATCACCAGTCATTCCCCTGCCCTGAACGCACAACAAAACAATTTGGGCACAACCCACACTTGCCAGCGGAACTGTATGTAGAGGGGTGGGGGGAGGGTGTGTGTGTGTGTGAAAAGAACAGGGAGATAGGAGTGGAGGAGAAGGCGGGTGAAGGGGAGGGAGCCAGGGGGAGACGGACTACGCTGCCTTGTGCCTGCCCCCACACACCCCGCAGGCCACGCAGCATCGGTGGCAGGCGTGCAGCGGCAGGTAGCACCACAGGCAGGGTAGGAAGCAGGAGAGCACGGTCAGGGCGGTCCAGCGCTTGCAGTTGCCTTCACCGCCCGGTTGGCAGGCGCAGGGGTGGCTGACCTGCCCATCCGCATCTGCGCAGCAGTGGTAGAAGAGGCCCTGCGCGCAGGCCACGCACGTCACGCGTTCGATGCAACCGTTGACGGCGTCCGGCGCGCTGTCGCAGCTGCCGCGCTGGTTGCGCGCCGTGTCGAACACGACGCGGCAGTGACGACACTGTGCGCACTGCCCTACCGCCCCCATCACCCCCACCCTCCCGTCCCCCTTGCACATTTTGGTCGGGAGTGGAGGGTGAATCGTCTGCGGCTGAACAATCAGCGGTTTCTTCGTGGACGCGCACTCCCTCCTTGACGGCGGGTTCGCCCTGCTGGGTTCTAAGCTGGGGTAGCTGTACTCGTGCGGCGGGGGTGCCCCCCCGGCTTTGTTCTTAGCGAAGATGACATACGGCTCGTCCCTGTACATCCCTTTCTCCCTCTCCGGGCTGGAGAGTAGCCCGGACTTGGTGTTGGCGTAATCGTCGTAGCGGACCCACACCTCTTCCGCAATCCCTCCCCAGCTCTCCACGCTGTCGGATTTCCCTGGCAGGGGGGAGGTGGAGAGGAACCGGTGCTCCTCCTCCTCCCGCTGGCAGCACTGGCAGCTGTGGGTGTGGGTGTGCGTGGGCGTGGAGCGGGCCGACCCGTTGCTGGGGTGTTGTCGCCGGGAGGACATGTAGTGCACCAGGTGTAAGTGGTGATGGGGGTGGGTGAAGGAGAAGGGGTCCCCCCCCACTAGCGGGGGTGCCCCCGGGGGCAGGGAGGAGACGGGGGAGTTGGGTGAGGGGCTGTTGGTGGTGGTGGAGGTGGTGGAGGCCGACTGGGAGGAGCTGTCCTTCCGGCCCAGGGGAAGGTCCACGATCTGCGGCACAACACAATGGATTCAGTTTGCAACCAAGTCAGCCCTTTTGCTCACATACTCTGTGTCAAGTCAAGTCAAAATGATCTTTATTGAGGATAAAGGAGTAAGCTTGACAGCTTTTTTTCATCCTGTCATGTGTGTGTGTGTGTGTGTGTGTGTGTGTGTGTGTGTGTGTGTGTGTGTGTGTGTGTGTGTGTGTGTGTGTGAATGTGTCTGTGTCTCTGTGTGTGCAATGTCGATGATACAACAAAACTTCTGAAAAATCACAAAATCCCTTGTGACGTGTGACTGTGAGCGAGTCTCTGACTGAACATCTATTAACCATTTCTGACTGCTACATTCAGCCTGTTCGAGTTAATTTTTGTGAAAAAGAGATGTGCTGGAAAGCTTAACTCCATCTCCCTCCTTCGACCCAGCGTACCACCAATTCCCTGGTTAGTTTCTACCTTTTGGATCGGCAGTCAACAACTCATTTTTTCTTTGTTAATTTTTGTGATGTTTTGAGTGGCAACAAATAGGCTTATTTCAGTGATAGACATACCACATGATGACAGCTTCAGTTATTAAACCAAACTTGTAAATGAATAAGAATAACGATGCCTTCATGAGAGGGATGCAAATAATTTCCTGCTTTTTTGTGTGTTTTTGATTGGGTATAAAAAAAAAATCAACAGTGTAAATTTAATTTATTTCAATTCATTTTGACTAATTTGAGGTACGCCACCCTTCTACGTGTTCAAGACCTAAACCACAGACGGAAAATCGAAACCAAGCGATGCATAGACACCCACTTCTGATGAAAGTTTAATTCACGTGGAAAATGTCTGACTTCCCTTCGTGTCCCCTTTCTTTAGTAAAGTCTCTTGATTGATTGAAACTTAACCCTGGCAGACTCAGACATATTGATTTTTGCGTCTTCATTCTGCTGACAAGGCAACAAAGCAGTTAACCCACAAAGCGGCTTGTTGAAGTGAGCACTGCAAAACAGCCCCTAGCAAAGACTGCTGGGTAAATACCGCCCCGCGCACCAAGGTCGCAGACCTAGTCATTTTCAATGGATTTTTTTATATAGAACTAGTGCAACGCCGAGTACCAGTAACGCCTAGTAACGGTAACGCCTAGTAACGGTAACGCCAAGTACTGGTAACGCTGAGTACAGCAAATTTGAAGCGATTCGGTTAAGAAACGGCAGAGTCGCATAGCGCGCGCGTTTCTGAACCGATTCGCTTCCGGTTTGGTACACTGATAGTCACCGTCCTCGGTCATCTACCTGCCAAATTCGAAGGCAATCGGCCCAGAAACGGCGGAGATACAGGCGCCGAGAGGCCGGCGGATGCGCGTTTCGCGAAACCGCGCAAATGACATGGCCGCCTCGGTTGCCGTTGCCATCGCCCCGTTAGGGTTCACAGCAAATTTGAAGCGATTCGGTCGAAAAACGGCGGAGTTATAAGGCCCGTTTTGTGTTTCAGACACACACACAGACACACACACACGGACAGTTGGCTTTTTACTATATGATTAGATAGATAAATGCTACACAAGTGCAACACAACTGATTCCATCATAATAAGAAAGGTAAGAAACGCTAAAAGTAAAAAACAGTTCTTAAAACCGTATAAGCTTCAAATAATAGAACCCCTCCCCTATCTTGCCCTCCCCCAAAAAAGAAGAACACACACACACACACAGTGACGCACACACACCACAGACACAAATCATGCATTTATAAGTTATTACAGATCTAACATGTATATTTGTGCTATTATCATAACAATGCCATATTTTCTCATGGAAACTTTGTTTAGATTTCGACAACCAACTCTTCACAGAGAACTTAAGCAGTAGTAAACAGCAATATAGAGCAGCATGGAGCTATGTAAGAGTAATGACAACAAATGAAAAACTCACCTGAAATATTCTCTCTTCACCTTCAATGCCTGCAAACAGAACGGGACAATGTATGAATCACATGCAGCATTTTAGCAATGGAGCAAAACAGCACCAACATGGGGACAACATGCCTGCAAACAGAACGGGACAATGTATGAATCACATGCAGCATTTTAGCAATGGAGCAAAACAGCACCAACATGGGGACAACATGCCTGCAAACAGAACGGGACAATGTATGAATCACATGCAGCATTTTAGCAATGGAGCAAAACAGCACCAACATGGGGACAACATGCCTGCAAACAGAACGGGACAATGTATGAATCACATGCAGCATTTTAGCAATGGAGCAAAACAGCACCAACATGGGGACAACATGCCTGCAAACAGAACGGGACAATGTATGAATCACATGCAGCATTTTAGCAATGGAGCAAAACAGCACCAACATGGGGACAACATGCCTGCAAACAGAACGGGACAATGTATGAATCACATGCAGCATTTTAGCAATGGAGCAAAACAGCACCAAAATGGGCACAACAGACAAGCGTTTCATTTCTTATCTCCCTGTTAGAACTGAATATGCAGATTAATCAATGAATATGCAGATTAATCGATGAATCAATACGAAGTAGAGATCGCTCACCAAAATATTAAATGGGCTAACGTGAAAATTTTAATAAAAAAAAAAAATGACTTAACTGTTGAAAATCCCATTTTTGAAAGAAGCTTATATATCACAAAAAGTTAACAGATGTCAGCTTGGATAGAATTTGAACTTAAGGTATATTTTTACTTAAGAATGAAGGATGTATTTACAAAAACTACTGGTAATGACTTTGCGATTATTTTTAATCAGTTACAGTACTTATAATCAATGTGCCCACCCTTGTCCATCCCCCTACTTAGTTAACCTGTTTATATTAATACCAAGGATTTTTTTTCTTGAACCGAATTTTCTGGAACTTTTTGCTGTTTTCTATTTGAAATACACCCATAAACACAAACAAATTTCTTCTGCAAAAATATTATGTTCTTATGTTTTTCAGAATGTACTCTTCAAAAGTGCACAGTAGCGAACGGGACCATGTTTTTTATAGTCAAAAAGCCGCTAAAACCCCATTACCACCAACCCTACACCCACCACCAATAGCCTCAGGACTTGGTAGCCTCTTCTGCCTTAGGGTACGTACACATACATGCAGAGATTCTGTGCGGAAACCTGTGCGCAATCCGTAAATAAGTAAGAGAAAGAAGGGAAAAGATTTGCGCACGTGTCCGTATTTCCCCTAATCCTTAAATCTGACCCTTTTCTTTTATTTATTTACGGATTGCGCATGGGATTTCCGCATGAACTGTGTACGAGGCCTCATCATTCTCCTTCCAAACCCCAAACCCCTCCTTTACTCCAAATTCTTAACATACTTGCTACATGGCTCAACATAACGAAAACAACTGGATAATCCTCACTGATAATTTAAAAAAAAAATATTTTGGTGTATATTTATATGTCATGTTGTTAACTACATAGTACAGTCGAACCCGTTTATAAGAAACCCGCTTATAAGAAAGCAATTTTTTCCCCCCGGCCGAACTCCTTCTTTCTTATGTATTATCAAAACTCGGATATAAGAAAACCGCTTATAAGAAAACCCGGTTATAAGGAAGCAAATTCGTTCTCCCATCCGCGATGTAAACTCGGATATAAGAAAATGATTTCATACAAGGGAGTTGGTTTGCAGTTCATTTTCTTATAAGCGGTTTGATTTTTTTTTTATAAGCGATTTGTTAAAAATTAGGGCCTGAACTGAAAGGATGTTCCAAAAAGTGCAGTGTTCCAACAAAACAAACAAAAGAGGAAAATTACGTCAGAGCAGCGACGTCACAGACACTCTAACCTTAATATAGAAAGATACAGCCGAATCCGCTTATAAGAAACTCGCTTATAAATAGTATAATGAAGCAAAAAAATTTCCCTGCCGAACTTTTTTCTTATCTATGATCAAAACTCAGATATAAAAACTCGCTTATAAGAAAACTCGATTACGATTATTTAGCAAGCAAATTCCTTCTCCCATCCGCAATGGAAACTTGGACATAAGAAAAGTATGTCATACAAGAGAGTTGGTTTGCAGTTCATTTTTTTTATTTATAAGCGAGCTCTATTTTCTTATAAGCGAATTACCATTGAAAACATTTTCTTAAAGACCCACCAGATCACGTGTCAAAATCACGGGTTCCACATGTTTTCCCTCTTACAGCTGGTACGAAATCTTGTTTTGACCAGGTTTGACTCCCATACAAATGCCCCAAATTGAAAACGAAACATTTAAAGAGCAGCCTCAATTTAAGTTGGGGGAATTTGTATGTGGGTCACAGCTACCCAGAAAAAACAAGACTTAATCGCGTTGGGTCAGTGTGTCTTTAAAAGTGTGTTGGACCTGAACTGAAAGGATGTTCCGAGAAAATTGAAGTCGTTCCAAAAAGGGTTACCTCATACCAGTTGTGTCACAGACAGTCTAAACAGTACAGGCACTTGATTGCAAGACTAATTGAGTTGTTTCTGTTCCTATATTCCATGCTTTCCTTCAGTATTTTGTGCAAAATAAATGTTGAGCAGAAGAAAAAAATAAAATATGAGTGCCTGTACTTTTGTGTTGGTGGTAGAGAGACTGTCCATCCTTTTATTTTCAGCAGCAATGGCAGAGAGGAAAAGGCAATCCATTTCTTTAAGAAGATAAATACAAATAACTGAAGCAAATAAAAGCAAACGATTGATAAAAAGCTGCATGGGTGGACAGTAAATGGCAATAGTTCAGTACAAGATAGGTGAATGGGTACATATTTGATAACAGTAAAAAGAAGAAAAAAAGCTTGTTAGTTTGAGTGGTTGTAGGCACCTTTAAATCTTCTTCTTAGTAGATGATTTTGATTTTATGATGTAAAAAATGCATCAAATTAGGAAAAAGGATTTTCTCTTCGTTTTGTTTTTCTGTCCTTCTTTTCTTTTTTTTCTTTTCTCTTTTCCCTTTTCCCCATTCAACTTGGTTATCAGGGAAAAAACTTCAAAATGTTTTCTTATGTCCGAGTTTCGACGCGATACTGCTAACGGCATGTTCTTTGTACAGTTTATGTACGTTGAATCTTTTACTACTTGCTTCGACGCGATACTGCTAACGGCATGTTCTTTGTACAGTTTATGTACGTTGAATCTTTTACTACTTGTTTCGACGCGATACTGTTAACGGCATGTTCTTTGTACAGTCTATGTACGTTGAATCTTTTACTACTTGTTGCGACGCGATACTGTTAACGGCATGTTCTTTGTACAGTTTATGTACGTTGAATCTTTTACTACTTGTTTCGACGCGATACTGCTAACGGCATGTTCTTTGTACAGTTTATGTACGTTGAATCTTTTACTACTTGTTTCGACGCGATACTGTTAACGGCATGTTCTTTGTACAGTCTATGTACGTTGAATCTTTTACTACTTGTTGCGACGCGATACTGTTAACGGCATGTTCTTTGTACAGTTTATGTACGTTGAATCTTTTACTACTTGTTTCGACGCGATACTGTTAACGGCATGTTCTTTGTACAGTCTATGTACGTTGAATCTTTTACTACTTGCTTCGACGCGATACTGCTAACGGCATGTTCTTTGTACAGTTTATGTACGTTGAATCTTTTACTACTTGTTGCGATGCGATACTGTTAACGGCATGTTCTTTGTACAGTTTATGTACGTTGAATCTTTTACTACTTGTTGCGACGCGATACTGTTAACGGCATGTTCTTTGTACAGTTTATGTACGTTGAATCTTTTACTATTTGTTTTGATGTGATACTGTTAACTACATGTTCTTTGTACAGTTTATGTACGTTGAATCTTTTACTATTTGTTTTGATGTGATGCTGTTAACTACATGTTCTTTGTATAATTTACGTACGTTGAATCTTTTACTATTTGTTTTGATGTGATGCTGTTAACTACATGTTCTTGCACAATGGAACTTTTCAAATTTCGATAAATGAAGACTACTGTAAATTATAATAAAAAAAAACCCACTGACTAAATCTAATTTCTCAAAATAGATTGAAAACCTTGCATGCAAATTTCAAAAGCAAATAAACTATTCAGTCAGTTATCACAGCAATTTGAAATTAGATCTCAAAACTACAAATACGAGCAACGGAAAATTGCTATCAAAATAAAGCCAAATCAAGTGACTATCGCTGAAAGTAAACTACTAAAACAGCAATCATTTCTTGCTTTGGGGGATGTTGTATCTTCGATTTAAGTTGCCATATTTTTCAGACTACATGCACAAGGCGATACTTTTTTTTCCCAAAGGGAGACCCCTGTGCCTTATAATATTACTACCACTAGCAGCTACGCCCCGCGCTCGCTACGCTTCGCGGAAGCTCCTCCCCGGCACAGGTCTTTAGAATAGCAGTTGCCAGAGGAGCACTTTGAAATGTCTCCCATTGCATTCCCCAGTGATGTTGATCACGAATCGTCGAATGTACAAAAAAAGAAGAAGAAGCAAAAACGTTTAAAAAGCTGCAGTGGTTTTCAGCCAACCACCTGGAGATCCTGCTCTTTATATCAGACCAAAGCGTCTCCTCTCATCAAGTCATCGACAGAACACTGAACACAAACAAACTAGAATAAAGAAACCAACAACGCCAAAGCATAAAGACTACAACAGGAATTGACATAGTATGGAAACGAGAATATAAAATAAACAAAAACAGAAAAGTGACTTCGCGAGTTTCAAACAACAAACAAACAAAACTAGACAACAGTCTGCAGAACTAGTGGTCCCCACATTGTCGAAAGGCCAAAGAGGGCGTAAAACATTATTTTCTCTATTTCTCTCAGCACTAGTGGTTTTTCTTTTAAACAATGAAAACAACCAACTTCATGGAAAATTCAGTGTACATGCATACAAAAACTGTAATATAATACAAATGTTCAACTAAGTCAAAAAACAAAGATTTGATGATGATTTATGAAAAAAGGTACCAAATTCAACACATGGGTGCCTCTACAAAATCCTGGAAACCCTGAAACCCTGGCGCCGCTTAGTCACCTAGCCCCCAGCGGGGTACACGGGCAGCAGACGTGTTGGGGAGTGAGGGAGCCAATACCCCTCCTGCCCACCCTTCCCAAAGCTGAAAGAAAGACTTTTAATTAAAGGGATTTGAAGCCTTTCCTTGAAGCATAGCACAAAGCCAACCCACACATAACCTGAAGAGAAGCTCCCATGTACACACACACACAAAATAATAATGTGGTTCTGACCTTCGCTCAAGTCGGCCACGGCGTGTCGAATGCCGCGGTCAAAGTCCCGGGCGTGGTCACTGCGCTCAAAGGTCAGCCCAAAGCGCTTGTCATCCGAGTTCCAGTGGTGGAACTTGGGGTTGGCCTTCACGTACTGGATGTCTTTGGTCAGCACGCAGTCCAGTACCACCTGACACCAATGAATATTCGTAATGCTGCACCTCATTGCCATTCATAACTCGCATTTATATTTCAAATTCGAAGCCCTGGCTCATATATTAAAAATAATTGTAAAGATATTCAACCACAAATCAATCAGAAAATAATTGAACTTTTAAACTTGCTAAGATTTGTTGGTAATACTAATACTGCTTTTACTTTAATAACAGCAAGCCAAGAGTAAAGGGGGACATTATTACTATTAACTCCCTCCTGCCTGAGAAAATAACCTTTATATTAATAGTACTTAGTAATATTTTTTTTTTTTTACTATTATTTTTGTACATAATATTAGTAGTATTTCCTCATCAGTCACACAAAAGTCGCATGCAAAAAAAAAAAAGAAAAAAGAAAAAAAAGGGGTGGCGTGCCTCTGGGTGCGATGCGCTCTCCAGGTGGGAGCAACCCGAATTTCACAGAGACGCCTCTGTGACTATAATGTACCTAACCTAACCTAATGTAGTACGGAGAACAGACAAAGTCAATCTGATAAAGTACATGTAGTCTGGAGATATAAATCCTTCTTCATTGTTTTAACCCCTTGACTTCCATATCATGTACTGACTTCACATCACTGATGACGTCATTAGATGAAGAGGAATATATGCTGGCTTTTGCTCTAAAGCTGGAAATCCACATCTACGTCACAGCAGCTTTTTTGTCGGCGTCGTCCTAGGTTCCGTGATGAAACCTGAAGTTTTGAATCCATCCAAACGGAAACGGCACGACGTCTTTTCTGTTTGAAAGAGATGGCGCCCTGCTCATCCAAATATGACCTTGACCGAAACATCCCCCCCCCCCCCTTTCCATAGCTGACCGAGGCATTTTTCTTCTCAAATTTCATGGTGCCATCCCTATTTTGTGGATGGCAACGGCAGAATTCACTACATGCTTCGAAAACTCCTGCCATGCCGGTGCCATCAACGATGCCAGTGACTTGCCGTTGCTGTTTCGTGTCTTATGGATTCAAGCAGTAGAAATTTAGTTTGAGCGATTAACACGACATAATCTTTGCCTTTGTCGTTCCATTTCCGTGCATGAGGATTTCCAACTTTACACCTGTAGTCAAGAGAGTTACATCCCCAGACCATTTTGCCAGATTGGCTCTATCAGTTGTTGTTTTCATAGCATGATTTGTACAGTGAATTTTTATTTTATTTTCTCTGGCAGTCAAGGGGTCAACCTTCACTGCCTATGGGCTGAGTGATGTCAATTGTCATTGATGATGTCAAAACTTTTGATGTCATACCCCTAGTCCTGGAATGGTTTTTGGTTACGGTTTAGACAACTAAGTCAGGAAAAGGATATCCAGAGCATCAGATTGTTGTTGTGCCCGCGCCATTCACGCGTAATTTATCAAAATGATGCATGTTAACACCTTGTAATGCGCCTATTTGGCGCATGCCAATTATTAACTGAGGGGGGGGGGGGGGGGGGGGGAGGGAGAGAGAGAGAGAGAGAGAGAGAGAGAGAGAGAGAGAGAGAGAGAGAGAGAGAGAGAGAGAGAGATCTAGACCATTTCCTCAGAACTCAGGAAAGGGATATCTCTAGACCATTTCCTCAGAACAACTCAGGATAGGGATATCTCTAGACCATTTCCTCAGAACAAGTCAGGATAGGGATATCTCTAGACCATTTCCTTAGAACAACTCAGGATAGGGATATCTCTAGACCATTTCCTCAGAACAACTCAGGATAAGGATATCTCTAGACCATTTCCTCAGAACAAGTCAGGATAGGGATATGACTCGATGCCAAAAGGTGCGCACGATGATGGTGGTGGACTTTGATCATGAATAAAATCATTTAAAAAACAGTCTGTGTTGCAACACTTGTTTGAGCGTGTGTATGAATGATTAAATATATAATATAAACAATCACAGCACCGTATCTTTATACATTATTCGGTCCGAACTTGAGAAATGTCCGTAAAATCGGGCTGCCGAAAATGGACAATGGTCTCGTTCGTTCGAAAGACAGCCTAAACAATGACAAAATTCGGCAACCAAACTAAGTCAAATGAAAGATATAACATTATTATGTTTAAAAAACAAGATATAGAGCAGGAAATATTCAGTAATCTTAAGATAATAAGGTACAAAGTTGGGTAGTTGCGAACGTAAAAAGTGTCATCATAATCAACTTGACTGAACTTTTTAGCCTACCTCGCAAACTACCGAGCTGAGTTTCCTGGAAAATGAGGTTATCGAATTGACCAATGAAATCACTTCAGACGAAACAGCGATCTTTCGATTTTATAAGATAGCAACTGTTTTTGACATCGATTATTAAGTTCGGTCAAATCTGTCGTAAGATTTTGCGTTTGAGATTCACATGAATAAATCTAATATTTAAAAATAAAAAATCTTTTTCCTTAGCGAGTTGTGTTTCTCACTTCCGGTCTAATTTTCATGCTTCCTGTTGCAAAGCGTAGCAGACGACAAACGATTTTGGTATAGTGTAAACGTTTTTACTTCTTTACGTACGCCACGAATAGTAACATACGCCACAAAATAATGCTTGATTTTTGTACCAAATGAGTTTAATAAAGCATATTAATCTCAAATTCTGTGTTTGTTTACATTCATGTGTATGTACAAGTAGAGAGCAATATATATATGTATAGCATTTTTGTTTAAAAAACTTCAGCAGAATCATAACAATTTGGATGTTTTTGAAACAGCGCGTGTCGAATATAAAACATTACAACAATTGCAGGGAATGAAACCTTTTGAGGGTTTTCTAAAAGTCTTTTTTATGGATGGTTGTAATGCAGTAAACCAAGCCTAGCATGTGTGAATGAAAGACAAACAATTAATTGTATCTTAAGCAGACCTGTTTACCCCCTACACAAATCTTGAGTAGTCTAGATAGCTGAAATGAGTAATTTGGGTGTGAAATGAGTAGTCCTCTTCATTAAACCATCAAACAATGTTCACAAAAAATGAGTAATTAGAGCATTATTTTCAATTTTGAAGAGTAGTAGAGGTCCAAATTGAGTAGAATACTACTCGAAAAGAGTAGAGTAAACAGGTCTGCTTAAGGCTTGCTAATATACATCAATTGGGCAAAGTCGTGTCTTTCTGTGAAATATATATTTTTGGTCTTGTTCAATGTATCCGGGACTTGAAGCCTTCCACTGAGGCTGATGTTACTGCCTCAGGTGGAAGGGAGTTCCAACTCCGATGGTGCGAGGAAAGAAAAATAACTTTCTGTAGCTCGTTTTGCAGGAGGGAAGAACTTCAAGTAGTGATTGATTTAGTATACTTATTGTTTTATTATACTATAGAAAGTTGGTAAGCAGTCCATTTTTTAATTATTTTTTGTTGTTGGTGTCACCGACTGTTGTAATGTGACAAATGAAGAGTGGCGTCTGCGACACTGAATGGAACATGCACAATTTGTTCTCTTACTGGACTTCTAAAATGCATCAATTAGGTAATGGTATGTGTTTTGGAAGCATTGCTGTGTCTTGTTCACTGCAGTGAATATGCAGTTCAGTTAGTGAAGGCTGAAGTGGCTTGTTTTGTTCTGAAAAACTGTGAGGGGTACACTTCTTGTAATGCTGATGTTTGTCGTGTGACATTGTTCATGCAATCATATGTTTAATAAAGCATATCAATCTCAAATTTTGTGTGTTTACATTCATGTGTTCTACTTCTAGTAGAAAGAAAGAGACCATTTTTATTGAAACAACTTCGGCAGAATCATGACAATTTAAATGTTTCTGAAATGGTGCGTGTCAAACATAAAGTATTACAACAAAGACCATTAATAATTGTTATTTAAGCTTAAAAATAAAATATCATATTTTAAGTGTCTAACACTTTGCTTTTGAACCTTTTTATGAAAACTAGCAACGGTAACACCAAGTACTGGTAACACTGAGTACAGCAAATTTGAAGCGATTCGGTTAAGAAACGGCGGAGTTATAAGGCCCTGTTTCCCGTTGGCGCTGCTCTGAGAGTGACACCCTCTCCGTAGTAACGGTAACGCCAAGTACTGGTAACGCTGAGAACAGCAAATTTGAAGCGATTCGGTTAAGAAACGGCGGAGTTATAAGGCCCCGTTTCCCGTTGGCGCTGCTCTGAAAGTGACGCTCTCTCCGTAGTAACGGTAACGCCAAGTACTGGTAACGCTGAGTACAGCAAATTTGAAGTGATTCGGTTAAGAAACGGCCGAGTTATAAGGCCCCCGTTTCCCGTTGGTGCTGCTCTGAGAGTGACGTTCTCTCCCGATTCTCTTCAAATTTGCTGCCAGGCTTTGCCCAGGCCATAGCAAGCCTGACAGCAAATTTGAAGCGATTCGGTTAAGAAATGCCGGAGTTATTTGTGAAAAGGTGAAGCGGCGCATAGCGCGCGCGTTTCTGAACCGATTCGCTTCCGGTTTGGCACACCGATAGTCACCGTCCCCGGTCATCTACCTGCCAAGTTTGAAGGCAATTGGTCCAGAAATGCCGGAGATACAGGCAGATACACGTTTCGCGCATTTGCCAAACCGCGCAAATGACACGGCCGCCTCGGTTGCCGTTGCCCCGTTAGGGCTCACAGCAAATTTGAAGCGATTCGGTTAAAAAACGGCGGAGTTATAAGGCCCGTTTTGTGTTTCAGACAGACACACGCACGGACACTTGGCTTTTTATTATATGATGATAATAACTTTTAGGTCAATTTATCAATTTGAAGAGAAAATACTGGCACTTAATTGTTGTAATATTGTATGTTTGACACGGCCACAATTCCCACATTCAAACTCAATTTTCTCAAAAAACACCCAACAAGTTATCTTTTTGCTGCACAGCGTGATGAAATATACTTTGCACTTTCACTTAAAGTCTTGGCATTCCAATGTAAAGTTGATTTTTAAGGGTGCCTGTCCACATTCAGTGCACACCTTTTGGCACCGAGTCATATCTCTAGACCATTTCCTCAGAACAAGTCAGGATAGGGATATCTCTAGACAGGGTTCATAGCCAAACAGCATCCTAATTTTCACAAACTTTTCACAAACTTTCAAAACCCAACTTTAGGGTTTTCAAAACCCACCCTTCACAACTTTAACACAGATACTACTGCTGCAAAAAGGATAGATAAACAGAAAACAAGTACTCCTTCACCCATCGATCCCACATCAAAGGTATTTCGGCAAGCCGCACAATATGCTGAGCGCTTGTTGGTTGCATCCTTTCGCAGCCATATTTTCTTTGCAGAATTTTCGGGCCAAAGCTCACTGAAGACACATTTGCCTGGCATGTCTTTAAAGGGAAGCAACTCGCGTCAGTTCCGGTTAAAAATCGAAAGTAAGTCGCACCGATCGCATATGCATCAAAATATTCATTTTATTTCATAATTATAAAAAATATTCTTGGCACGATGATTCAAAATTATGGTCCTGGGCGATTTGGGGGGCAGATTGATGAAGATTTGACAGTAGCTCAAAATTCACAAACTTTCAAAGATACTACTCTTGGTTTTTCATTTTTCACAAACTTTCATGGGCCTTGAAAATGAAGTCTATTTTCCCCAAACCTTCCCAACTGCTATGAACCCTGCTAGACCATTTCCTTAGAACAAGTCAGGATAGGGATATCTCTAGACCATTTCCTCAGAACAAGTCAGGATAGGGATATCTCTAGACCATTTCCTCAGAACAACTCAGGACAGGGATATCTCTAGATGAATCCACCACCGACAATTCTGATGCACCAATCATCATGATCAATACAAGCTTTTTTGTTTGTTCTTAATTTTTTTAAAAACCCAATCCACAAAAGTTGCTGACAATTACTGAATTAGGAGTTGTGAGAAAAAGAATGGAACACAGACACTTACGGATTTATCATCGAGGCGCTCCCCGTGGATGACATACTCGGCCTTCTGCACGGTGGCGTCATCGTCATCGCTGTGGGCGGAGCCTGGGGGGCTGCTGCGGGGGGCCAGGCGGCGCAGCTTGACATTGCTGAGCCCCCCGCCCCCCATGGGCTTCCAGCACAGCGTGGCCTGGTCCCGCGTCATCACCTGCGCCTGTACCTCCACCAGGTAGTCCCCACTGGAAACAAGCATTGTGTTGTTGTAACAGAGCACAAGGGCAGCATCCCTGTTGGGAGGTCAGGAGGACAATGCTCAATCTCATTTACATGGCTGGGACAGTTGGGTGCTTCCATAAACAGGGCTCCCCATTCTGTGCATCAAATGTGCGTGACAGACGCATTGAAACTTCGTACTGGGGGTGAAACGACGCACTATAATTACTACTCAAGGGTTTGAGACGCACTATAAATCTGGGGAGCGCTTGTACTGCGGTTACAAGTTCAATGACCTTTGGCACATCCCGTGAAAGAGAGAGAGAGAGAGAGAGAGAGAGAGAGAGAGAGAGAGAGAGAGAGAGAGAGAGAGAGAGAGAGAGAGAGAGAGAGAGAGAGAGAGAGAGAGAGAGAGAGAAAATTAAAGTGTGTGTGTGTGTGTGCTATTGAATGTTCAACATAAATTGTCATGCCTTGCTTGAAATTTTATAATTTTGTTGTTTCATCCTCAATGCCTCAAAAGAGGGCAGAGGATTAAAGTTCTTGATTCTTGAATGATGTGTGTGAGTGTGGCTGTGTGACTGTGTTGGTAACACTTGTGTGTCGGAAATGCCAGGCATGAAATGCTTCATACTGCCTGTGCATACAATACTTTACATTTTTTTGACAGTACCCACATGTCTTTATGCTTATTTTGTTTTGATTTTTCACCCTCTATAAGTTCACCCTGGGGGTGAAGAGACCCTCTGTAGCTGCTTCCTGGGGGTGAAAATACCCTCTATGGTCAAACAAAATGGGGAGCCCTGATAAAATCCTGGAATTGGAAAACCTCAAAAGCAGGGGTCCTGGGGCAACCTAGTCACCAAGTTTAGGGAGTGAGGGATACAATGCCCCCCCCCCCCCCCCCTCCCCCACTGACACTGACTGAAGCCAAGGAAAAGTGCTCAGGGCTCCCAGGGACCCCCATTTGGGGGTCTATGACTAGTATGAGTACTAACATTCAACTATAACTATAATCACTAACATTCAAAAGGACTCTCTAAAAGAATGTACTCAACGCTGAGTACCGGTAACGCCTAGTACCGGTAATGCCTAGTACCGGTAACGCCTAGTAACGGTAACTTCATGTAGTGATGTACTGGTAACGCTGAGTACAGCAAATTTGAAGCGATTCGGTTAAGAAACGGCGGAGTTATAAGGCCCCGTTTCCCGTTGGCGCTGCTCTGAGAGTGACGCGCTCTCCCTAGTGACGGTAACTCCTAGAAACGGTAACGCCAAGTACTGGTAACGCTGAGTACAGCAAATTTGAAGCGATTTGGTTAAGAAAAGGCAGAGTTATAAGGCCCCATTTCCCGTTGGTGCTGCTCTGAGAGTGATGCGCTCTCCCTAGTAAGGGTAACGCCTAGTAACGGTAACGCCAAGTACTGGTAACGCTGAGTACAGCAAATTTGAAGCGATTCGGTTAAGAAACGTCGGAGTAATAAGGCCCCGTTTCCCGTTGGCGCTGCTCCGAGAGTGACACGCTCTCCCGATTCTCTTCAAATTTGCTGCCAGGCTTTGCCCCGGCCACAGCAAGCCTGACAGCAAATTGGAAGCGATTCGGTTCAGAAACGGCGGAGTTATTTGTGAAAAGGTGAAGCGGCGTATATCGCGCGCGTTTATGAATCGATTCGCTTCCGGTTTGGCACATCGATAGTCACCGTTCCCGGTCATCTACCTTCAAAATTCAAAGGCAATCCGTCCAGAAATACCGGAGATACGGGCGCCAAAAGGCCGGCGGATACATGTTTCGCACATTTGCCAAACCGCGCAAATGACACAGCCGTTGCCATCGCCCCGTTAGGGCTCACAGCAAATTTGAAGTGATTCGGTCGAAAAATGGCGGAGTTATAAGGCCCGTTTTGTGTTTCAGACACACACACGGACAGACACTTGGCTTTTAATATAAAGATAATAATAGCAGGGTTCATTCTTGCCACAGGACATCATAGGTCATTTGACCGGTTGGCAGAAAAATCAATAGGTCATTTTCCCAAAACAATAGGTCACAGATTTACCGCGGTACATTACCATGCTCATGAAGGTTAGCAAACAGATGTGGCCTTTCCCCATGGTTGAAGGTTTTCATCAGATTGATTTTTTATTTTTAATTTCTCTTCCTCGCCCCCTCCCCCCCCCCCCCCCCCCCCCCACACACACACAGAGTGTAAAATGTACCTTGCCATTTCATAGTTTAAATTAATGTAAAAAAAAAGTCAAAGGAAACTAATATTCCTGCTCACAATTTAACCCTATGATCCTCCTTTTTTTATAATGTAATCTCATTCTCATTCATAGTGTTTATGCACAGTGAACACACAGGCAAACACATGTGCATAACCCCTGGAATAGGCTGACTAGAGAGAGAGAGAGAGAGAGAGAGAGAGAGAGAGAGAGAGAGAGAGAGAGAGAGAGAGAGAGGGGGGGGGGGGAGACAAACAGATCGAGATATGGACAGAGAGACAGGCAGACAGACACACAAACGTACATACACACTTGCATATTAATGCAGTAACTTATGTTTTTGAGATGATGCCATTCACATATATAAAAGAACGGCTTGATGCTGCTGCTTTTTCCTCTGTCGAACTCGAAATGTTCTATTTACCGTCAGGGCTCCCAGGGACCCCCATTTGGGGGTCTATGAAGCACTAACATTCTACAGGACCGTCTAAAAGAATGTGCAGGGGGTCCCAG
Organism: Phymorhynchus buccinoides; assembly: GCA_017654935.2. Classification (NCBI taxonomy): domain Eukaryota; kingdom Metazoa; phylum Mollusca; class Gastropoda; order Neogastropoda; family Raphitomidae; genus Phymorhynchus; species Phymorhynchus buccinoides. The sequence continues at coordinate 8,793,964 of CM065688.1, read as the reverse complement.
GGATGCAATAGAAACATTCTTTTTAGCATTCGCTATGCCACTTCAGATTTGGTCAACGAAGAAATCAGACCTAAAACTTGAAGTGCTTTGCTCTCGTGAACAAGCATTCAGATGTAAACAAAGATCGTGTTGGAATGACCGGACATGTGTCTGCTTTAGAAAGGAAAACCCCGGATGGTCAGAAACAAGACTGACAACCAGGAAAACCAAAGCAAACAGACTGACCGCTGTGGCACGAAGCGAAAATCGGGTTCGGAGTTTTGATGTGGAAAAGTTGGGGTGGCTTAACCTAATTCCAACGATCCTACAAGTTGCCGACGATGTCTGAGCGAGTCCGAAACTAGCAAACATATTCTTTTGCCCCTTTCCTACTCGTGGCTTCTTTTGGGGAGGCATGGCTGGTTTTAAACACGAATTGTTGTCAAAAGGCCGAGAAACGATCAGAACGATCTTGCTTAGCACTAGAAGACTAGGTCACGCTGGAACTTTATTTGGTCTTCAAAATGTTGGATCGGAAAAGCTTTACTGAATGTGCAATGCCGCCATTTCTTCGTTTCGGCGTTCGTTTCGCCAGATACAACTTTTTAGTTCTGATTATGGTCCGAGGCCGCGAAATAACTCAAGTTTAGCAGATGACAGAATCCTTGAAGTTGTTGACTGCTTTGATGAAAAATCAATCGGTCAGATGACCGCCTGCCTGCTAAAACTATCGGTCAAAATCGAAGGTTTATGCGTCAATGACCGATGACCGACACCAAGAATGAACCCTGTAATAGTGAAGCATTTAGTATGATTTACATATCACCCTCCTCCGCCAAATGTGGAGCTCTATGCGCTTAACAAAAAAAACCCAAGAAGTTCAACAGACATATATTATATTGATATAATCGCTCACACACATATATATACAAATAGGCATACACATGTATACATGCCCCTGCCCCCCCCCCCACCCCCCCCCAGTACAATAACCACCACTCACCCCTCCCGAAAACAAATACATGATACATCTGTAGAATAAAGCATCAACATTCTCTAACTCATATCTCACTCTCTTTCTCTCCAGGGCTCCCAGTGACCCCCATTTGGGGGTCTATGAAGTACTAAAATTCTAAAGGACCCTCTAAAAGAATGTGCAGGGGGTCCCAGGGATGCACGAGAAAAATTACTGGGACCCTCTATACTGTAAGTGAAGAGTCCATGGGACCCCTTGTTTTGCGGGAGGATTGGGAGCCCTGCTCTCTTTCTCTCAACAAAGCTGACATAGACAGTCAATACAGTGTGTGGGATGTGTGTGTGTGAGACGAGAATCAAGAAGTAATATGGCCTAAAGGTTGCGATATAGTTTCCTGGCAATGTGGGCAACTCTCACGAAAACTGGGTCATTGTGGCCTATCCTATTTATTAAACAAAAATCAAATCAAACAATGAGATATCATTCATTTCTGTGTATTTCAGCTCTAAATACTGGCTATCTCTAGTAAATAAAATTTCAGTCCCACAATTTCGACTTAATATCAAATCTCCACAGTACATTAAAATTATTTTTTAACCAACAAGTTTACATTCAGTGAAAAAAAGTTGTGGTTACGCCTACTTACGGTATCTCAACCTACCCTATTTTTTCGGCCAACCCTGATTTGTTTTTGGCCTCGTCATTGAAACAAAAAGAGAGAGAGAGAGAGAGAGAGAGAGAGAGAGAGAGAGAGAGAGGTTCAATCGGGGAATGCCCAATAGGGTACATAACTCTAACACGCTGGACGTCCATGTGTCGTTGCAAAATGGCGTCATTTGCCATTTCAATGGATCCATGCGCTCATATTTCAGAAAATATGAGGGTGATTAGCACTTTCAAAGCATCTTGCACGCTCTCATTGATGTTTTCCGGGACATTCATCCCGGATCCGGATGTAGGAAAGGGGGGGGGAGAGAGAGAGAGAGAGAGAGAGAGAGAGAGAGAGAGAGAGAGAGAGAGAGAGAGAGAGAGAGAGAGAGAGCTCTTGAATTTTGCGTTTTGTCAATTTTGACCTTTAAAAAAAAATCACAAAAAAACCCTTAGGGCCTACACCTACCCTATTTTTTTTGGGGGGGGGGCATGTTACTAGGAAGGACGAAATCGGGTCAAACCGACTCGATAGTTTCCCCTCAAAATGTCGAACCTGTGTTTTGGCTTTGTGCCAAGTGGTCACTGTCTTTTCTTTGTTCTCATTGGTAGTTATTCTTGTTGCTGACCCATCCGGGCATTTTCTTGTGAAGTGGACACTTGTCCTGTTAGTCTTGAATGGTTTTTGTTTACAAGTGGACCCAAGTTCGCGAGTGTCAAGCGCTAAAATTTGATTTCTCCGTCGAATAGAACTGAACTGTAAATAAGAATTTAATGAAATTAATAGCATAATAGATTCAACCAATTTTCTACTAGTGTGCAAACTTTGGTGCATGTAAGTTTATAATCAGGTACTTTGCGAGGTTAATCTAATCGGAGGTGTTAGCCTAGTCCGACATTTTGTTTTTGTTCTTGCCGCGTCACACTGACGATCGAGTTGATCAACTTCATGTAGCTCATATATATATAAAAAAGGCTATCATTTTAAAATGTAACTTTCTCAATTTTTGACCGGTTTTGATAATTTGGGTATCATTGCAAAGGTCTTTTCGAGCTCTTTCCAATGACATATATTTCTTTAGGATTTGACAAAAAATAAATAAAATATTTTTTTTTTATAACCATCCTAACTAGTAACACATAACAAACACAGTCTACATTGTAAAAAAAAGATTTTACTCTTCAAAATTGTTGATCACAAACCTCCATCTATCTACAATTTTAACTTTATACCTATGACCCACCTTCGCATGAATGAAATGAACGAGTCCGGTTAGAGAAAATCCTAGCCTAGTTGAACAAAACGCACCTGACCCTAATCATTCACCACTTCCTTTCAAGTTTCATGAATGAACGGAAATAGGCTCGTCAGCATTTCCCATTCGTCGCGCAAGTTCTCAGCAAACAAATAATCAGCCCTTTTCCATTTCAGAACCATAGACCAATTCTACGATTATTTACTTTAATGATGAAATCGTGTCTAATACCGATCAAGACACAATGTTGAAGTTCTGACTGACACATTGAGGGGGGACGACTGGCTGCCGAGTGGAAGATCGCTTTTCCTCCATGTTTGAATGTGAACATTCTTTCGCCTTTCTACACTTTGCGACTAAACTGCGTGTACATACAGCCACTTCTAGACATCAAATAATACACATTGTACTTACTGATCGGAAGGATAATTTGTCATCTTCGCATTTTCAATGTAATATCCGTTTCATAGTCCCAGGTGTCTGTCCAAAGGTATAAATTTTCACATGTATTTTGTCCATCAGACAGGAAATGAAGAACTTATCACACCTCGCGGAAGATGATGGCTCTAAGAAAATAGTTCTTCAATTTCTTTAGCTTGTTGGCAGTTTCTGTTCAAGGAATACCCATAAAACATATTAGCAATTGACAATTGAGTGTGTACTTTCAGCTAGCGATCTAATGAATTCAGTAGTTTCTTTATTGGCAATTCATAACAAAAAGAGATCTGGTGCGTATTAATACGGGAACTGGTGATCGCTCTTTTAAATAGAATGCAATTTCAGCTTTGTGTTTATTCTGTGCAGTAATAAAGTTGCAGACATAAGTCTTTAATATGTTTAATGCAACCTGCTGTTATCTCAAATATCACACTTTAAAGGCAATCACTTTGAAAGGTCATGTTGAGGTGGTCCCAACAAGTTCTTTGTGGGCTGTGGTACATTGATATTTCTCATGTAAATGTTCCTGTCATAGAGGACCAATGAAAACGCTCACATAAACTGCCTGTCACTCAGACTGAAAGGTCAAGGTTCATAGCGTAAAGGAAGTTTACCATTGAAGTTTTAACGTCATAATTGCCAACCTTTGGGCTTAGTTGAGTTTCCTTTAAAAAAAGAAAGAAAAGAAGTTGACATACCCCCCCCCTGTTTTTATTTTATAAAATACTATCATTCACTAATCTCAGCGGGAAATGAAAAAACATGGACACTACATTAAGTACATTCTCGTTCAGGTGTTTTTGTTGTTGTTGGTGGGGGGTTTTCATGTACGTTTTCGCTGTTGGTGTTGACTTGATGTTTATGTTTTTAAAGTATTTTATTATGGCCAGTTTCCGCCATGAAGGTATATACTTAACGATTTTGTTGTTGTTTTCTGGTATCGTGCCATGATCGACAAATAAACACCTGAACCAACTGACGTCCACAATGAATGAATCAGCTCGATCTGAAATTTTTGAATAAAAAAACAAAAAATTGTGTTTTATGGCAAACGGCATACAGTTAAGTTAGAATTCTTGCACGCACATTGCTTGTCTTCCAATGAGGCCTTTACAGTAGAAGTACTGTAGGCCTATATGTGACTCAGGAGTCGGCCTTTACAGCCACTCCAGAAGATGCTATTATTCCATCCGATCGTAGCGCTGCACCATCATCTCCCGAGATGAATGGAGGCTAGAGATTACTGTATACATGTAGGCCCATATGTGAAAAAAAAAGAAGAAGAAGAAGAAGAAAAAAAAAAGCTTCATGTGGTAGAGCTGAGATCATGCCTGGGATTGTTATTTGTGGGGTTTAACGTCGTATTCTTCGTCTGTCCAGGCTGTAACAGCTCTAGCTGCATACCCTTTCCCGTATTGGCTTCTTCAGCCACCAGAGGGCCTGAATGTGTCTTCTTATGTGGTAGAGACCAGCTTCTACATACAGAAGTCATATGAATTGCCATACACACTTTAGATATGCCTTAATAACAATTATTGAGCCGATGGGGTTTATCCGAGGCGTGGTTACCGCTACACCTATCTATATTGATAAAAACTCGGGACTTTACTGGTGTTGCACTGCCTCCGGGCATTGCGGCCAGTATTGTTCCCACCATCTGTGTATTTACAAATGTCCCATATGTGTCTATGACCGAGAGGACGTAAAACACAATTTTTCATTCATTTCATACACACTTTAGGAAGCGGAAGAAGGAAAGAAGCGGAAGAGGGAAAGAGAGTAAAGAGCACACACATTACATTATCAGTTTTCCAAGAAAGGGCTACACACGTCACCCTATTAGTTTTACTTGGGTTCAGCTTCAATATCTAGGGTAAAATCAGGAGTAGCAAACAAAATAAAGACCTAGTTCCGGGCTGGGGTGGGGAGGACTACAGGGAGCTGCCGGCAGCTACTAATTTTCACGTTCGCCCCCAGCAAGCTGGGAACTAGCCGACCCTAGGCACTCCATAAAGCAATGCCCAGGCCCCAACCAAAAGGACAAACAAGACAAACAATTAGATCCCTAACTATTGGGGTTAAAAAAACACACACAAAACTTGGGGATGAGGGTGAAGTGACTGGGGTAGGGGCGCTTGTTGCAGGTTTCAGTGCTGGGTTGAGGCTGTGAGCTCAGCTGACGCTGGCTCTCCTCCAGGGTCTGGGATGTTGGTCCAGTTCAGGTGGTGTCGAAGCCTGGAGTCAAAGAGTGCCAGGGATGGTGCAGTGGCTATGCTTTCTGGGAGGCGGTTCCATTCAGGGATCGTGCGGGGGAAGAAGGTTCCCTGAGTTCGACATGATTTGATGTCGTACGCCTGGGAGTTGGTTTGGCGTCCACTTTTCTTCTGGCAGCTTGATGTTGGGGCGTGTCTTGTTTCGATTTTGAGGAGGTCGTTTCTGTGTTTGTACATGGTGGTTAACCGGGCCTTCATTCTTCTTTGCTGCAGTGCGGGCCAGGAGAGTTCTTCCAGCATACTGTCGACACTGGAGGTTGCCTTGTACCTGCCAGGTGAACGTCATCATCAATATTGCATTGGGAAATTTAAGTTTGTTTTTCCCCCTTTTTCAACATATTATGCACACCCCTGGGGATCTAATAGTTCCCTGTGATTACGTTTGTTATCCCCTAAAATGTTGAACAATTTGCGCATCGTCTAGTTTATTCTATATTTTTTCGTCTGTGTG
>CM065688.1:8752943-8765443 GCA_017654935.2 Phymorhynchus buccinoides | reverse complement strand
GTGATGATTTGTTTGACAGCAATGGAAAATCATGCTACAGTTTCGTCTTTGGTGGAAGACCACGACGAGGGGGCCTTTGCATTGGCTCTATCTATTTCTGCAGCCAAATGGGAGGGGTTGGCCTTTGGGGACCTTCCCCAACACCAGCTATCTTCAAATCCCCTTTGGCCGAGAGAGTGGGGATGTGCCTTGGTCAAGGCATATCCACCATAAAACAAATTCTAGCCCAGCCCGCCGGAATAGCATCTGTCCCCCATGGTCGGAAGCGACAGACTGGCGTACGTCCTTGAATGTTCTTTGTCACTGTTCCTGGTTTTCTCAAGGGTCTCATTGTCCTTTGCCGATCTACGATCGCAAAGGAGTCTATTTTCGTTCGTGTATGTTTCTTTTTTTCTTCTCCCCCCCCCCCCCTGTCTTTACCAAGGATATCTCCCGAACCGCTTGACCGAATCGCTTCAAATGTTGTGTGGTTGTGTTTCACCATGAGAGGAAGGCATCTGCGCAAACCATTTTGCCGTCCTGACCTTGACCTTGGCGTATGACCTTGAAAACCGAAAATCTTTAAGGGGCCATAACTTCCACACCGTTGGTCTTAGAGTCTTCAAATGTGGCATGTAGGTACTTTGGCTTATGCCCGTTCTGATGGTGGCATACTGATCAAGGTCAATGTCACGGTCCGGGAGATCGGTAGGCCTTGAAAGTGATAGGGGTCTACAAATTGGGTTTTAAGACATATTTTCCACATTTGTACTTGACAGAAGCGCTTCAGATTGTGTGTGGTACTGTATAACCTAGAGTAGAAAACATCCGAGCATAAATTATCGCCATGATGACCTTCACCTTGAAGTGTGACCTTGAAAACAGAAATTTCCTTCTTTGCGCTATATATTTCTTCTTCAAGCTGTATCTCGTGAACTAGAAGACAGAATCCCTTCCAATTTTGTGTCAGGATGTGACACTAAGAGTATAACACATTCGTACATAAATTTTCCCTTGGAAATAGAATGTCGCCGAGCGGCAGACATGTTTCCGTTTTTCTTCACCCTCCTATATCTCGTGAAATACTGTATAGAATCACTCCCAATTTTGTGTGGGTGTGTAGAAAGAAGAGTAGAAGACATTGCAGTACAGATTATGCCACGTGGGATTTTAATGTCGCCGAGCGGCAGACATGTCTCCGAGTTAAGGGTGTACACCCCAATTAAGGGTGTACACCCCACTAATTAAGGGTGTACATCCCGGTAAAGGAAGGGGTCTAATACTAAACGTAAAAGACATCCTAGCACAAAATGTGCCACGTGGGGCTTAAATGTCGCCGAGCGGCAGACATGTCTCAGTGTTAAGGGTGTGCACCCCACCAATTAAGGGTGTGCATCCCGGAAAACGATTTGCACCCAGTCAAGGGTGTGTAGGTGCATCACCCAAAGGTCACAAGGAGGACGGGGACCGAAGATGTGAGGGGGAAGGGAGGTACAGGGCGTGGCATGCATAGGGCGTAACCGGCAAAGGACATATCTTCCGCTCAGCGATGCCCTTGTTACCAACCGTGATCGTAGAGAGCGGATTGGTAATGTTTTCACTCGTGTCTGAGGTGGTGTTTGTATGTTTGTATGTATCCTCTCTAGCGTTTGAACGAATGGACTTAGGGTGCTCAAATTTTGCATGCGGGTAGGTAGTAGGAAGATCGAGGCCAAGTTCGATAATGAAGGTCATGGGTCCAAGGTCAAGGTCACTGGAGCCGAAAACGCTGCCGAAAGCTGGCCAGTTGCTTCCCCTTGCAATCTTTATATTTGTGTAGGTTACTTTTCTAGCTGGCCAGTTGTTTCCCCTTGCAAACTTTATATTTGTATAGGTTACCTTTATTTTCTAAATAATGGTAACAGATACAAACATGAAATTTTGGAAATATGTACAGAATATACAGGACTAACATCTGCAAAAGTTTCAAAGCGTCCACTTTATTAGTTTTGAAATCTTTAAATTTTAAAATAAATGCATGTTTTGTCAAGCCACATACTCATAGAGCATTTTTTGCTCTATAAATTGACCATATTACACCTCTAATTAATCTCTTCGCGGTGCCACAGCCGATGAGGTTTCACCGAGGCGTGGTCACCGCTACAGCTATCTGTATTAATTTTAAAAAATCGGGACTTTACTGGTTTCGTACTGCCTCCGGGCATTGCCTCCAGTATTGTTCCCACCATATTTGTATTTACAAATGTCCCATATGTGTCTGATTCAGACCAAGAGGACGTAAAACTCCATTTTCTCTCTCACCTCTAATTCATCTTTTTTTTAATACTTACCTACATAACGATTTGTGGCGGTACCATAGCCAATGAGGTTTAGCCGAGGCGTGGTTACCGCTACACCTATCTGTATTGTTAAAAAATCGGGACCTTACTGGAGTTGCACTGCCTCCGGGCATTGCCTCCAGCATCGTTCCCACCATCTTTGTATCTACAAATGTCCCATATGTGTCTGTTCTAGACCGAGAGGACGTAAAACACCATTTTTCATTCATTCATTCCTCTAATTCATCGGATCTGTTCTTATCAGCTTAATATCTGATACGCTCCCTATCCGGGGGCTTCGATATTAAACTTTTTGAAAATACAAGTAAAAGAGTAAGTCGGCACGATATGAGGCACACGGTTGGTGATTTGGCGTCTTAACGCTCTAGTTAATTATTATTTTGTTGCCTGCATTATCCGAGTTTCCGTTGCTTTATGCCTTTTGTCTGTCTGTTTCTCTCTCACTGACTCCATCTGTTGGTTTATCTGTTTGCTGTGTGTTTGTCTGTCTGTCTCTCTCTGTGTCTGTCTCTCTCTCTCTCTCTCTCTCTCTCTCTCTCTCTCTCTCTCTCCTTTAAAAATGGAAATGTATTGGTGAGTATTTGGAAAGCATGCTGTGTTATACTTTAATATAGTCTAGTGTTATTTTGACTGTCTTTCAAACTTTGACCCTGTTTCTAAGGGCTAATGGCCCAAAATACCTCTTGCATTTATCCCGGCCCAAAATGCCCAGCCAGAAGTTGCATCAAAAGCCACCCCAAACCGCCCGTAGCTTGCCCCCACTCTGAGACCCCATCGGGTGGCATTTTTATCATATACTAAGTTCTGGTTTGTTATGCACACATTATGAAGAAGCTTCTCACTGGCAGTGATGTGATATATGATGCATGGCGCTCTGTGTGCTTCAAAGTACAGATTTTTTGGAAAACGTGTGAAAGAATCTGAACACTAGAACAAGGTTTTTTCCTGTAACAAATGCGAATGTAAGAATTCCATCGTTCAATAGTTTGTTCTCTTACACGTACCTGCAAGGAAACGAAGAAAACGTAATGTATTGAAAATGAGTTGGTACATTGGTGAAATGGGTAAAAATGTGTGGATGAATAGACTGGGTGGAGTAGAACTCTGTGTGTGTGTGTGTGTGTGTGTGTGTGTGTGTGTGTGTGTGTGTGTGTGTGTGTAAAAGACGATGATAGAAGAGCATAACATTAACATAAAAACACTTTCATAGAATTCAAATTCAAAGACACGCGCCACACGTAGCACCCACCACCCACCACCCACACCCACACGCACATCCACCCACACCAGGATTACCTCCCCCTCGCCCCCCCCCCCCCCTCCCCCACTGCTACAAAACGGGTACCACGACTTTGCTGCCGCGGCACTTATTAGTTCAAAGCAGATCACTGACAACACATGCTTTCCAGGCAGGCAGATGTACATAATAGGGTCTATATATAGACATACACCCCGGGTGGAATCGATGACTCTGGGAAATAACCGGGTACTCGGGTAGGATGGTTTTCTCTGGCACTGGACTGGCAGACAGAGATAGTTTGCTGGGATGTCGGTGTGAGCTGACGCTTCCGCCTAGTTGAATGCCAGAGAGCAGGGCTGTACATTAGCATTGCTACTACAGGCAGCCAGGCAACAGAAAGGGATTCCCTAAATACAGTGGTTCCAGTGTTTTCCTTCTAAAGTGTGTGGTAGACATATTTAGTTGTAGCGTAATTGATGCCATATATAGCTTTCCGCTTAAAAGAAAACTTGACATACACAGCGCTAATTATAAAAGTGTTGTGGAGACATTAGCCGTCTAATTGTCTAACATTTCAGTAGTGTCATTGATGCTGCCGCTTGACAGCTACGACAACGTCAGTAACAACTGACCTATGCAACGATAACAATAACAACTGACCTATGCAACGATAACAATAACAACTGACCTATGCAACGATAACAATAACAACTGACCTATACAACGATAACAATAACAACTGACCTATGCAACGATAACAATAACAACTGACCTATGCAACGATAACAATAACAACTGACCTATGCAACGATAACAATAACAACTGACCTATACAACGATAACAATAACAACTGACCTATACAACGATAACAATAACAACTGACCTATACAACGATAACAATAACAACTGACCTATACAACGATAACAATAACAACTGACCTATGCAACGATAACAATAACAACTGACCTATGCAACGATAACAATAACAACTGACCTATGCAACGATAACAATAACAACTGACTTATACAACGATAACAATAACAACTGACCTATACAACGATAACAATAACAACTGACCTATACAACGATAATTGTGAAAGTGTTCTTGAAATATTAGCTGTCTATTTTTCTACTAATCTTAAAAAGAAAAACCTTCAACGATAAAATGCCGAAGGATGCAGTGCACCATATTTGATACGCGAAAGTTAGCTAATTCCCGGTTGAGGCAAATTGACTAACTTTATTGAGAAATATATTTCTTTTCCTGATTTGTGAATTCGGATAGAGAAGGTCAGTAGTACACCCTGTCACCTAAAACAGCCTCACAAACGTTGCTGTTATGATTTCTGAAGGATGTGCACTGCTATGTCACATTTGAGGTTCATACTTAAAGCCAAGAAACTCTTACGCGCAGTTTCAGACCCGTTTGAGACGCTACGGTTAATGGTTGTATATTTATCTTTTGAGAAAGGCAGTAAAAGTGTCTGCTTTCATTTTGATTGGTGAAAAACAAGCTTGTGTAATTTATATTACATCGCTTCTCTGTAGCCCCGTTGTCTTTGTAATTCAGAAACAATAAATAAGCGCGAAAAAACGGTTAAAGACCAAGCCAGAAAAAAAGTAGTCAACAAGTATGGGCAAACTAATTATTAAACCTTTCAAACTTTTTCCAGAGAAGACCTAAGCCCTTTATTTAGATGTTTCCACAATCAACGTGGCCAAGATTGTAGGGAAGGACCACAACTCCTGAAGGCGGTTGTTGGAGTGACGTTCCCCTGCAGTGTTGCTATTTTTGGTGTGGTGGTGTGAGCACAAGATGCTCTTCAGCCCAGCATGGCTCTGTCGTCAACACCTGGTAACATCCACGCCCTTGTTATGCTGTTAGTAGTGAGCACACTGTTGGGGCTCTTCCTGTCCGTCTCTCCTGGGCTGGCTTCTGCATGGACGTACGTTCACCATCCTGAATCACAGAGACTGCGCCCACCCTCGTCTAACAGTATGACTTCAGCGTCTGATCGCCGTCCTCGCCTACCATCATCGTCGCTGTTGTCATCGTCGTCTTTTGCCCCAACCCAGAAAGACTCGTCCACAACTGCAGAAGAAGCGTATTATAGCAATGCACTGTCTTCGCGAGCCAGTGTGAGTCAGTTCTCCAACGATGACCCGGTGTATTGGATTCGTTGGTTGTTAGTCCACCAGGGCGAGTTTGGAAGTCCCGGTGACTACTCCAGTGTTGGTTTTCAGCACAAGCCAATGGACAGCTCATTACGTAACCTTGAGAGACACCGTCTCCTTCCAGCGCAGACGATCACTCCCCGTCAGCTGGTGGACTTTTTCCTGCAGCACGTTGCCCAGAAAAGGTTCCACGTCACTCGCCACAGTCTGCGAACAGCGATCCACCTCATCCTGCAGAAGACGAAACGAGCCTCTGACAGCAGCAGACTGGGACCAACGACGGTAAAGAAGGGCTACAGAAACACCATGGCGCAAAACCAAGACGATAAACTGCAGACATTCTCAGAACTGACCTCATACACACTTTTCAACGACACTGTGGCCGAGTTAGCCAACACGTCAGGACATTCTGTCAGAGGCCAGAAGTTCAATGAAAGGGTGTCTTCCAAACAGGCGTTACACCCACAGATGGACATTGCTTTGTCTGGCCTGCCATTGGAACAATCTAAAGACCGACGGAGAATAGGACTGGAGATGGCGAGAAGAGTTGTACCTCTTGATCTTCTACAGACAAAACAGAAGACAGGCTTCTCCAATAACGACATTCGTTTATTCAAAGACAGAGCGAATACGACAGAAGGGGCGGCATCAATTTGGAAAACACCGTCGTTTTTCGGAAACTCTAACACCGAGGTTCAGGACACAGGCGAAAACGAAGAGGGAAACACGGATCAAAAGGCTCTCCAAGACAAACCCAAAAGACAGGCCATGACCATTTTGCAGTCGGCTCAATACAGAAACGATTCACCCCAAAACTTAGATTTAACAGGAGTGAACACAATAACTCTCGCAAAAACAAAGCCTCGAAAGTTTAGAAACATTTTACAGACTTCCAAAAAACCGAGAAAGGGGTATCGAAAAAATAGCTCACGAGAAGCCCTGGGGTTGAAATCTCGTCAGAAACTTAAGAAACCCAGAAAATCCAAAGGGAAACATTCAAGGAGACGAAAACCCAGACCGAGATCGCGGAAACCGAAAAATCGTGTTGGCGGTGGGATGAATGCCAGGATTCAGTCTGAGATGCTGAAGCACCGACTGTCCATCTTCTTCCACCACGTGCAGCTCTGTCCCTCCGCTGACCGCTACTACTGCATGAACGGCGGTCAGTGTGTGAGGGTGGGAGCGCTGGACATCAAGACGTGCAGGTGATTTCACGATAACGCGTTGCTGTTTTTGTATGTGTTACGCCCAATCCATGAAATTGCTCATTTCATGAAATAGGCGAGATGGTTCGCCCAATTCATGAAAAGGCCGATGTAGGTCTAAAACATGTTTGGGTAACTGCTGTGAATGGAAAATACTTTTAAAAAAGTATAAAAAAACACATAAATTTCAAACAAATTTGAGGCGTGGTTACCGCTACACCTATCTGCATTAATAAAAAAATCGGGACTTTACTGGTTTCGTACTGCCTCCGGGCATTGCCTCCAGTATTGTTCGCACCATATTTGTATTTACAAATGTCCCATGTGTGTCTGATTCGGACCAAGAGGACGCAAAACACCATTTTCGTCGTCAAACAAATTTGAAATCACATCTGTAGATGAATTCCTTTGTTCAAATTTTATTTGGTTAAACGTTTAATAAAAAACAGTTGCTCAGACATGCCCCATTCAGTAGAATTGGGGGTTAGGATGGGAAATGAACAGACAATGTAGAGAACTTTTGCTCATTTTAATCAACCTAATCCATACTTGTGTGAATGGGAATGGAACAATCTAACGTACATTGGCCGTGTAATGAACTGGGCAAACCAATCTGCCCATTTCATGACATAGGCAAATTCATGGACTGGGCGCAACATAGGTATGGCTTAGATTTTACTTTTTTCTTCAAAGACACATGTCTCTCTCTCTCTCTCTCTCTCTCTCTCCTCCCCCCTCTCTCTCTCTCTCTCTCTCTCTCTCTCTCTCTCTCTCTCTCTCTCTCTCTCTCTCTCTCTCTCTCTCTCTCTCTCTCTCTCTCTCTCTCTCTCTCTCTCTCTCTCGTGTGCGTGCATGTGCGCGCGCACATATGTGTATGTTTATGTGTGTGTGTGTGTGCGTGCGCGTGCGCGTGTGTCTGTATGAGTGTGTGTGTATTTGTGTTTGTGTTCGTGTGTCGTGTGTGTGTGGTTTCGTGACTCTCTCTCTCTCTCTCTCTCTCTCTCTCTCTCTCTCTCTCTCTCTCTCTCTCTCTCTCTCTCTCTCTCTCTCTCTCTCTCTCTCTCTCTCTCTCTCTCTCTCTCTCTGTGTATGTGTGTGTGTGTGTGTGTGTGTGTGTGTGTGTGTGTGTGTGTGTGTGTGTGTGTGTGTGTGTGTGTGTGTGTGTGTGTGTGTGTGAAGTCAAAATGTTATTTCCAGATGGAACATTGAATAAGCAAATTATATACTTTTTTTCATCAAGCCATCCGTAAAAAAACCCACCCCAAAACAACAACAAAAACCGAAGGAACTAAAGATTCCAAAGTGGTAAACAACAAAGAAAGGGGAACAGAGGGGAACATAAACAAGACACAAACAAGTGACACAAACAGGGAAGAGGGTGGGGAGTGGGAGAGTAACATATTATGTACAGTATATATGTCACGGGAAACTTTGGAATCCGGGAAAATTCGGAACCCCCACCCCCCACCCCCTCCCCCCCGGAAAAACTCCGAACTTTCCCGAGTTTGGGAAAACTCGGAATCCCCCTGGGAAAACCTGGAACCCCGACCTTTCCCGGATTGGTCTCGGTAAAACTCAGAACTCCGACCTCTCCCGAGGTGTATGTGTGTGTGTGTGTGTGTGTGTGTGTGTGTGTGTGTGTGTGTGTGTGTGTGTGTGTGTGTGTGTGTGTGTGTGTGTGTGTGTGTGTGTGTGAGAGAGACACAGAGACAGACAGAGAGAGACAGAGAGAGAGAGAGAGAGAGAGAGAGAGAGAGAGAGAGAGAGAGAGAGAGAGAGAGAGAGAGAGAGAGAGAGAGAGAGAGAGAGAGAGAATAATTGGCATCAAGCTTTTACAGCTCAAGCAAATCGAAACAACAAACATTACAAAATGAAAACAATGTGAGAGAGACTGGGGGGGGGGGGGGAGAGAGAGAGAGAGAGAGAGAGAGAGAGAGAGAGAGAGAGAGAGAGAGAGAGAGAGAGAGAGAGAGAGAGAGAGAGAGACAGAGAGAGAGAGAGAGGAGAGAGACAGACAGAGAGAGAGAGGGGGGAGAGAGAGAAGAGAGAGAGGGGGGGGAGAGAGAGAAAGAGAAAGAGAGAGAGAGAGAGAGAGAGAGAGACAGACAGAGAGAGAGGGAGAGAGAGAGAGGGGGGAGGGAGAGGGAGTCACACAGAGAGAGAGAGAGAGAGGGAGAGAGAGAGAGAGAGAGAGAGAGAGAGAGAGAGATAGAGATAGAGACAGAGAGAGAGAGAGAGGGGGGGGAGAGAGAGACACACAGACAGAGAGAGAGAGAGAGAGAGAGAGAGAGAGTGAGGGAGAGAGAGAGAGAGAGAGAGAGAGAGAGAGAGAGAGAGAGAGAGAGAGAGAGAGAGAGAGAGAGGAGACAATGTTACTCTGGAAAGGCCACAGCCCCATTAGAAGAGGGTGAGATTGCAAAAACACATGAAATAAATGCATACAAAATAAGTCTAGAGAACCAAAGAAATTAAAAACACAGCTACGTCGTTTGGATTCTTTTAAAAAAATAGTGCTGTTTTTTTACGCGTGCGCACGCGAAAGAAAACGAAACAAGGGGGTCGCCGAGCGGCAGACATGTCCGTCACCAGCAATGCCACGCACTTGCGACACCCCGTCGAGTGTCACATCCTGACACAAAACTCTAGTTCACGAGATACAGCTTGAAGAAGAAATACATAGCGCAAAGAAGGAAATTTCGGTTTTCAAGGTCAAACTTCAAGGCCAAGGTCAGCATGGCGATAATGTATGCTGGGATGTTTTCTACTCTAGGGTATACAGTACCACATGCAATCTGAAGCGCTTCTGTCAAGCACAAATGTGGAAAATAAAGCTTAAAACCCAGTTTGTAGACCCCTACCACATTCAAGGCCTACCAATCTCCCGGACCGTGACGTTGACCTTGATCGGTATGCCACCATCAGAACAGGCATAAGCCAAAGTACCTACATGCCAAATTCGAAGACTCTAACACCAACGGTGTGGGAGTTATGGCCCCTTAAAGATTTTCGGTTTTCAAGGTCGCAAGCCAAGGTCAAGGTCACGACGGCGAAACATTTTGCGCGGATGCCTTCCTCTCATGGTGACACACCAGCCGACAAAATTTGACGCGATTCGGTCAAGTGGTTCGGGAGATATCCTTGGGACAGACAGAAAAACAAAAAAACCAAAAAAACAAACAAACAAAAAACAAAACAAAATACAAACCAACCCACGCAAAGTCCAATCACCTATTTTGACGGACAAATACAAACCAGACGACCACAAAAACAAAAATACAAACCAGACGACTGCAAATTATGCTACGGCGTGTCGCAAGTGCGTGGCATTGCTGGTGACGGACATGTCTGCCGCTCGGCGACGCCCTTGTTCGGGAGAGCGGTATAGTTGGGGAGGGGGGGGGGGGGTAAAACCCAACGTTGCCCGTTCCCCGTGCCCTTACGGTTGCTTTGATCTTCTGTCGCTGCGTTCCTCTGGGTGGGCTCTCTGTGTATGTTTGTCTGTCTGTGTCTCTCTCTCTCGCTTTCTGTCTCTGCCCCCCCCCCCCTCTCTCTCTGCCCTTGTCTGTAGGGCCTATGTCTCGCTGTCTGTCTGTCTCTCTCTCTCTCTCTCTGTCTGTCTCTCTCTCTCTCTCTCTCTCTCTCTCTCTCTCTCTCTCTCTCTCTGTCTATCTCTCTCTGTGTCTTTGTCTATCTCTCTCTATGTGTCTCATGTATCTGTATGCCTATGTGTCTCTCTCTCTGTCTGTCTCTCTCTCTCTCTGTCTCTCTCTCTGTCTGTTTATCTGTCTCTGTCTCTGTCTCTGTCTGTCTCTCTCTCTCTCTCTCTCTCTCTCTCTCTCTCTCTCTCTCTCTCTCTCTCTCTCTCTCTCTCTCTCTCTCTCTCTCTCTCTCTCTCTCTCTCTCTGTCTGCCTCTGTGCCTGCTCCGGGGCGGAGGACGTTAAACAAATTTTCATTCATCCAACTGGAACAGCAGTTGTCCTCTTTGCTCTCTGTCTATGTCTCTCTGTCTGTCTTTCTTTCTTTGTGTGTGTCTTTGTCTGTCTGTCTGTCTGTTTGTTTGTCTGTCTCTCTCTCTCTCTCTCCCCCCCCCCCTCCTCTCTCTCTCTCTGGAGGACGTTAAACACATTTTCATTCATCCACATCCTGACACAACATTTGAAGAACTTATGTCTTGTAGTTCACGAGATACAGCTTGGACAATAATATATAGCGCAAAGAAGGAAATTTCGTTTTTCAAGGTCACACTTCAAGGTCAAGGTCAGCATGGCGATAATGTATGCTCAGGTGTTTTCTACTCTAGGGTATGCAGTGCCAGACACAATATGAAGCGCTTCTGTTAAGTACAAATGTGGAAAATATGGCTGAAAACCCAATTTGTAGACCCCTACCACTTTCAAGGCCTACGATCTCCCGGACCGTGACCTTGACCTTGATCAGTATGCCACCATCAGAACGGGCATACGCCAAAGTACCTGCATGCCAAATTTGAAGACTCTAACACCAACGGTGTGGGAGTAATGGCCCCTTAAAGATTTTCGGTTTTCAAGGTCGTACGCCAAGGTCAAGGTCACGACGGCAAAATGGTTTGCGCAGATGCCTTCCTCTCATGGTGAAACACAACCACACAACATTTGAAGCGATTCGGTCAAGCGGTTCGGGAGATATCCTTGGGAAAGACAGGGGGGGGGGGGAGAAGAAAAAAAGAAACATACACGAACGAAAATAGACTCCTTTGCGATCGTAGATCGGCAAAGGACAATGAGAATATTGTGAATTCCTCTGCGACATACATAACATTAGGCCTATCCTTACCTCCCACAATAAAGAAAATAGGGTCTCTGGATACCAGGTCTGGATTGGATGTCTTTCAGTGACATGGGTGTTAAACCATTGTGGTGCTAAAATGCGACATTGGCGGTGAAAGGGTTAAATGCTTCTGCAACATATTTGGCTAACGAAACAATAGTGTTTTCATCATCAGAAAATAATAAACTACACAGATCATGATTGTTAGAAATAAATATGTTCGAAAGCTGTGATCTCATTCTGATTTCTTCGTAAGCAACACAGTGGAATATAAAATGTTCTTCGTTTTCGATAGCACCAGTTGTACACATCATACACACACCATTTATGTTATCTTCGGGTTCAAGCCACACGCATATTCCACACAATCAGAGAGAGAAAGAGAGAGAGAGAGAGAGGGAGGGAGGGAGAGAGAGAGAGAGAGAGAGAGAGAGAGAGAGAGAGAGAGAGAGAGAGAGACAGACAGACAGACAGGCAGACAGATAGACAGACAGATAGATAGACAGTGACAGAGAGTTAAGGGCCTACTACAAGTCAACTAATACGTACGACTGTACGATGCGATCATGGGGTCTCGAAGCGCGAGACCACGTGATCGAATCGCATCGTACAGTCGTACGATATTAATGGACTTGTAGCAGGCCCTTTAGGGAGGGAGTGAAGCTGACAGATAAAAAGGGAGACACGGGGAAAGTCAGAGAGAGAGAGGAGAGAGAGAGAGGAGAGAGATAGAGAGAGAGAGAGAGAGAGAG
>CM065688.1:8735443-8750443 GCA_017654935.2 Phymorhynchus buccinoides | reverse complement strand
TATTCTTAAGCTGTAGTACATCTTGACAATGGGAATTTAAAATAGTATAATAAGGAAAAATAGTTTAGTTTCTAAATTCACTCAGTATATGGGACATTACGAGCACACACATAGAGCATCATATATTCACTCATCATACAATATCAAATATACACACACATCAGATAGCAATACACACATACACCTAGACACACACATACACCTAGAGAGAGAGAGAGAGAGAGAGAGAGAGAGAGAGAGAGAGAGAGAGAGAGAGAGAGAGAGAGAGAGAGAGAGAGAGAGAGAGAGAGAGAGAGAGAGAGAGAGAGAGAGAGAGAACTCGAAATTCTCGAACTCGAAATTTTTAATGAGGATAAACTGAGTAAGCAGAAATAGCTTATTTTCATCAGGTCCTCTAAAATAATGACATATGAAATGAATAAAAAAATAAAAAAATTACAAAACAAACTCAAATGGTTCAAAAGTAAACAATGTAACAAATCCAAAGAACAAGGACAACATGACATAGAAATCAACATTCTCACAATTCCTTTCACACACATAAATCATAGTTAGACAAGTAATCAATTGACAATTTTACAATATCAGGTAGTAGGAGCATAGCTACAGACATGCGCATTTACTAAAATTATAACATGCACAATAGATAAGTTTAGAAAAGGGGAATGAACTGTTATAACCTTTCGAATAAATATTTATTAAAGCATATTTTAAATGACAGCAATGTGCTTTTAGTTTTTATGCACTCAGGGATTTCATTCCACAACCTTCCAGAGAGAGAGAGAGAGAGAAGAGAGAGAGAGAGAGAGAGAGAGAGAGAGAGAGAGAGAGAGAGAGAGAGAGAGAGAGAGAGAGAGAGAGAGAGAGAGAGAGAGAGAGAGAGAGAGTGAGAGAGAGAGAGAAAACTTGAAAACTTGAAAACTTTAACTTTATTTTTCAAGGATAAAGATTTTAGGCAACGCCTAGTCTTCCAATCTGTCCTTGGTACATATACGAACATAGGAATACAAACATGGCAAGGCATGATATTACACATACAAATTTGAACACAAAGGTAGCACCTTTGTACATATACGAACATAGAATACAAACATGGCAAGGCATAAAATTACACATACATAATTAAACATAAAGGTAGCAAAGCAGGTATTGTGATAAAGACAGGTTGAAATACGAATTTATAGAATTAAATACGCGCATGTATAGTTGTTAATACTTGTGCGGGCATACATGCGTGTAACCATACACGCACACACCTGCACGTGCGCGCGGCACACGCAAGAATACATGCACATACACACAGATATATATATATCTACTGATCTCCATTGCATCCTTCACAGGATCCAACAGGATGACTGACCAGGCCCCCAACATGCAATCGTTGGGGTGGACTATTTCTAAAGTTGCAAGGTATGAGTCGCACGTTCGTTTTCTTTCTATTTGTGCATCTGAGGGCATCATACCAAAGGGCATGAGAATAAAAATTTGGTATTGATGCTCTTCCCAAATGCGAATACCTCCATAGACATGTTAAGGACACAATGCACAATGCTTCACGTGACGTCTTGGATGTTTGTTTACAAACATACAAATCCCTAGTTACGGAAGAACGGTCAGTACTACACCAGTGTTTGTACAACATTCAGCAGAACTGTGATTTTTATCAGTTTGAAGCAGTTTTGAACGACGTAAACAGACAATCAAAACAGCTTGAAAAGAAACTCTGGTTAAACAAGAAAAAGAAACTAGCAACTCTGCGTCAAACAGAGCAGAAACAACCTAACCAGCGCACAGAAAATGTCCAGCACAAACGTAAGTGCAGAAGATTCAAAAGGCGACATCATAGAAAGGAGAACACTGCAGTGGACGACACCCTGGTGGTCAACCTGTCCAGTGCTACGCTGACTGAAGATCAAGTGAAAGCGCTCAGTTTAGGCCCTAAGTTCGTTCCTACACCCATGACATTCAACCAGAAACAGCTAGAGGAGGATGTAGAAGAGGGATGCAGACTAGTGAGACTGAAATAACTGTTTTTTTGATGAAGAGGCTGAGAACATGATGGACCCAACTCCCCCACCACGTTTCTACAAAAAGACATACTTTAAACCTGGAAGAGGAAGGGATACAGCTCTAGATACGTACTGCCAGAACTTACAGCTGAAAGCAGCCTCATATGCGAACACAAGAAAACCCAAAGACAATTTGACCCAGAACGAGAGAAAGGCCCTGCAACAACTGGGGAAGTTGGTTTCGGATAGGGATATCCGTATTAGTACAGCAGATAAGGGTGGGGCTGTGGTCATCCAGAACGTGACTGACTATGTGCAGGAAGCGGAACGTCAACTGAACAACCAGCTTCACTACAGCAAGGTCCCTAAGGATCCCACGGTGCAGGTGGCAAAACAGTCAAACCAACTTGTGAACCAACTCCATGACAACAAGCACATAGATGACCAAACTCACAGATGGGCGCTTGTAGAACCAAACAAAACACGGACCCAGCGTTTTTATCATCTCCCTAAAATCCATAAAACGTTGAACAAACCTCCAGGAAGGCCCATTGTCTCTGGAGTGGAGGGCCCCACAGTCAACCTATCTCAGCTGGTGGATTCCTGGCTGCAGGACCTGGTAGTCGCTCTCCCCAGCTATATCCAGGACTCAACAGCTATGCTGAGAACCCTGGAGGAGTTGAACATCCGGCATGGACCTTTCAACCCCGAGGCCACCCTTGTGACAATAGACGTTGTGGGGTTATACACGAACATACCTCACAAGGACATGCTGGAGGCCATCGAGCACTTCCTGCGGCTACACCATCCTGACAACACCCCACCAACTCCACTCATTGTAGACGTCGTCTCTCACATTCTCCAGAACAATTTCTTTTCATTCGAAGGGCAGATCTACAAACAGGAACATGGCACAGCGATGGGCACTCCTATGGCGCCGACCATTGCCAACTTGTTTATGGGTTGGCTAGAGAGTAAGATGCTGGCAGAGAGCCCAATCCACATCGACGAAAGGCTGTGGAAACGCTTCATTGATGACATTTTCCTGTTGTGGCTGGGTTCTGAGGAGGATCTACAAACCTTTTGCAACCACATCAACAGCTTTCATCCCACCATCAAATTCACCGTACAGTCATCAAAACAGTCCATCCCATTTCTTGACATTTTCATTAAGTTCCATGACGGTCTCATCCACACTGAACTGTTCACCAAACCGACGGGCACTCACGCCTACCTTCACCATCGTTCATGCCATCCCCATCATTGCAAAAGGAACATCCCGTTCAGTCAGTTCCTCAGACTCCGTCGCCTTTGCTCCAGGGCTGAGGACTTTGACAAACATGCTGCTACCATCATGAGCAGGTTCCTCAACCGTGGCTACAAAGCCAGCCACTTACAGCGTGCACTAGCAAAGGCACGGGGTCTACCCAGAGCTGAGGTGTTGACCTACAGGGCCAAACCCAGCAACACCAGGGTCCCCTTTGTCATCAAACCGACGGACACTCACGCCTACCTTAGTGCGTGTGTGTGTGTGTGTGGTCGAGAGAGAGAGAGAGAGAGAGAGAGAGGAGAGAGAGAGAGAGAGAGAGAGAGAGAGAGAGAGAGAGAGAGAAAAGGGGGGGGGAGAGAGCAACATTAAGTGAAACAAATTTTATGTTAGCACGTGTGTATGTACATGCACATGTTTATTCTTACTTAACTTTTTAATATGTGAGGTCTTTAATTTAAGGGAAGCGAATGTGTTGTTTAGAGCTTGACGTCATTGTGTGAATTTGTCATCAGTATGATGACATTTCCCCACAGTACGTCAATCATTCTTGTAACTTAGAATGTAGATCGATAAAGCTATAAAGCGAAACGTCTCGTCCAAGTTTTGTTGTTGTTTTGATTTTTTCACTCAATATTTTTATATATATATATATATATATATATATATATATATATATATATATATATAGTTTGCTTTGATAAAGCTTTTCTGTGTCCAATGTCTTTATTTGTGAACCTCAGAAACAAAACCAGTTAACGTTAACTTTGAGTAATGTTCCGAGTTCAAAAAAAAATAAAAAATTATATAAATTGTGCTGATTTACTTTTTCTCCCAATGGGGGAGGGACAGTGCCTTATGCAAAGACAGCTGTTTCGACCTAAGAGAAGTTCTCATCAGTTTGCATGATCGGCCTGCAATTTGACTGTCCAGTGGATGCCAACCTGAGCAAAAAAGACATTCTACAAGAGAATGGTGTCCTCTTTGCATCAAATCGAAAATCCATAATAAAAGCAAACCAGCACAAAGTTAAACCAGAAATAGTAAAAATCTTATGAAAATCTTATGTAAAATGAACAAAATAATAATGTTCTGAAATTTTAATTTCAAAACCTAATAGACATGACTAGGGAGGGCTAACTACTGAGATGGTATCCAAATTAAGGATAAAAATAGCATGAAAGAAAAATCTCAGTGAATAGCCAGCTCCGTACCCCTACTCTGAAGGACTGAAAAGTTAGTGCATTTGAAATGCAGAATAGTTTGCTTTGATAAAGCTTTTCTGTGTCCAATGTCTTTATTTGTGAACCTCAGAAACAAAACCAGTTAACGTTAACTTTGAGTAATGTTCCGTGTTCAAAAAATAAAAAATTATATAAATTGTGCTGATTTACTTTTTCTCCCAATGGGGGAGGGACAGTGCCTTATGCAAAGACAGCTGTTTCGACCTAAGAGAAGGTCTCATCAGTTTGCATGATCGGCCTGCAATTTGACTGGAAATAATGGTTAACGCCCTCTTTGGCCTTTCGGCCATGTGGGGCAATATACATATGAGATGGTATCCAAATTAAGGATAAAAATAGCATGAAAGAAAAATCTCAGTGAATAGCCAGCTCCATACCCCTACTCTGAAGGACTGAAAAGTTAGTGCATTTGATACGAAAGAGAGAGAGAGAGAGAGAGAGAGAGAGAGAGAGAGAGAGAGAGAGAGAGAGAGAGAGAGAGAGATTGGAATTACTCCATATATATATATATATAAAATAAAACATTTAATTCCAAGACAACAAGCAATTTTGGTTATTTTAGTTTATTTAATGTCCTAACGTTTTATATATATATATATATATATATATATATATATATATAAGCTATCCACAAAAAGTTAAGGATCACTTGCAAACTAATTCATAACTTTCCAAATAAGAAAGCCAATGCGTTGAATTTTGGCCAACATTTAATTCAATGCTTTAGTGATAACGATACACAATTGCCTTCAATTTCGAGCAATCGTTTGGTCTGTACATTTGATCAAAGTGGGTACGTATCGAAATTTGATTTCCCAAAGTCATTGAAATCACAAGACAGGGCATTCTGATGCTCCCAAAAGTTCAGTAATGCGTGTATCCGCCATGGCTGTTCTGGCACTCGACGCAGCGAGTCCTCATGGAGTTGACCAGGGTGGTGAAGATCCTCTGTGGAAGCGCCTGCCACTCAGCCTGCAGCATCTGGTAGAGGTGCTGGGCATCCCTGGGAGGGGGGTGGTTGCTCCTCACTTTGCGATCCAGCTCATCCCAGAGGTTCTCAATCAGGTTGAGATCGGGACTGCATGCTGGCCACTCCATTCTGTTGACTCCAGACTGCTGCAGGAAGTCGTTGACCACCCTTGCCCTGTGGGGGCGAGCGTTGTCATCCTGGTAGACAGCCGGCGGTCCCATCTGCTGCAGTGTAGGCACAGCCAGCGGTCGAAGGATCTCATCCCGGTATCGGAGGCCAGTCAGGTTACCCTGTACATGATACAAGGGTGTTCTGTGGTGAAGGCTGAAGGCCCCCCAGACCATTACAGAACCTCCACCAAAGGCCACCTTTTCTTGGACAGTGGCGTCAATAAAGCGTTCCCCTGGGCGCCTCCAGACCCTCAGTCGGCCGTCGTTGTGGTTCAGGGTGAAGCGTGATTCATCACTGAACAGGACCTGGGACCATTGCTGACGTGTCCACCTCACGTGACGTCTGCAGAAGGCGCGGCGTGCTGCCCTATGGGCTGGAGTTAAGCGTGGCCGTACAGCTGGGCGACGAGAACGGAGGTTAAACCCATGAAGGCGGTTCCGTATGGTCTGCTGGCTGATGTTGATGTTAGTAGCCACCCTCAGCTGCCTTCGAATGATGCTGGAAGAGGCTGTTCTTGTCTGCAGGGCTTGTCGTTCAATGAGACGATCTTCACGTGGAGTTGTCTTCTTCGGTCGACCAGATCTGCGTCTTTCATGGACCCTCCCAGTGGCTGTGAAGCGTTGAATCAGTCTGACAATGACCGAGATGGACACCTGAAGTCGCCTGGCCACTTCTCGCTTGGGAACACCATCTTGGAACCATGCAACAGCTCGTCCCCTATCCAACTCGCTCAATTTTCGTCGTGGAGGCATTGTCAAATCAGGCCTAATACTGGTGGTATGTCTTCTTATAAAGCCAAGCAAGAGACAGCATCTCACACATAAACAGCAGTGCTTGCACGTGCATAATGGTTTTTCCATCTGGCTTGTGCAATGTGTTCATGCAGAACGATCCAAAACAAGGTCCTTTTTCGCAAGTTTCCGCTTTTTCTTTTGCTGCCAAGCTCAGTAATAGAGAATCACGTGCAATGTTTCCACTAACACAACATCGCCCACTTACAGCTGAACAAGAATTCATAACAATTTGGCTTGACTGAGAAAAAAATAACAGGAGCGAACGGAGTTTATTGCGCACCTGTTTTCTCATAGTGATCCTTAACTTTTTGTGAGTAGTGTATATATATATATATATATATATAGAGAGAGAGAGAGAGAGAGAGAGAGAGAGAGAGAGAGAGAGGGTGTTCGCGTTGATAAAAAAAGGCATCTAATGAAACGCTCCATTGTGCCAAGGGCTAAAGACAACAACTCTACCTAAGCAGCCCATTACTCGTGGTATTAAATGGATTAACAACAACTCTACCTGAACACAAATATTATTTACGATTACAAACATTAACTTATGGCGGTGCCATAGCCGATGAAGTTTAACCGAGGCGTGGTCACCGCTACAGCTATCTGTATTAATTTAAAAAAATCGGGACTTTACTGGTTTCGTACTGCCTCTGGGCATTGCCTCCAGTATTGTTCCCACCATCTTTGTAAGCTATCCACAAAAAGTTAAGGATCACTTGCAAACTAATTCATAACTTTCCAAATAAGAAAGCCAATGCGTTGAATTTTGGCCAACATTTAATTCAATGCTTTAGTGATAACGATACACAATTGCCTTCAATTTCGAGCAATCGTTTGGTCTGTACATTTGATCAAAGTGGGTACGTATCGAAATTTGATTTCCCAAAGTCATTGAAATCACAAGACAGGGCATTCTGATGCTCCCAAAAGTTCAGTAATGCGTGTATCCGCCATGGCTGTTCTGGCACTCGACGCAGCGAGTCCTCATGGAGTTGACCAGGGTGGTGAAGATCCTCTGTGGAAGCGCCTGCCACTCAGCCTGCAGCATCTGGTAGAGGTGCTGGGCATCCCTGGGAGGGGGGTGGTTGCTCCTCACTTTGCGATCCAGCTCATCCCAGAGGTTTTCAATCGGGTTGAGATCGGGACTGCATGCTGGCCACTCCATTCTGTTGACTCCAGACTGCTGCAGGAAGTCGTTGACCACCCTTGCCCTGTGGGGGCGAGCGTTGTCATCCTGGTAGACAGCCGGCAGTCCCATCTGCTGCAGTGTAGGCACAGCCAGCGGTCGAAGGATCTCATCCCGGTATCGGAGGCCAGTCAGGTTACCCTGTACATGATACAAGGGTGTTCTGTGGTGAAGGCTGAAGGCCCCCCAGACCATTACAGAACCTCCACCAAAGGCCACCTTTTCTTGGACAGTGGCGTCAATAAAGCGTTCCCCTGGGCGCCTCCAGACCCTCAGTCGGCCGTCGTTGTGGTTCAGGGTGAAGCGTGATTCATCACTGAACAGGACCTGGGACCATTGCTGACGTGTCCACCTCACGTGACGTCTGCAGAAGGCGCGGCGTGCTGCCCTATGGGCTGGAGTTAAGCGTGGCCGTACAGCTGGGCGACGAGAACGGAGGTTAAACCCATGAAGGCGGTTCCGTATGGTCTGCTGGCTGATGTTGATGTTAGTAGCCACCCTCAGCTGCCTTCGAATGATGCTGGAAGAGGCTGTTCTTGTCTGCAGGGCTTGTCGTTCAATGAGACGATCTTCACGTGGAGTTGTCTTCTTCGGTCGACCAGATCTGCGTCTTTCATGGACCCTCCCAGTGGCTGTGAAGCGTTGAATCAGTCTGACAATGACCGAGATGGACACCTGAAGTCGCCTGGCCACTTCTCGCTTGGGAACACCATCTTGGAACCATGCAACAGCTCGTCCCCTATCCAACTCGCTCAATTTTCGTCGTGGAGGCATTGTCAAATCAGGCCTAATACTGGTGGTATGTCTTCTTATAAAGCCAAGCAAGAGACAGCATCTCACACATAAACAGCAGTGCTTGCACGTGCATAATGGTTTTTCCATCTGGCTTGTGCAATGTGTTCATGCAGAACGATCCAAAACAAGGTCCTTTTTCGCAAGTTTCCGCTTTTTCTTTTGCTGCCAAGCTCAGTAATAGAGAATCACGTGCAATGTTTCCACTAACACAACATCGCCCACTTACAGCTGAACAAGAATTCATAACAATTTGGCTTGACTGAGAAAAAAATAACAGGAGCGAACGGAGTTTCTTGCGCACCTGTTTTCTCATAGTGATCCTTAACTTTTTGTGAGTAGTGTATTTACAAATGTCCCATATGTGTCTGATTCAGACCAAGAGGACGTAAAACTCCATTTTCGTCGTCTACCTGAACAGCCCATTAATTATTCGTAGTATGAAAGTAATTAACAACAATTCTACATGAACAGCCCATTATTCTTAGTATGGAAGTAATTAACAACAACTCTACCTGAACATCCCATTATTCTTAGTATAGAAGTAATTAACAACAACTCTACCTGAACAGCCCATTATTCGTAGTATGGAAGAGATTAACAACAACTCTACCTGAACAGCCCATTATTCGTGGCATGAAAGTAATCAACAACAACTCTACCTGAACAGCCCATTATTCGTTGTATGGAAGTAATTAACAACAACTCTACCTGAACAGCCCATTATTCGTAGTATGGAAGTAATTAACAACAACTCTACCTGAACAGCCCATTATTCGTGGTATGAAAGTATTTAGCAACAACTCTACCTGAACAGCCCATTATTCGTAGTATGGAAGTAATTAACAACAACTCTACATGAACAGCCCATTATTCGTAGTATGGAAGTAATTAACAACTCTACATAAACAGCCCATTATTCGTAGTATGGAAGTAATTAACAGCAACTCTACCTGAACAGCCCATTATTCGTAGTATGGAAGTAATCAACAACAACTCTACCTGAACAGCCCATTTATTCGTAGTATAGAAGTAATCAACAACAACTCTACCTGAACAGCCCAAACAACTAACAAGGAGTGTGCACATACACGCGGAAACCCATGCGCAACCCCATCCGTTTATTTTTTACTTTCTTTTAGGGCACACGCGCATTAGATCCGCAACCAGTAAGTTCCGTGCGGAAATAATTGTATGAGAACAAAGCGGATGGGATTACGGATGGGTTTTCGCGTATAATGTGCACATTCTCTCATATTTTTTACTTCCAGATTTTTTATGTGCATGGGTTTCCGTGTGTAACTTGCGCGTATATCTGCACACAGCCTTAGGCCGTGCACACATACACGCGGATGTTCCGCACGGAAACTCATGCGCAATCCGTAAATAAGTAAAAGAAAGAAGGGTACAAATGTACGAATATGGGGAAATACGGACACGTGCGCAAATCTTTTCCATTTTTCTTTCACTTATTTATGGATTGCGCACGGGTTTCCCCACGGGATCTCCGCATGTAATGTGTACGTACCCTTAATCCGTATATTTGTTTCCTTCTTTGTTTTACTTATTGATTATTTCCGCGCGGAAAATCCGAATATACTGTGTACCAGGCCTTACTTTATTTGCGGATTGTGGATGGGATAATGCGCATGGTTTTCCGCGTATATGTGCACAAACCTTAAGCGCACGTACACACAACTAAATGTTTCCGTACGGAAACCCCGTGAATAAGTAAAAGAAAAGAAATAAGGAAAAAATAAGTGCATGCGTTTACGCACGGAAACGCGTCCGCTTATTTTTTCCTTCTTTCTTTTACTTATTTACGGCGTTTCCATGCGGATACATTTAGTTGTGTGTACGTGCGATAAAGCTTTGTGCTAAACCCTCTGTGAAAGACTGAGACTCTCAAGTAGGAGGCATCTGCCACGGCTCTTTCGTGCTGCCGCCAAAGGGATTAGTTGCCCTTTAGGGACATTCCCCAAACACCAGCCGTCCTAGAGTCCTTTTGGCTGAGAGGGCAAGGATGTAGGGTATGGTGGGGCAAAGTCTGCCTATCGACCTGCTCACAGCACTGAAACGGCTCTGACTAAAGTTCTTAACGATCTCCTCTTAGCTCTTGACAATGGAAAAGTGTCAGTCTTGACTCTCCTAGATCTGTCGGCAGCATTTGATACAATAGATCACACCATTCTTCTATCCCGGCTGGAACGTGTTTTTGGAATCCATTCTACAGTTCTACAGTGGTTCTCCTCATATCTAACAAATCGCTTTCAGACTGTCTTGATCAACAACTGCAGTTCAGATCCGAAGTTAATTTCTTGTGGTGTACCTCAGGGATCTGTATTGGGGCCAGTTCTCTTTGTCCTGTACACTGCTCCTCTCTCTGATGTTTTTGCTAGTCACTCTGTTATTGACCATTCCTTTGCTGATGATACCCAGCTTCAAAAATCGGCGGAACCTACCCAACTTGACAGCGCTATTCAGTCTATGGAATCCTGCCTTCATGATGTCAAATCCTGGATGACATGCAACAAATTAAAACTTAATGATGACAAAACGGAAGCTCTGATTGTTTCCTCTCAGCGTATGTCTGCAACGATATCTCTTCCAGAAACTCTTACAGTTGGCAATGCTTGTGTTCAGTTTTCTAAGTCAGCAAAGAATCTCGGAGTTACCCTCGATTCAAATCTTACAATGCATAAACAGGTTATTAATCTCATACGTTCCATCAATTATGAGCTCAGACGAATCAGTGCTGTTCGACACTTTCTGTCTGTTGCAGCCACGAAAACTCTTATTTCTGCCTTTATTCTTTCCCGCATTGACTATTGCAACTCTCTTCTCTGTGGCTGTCCTAAGTATCTCCTGCAACGTGTTCAAAAACTGCAAAACAGTGCAGCACGCCTCACTCTCAAGATTCCACGTTCTGATCATATAACACCTCATCTTCGTAACTTGCACTGGCTTCCAGTAGAGGCTAGAATCAAGTATAAAATAGCTTGCCTTTGTTTCGGTGCTGTTCACTCCTCTGGTCCCGTCTATCTCTCCGAACTAGTAACTGTCTACTTACCTGCTCGCTCCCTACGTTCTTCCTCTGACTGCTGCACACTCAAGGTTCCTCGGGTCCACACGAAATCGTTTGGTGAACGATCTTTCTACTATTTAGCACCTCACTTATGGAATTCCCTCCCACAACATGTCCGCTCATCTGACTCTATTTCCGCCTTTCGCTCTGCCCTTAAAACTCACTTGTTTCGGACATATTATGATTGATTAGTGTTTGTGTGTGAGGTGTGTGTGTGTGTGTGTGTGTGTGTGTGGGGGGGGGGGGGGGGGGGGGGGGGGGGGGGGGGGTCCGTTTTATTGCAGAAATCTTGTAAAAAATGTATTTACAATTATTTTATTATTCGTATTTTGTATGTAGAATGTCTACGTCTTGTAAACTTTAAATGCTTGTAAATGAGGTAGAAGGGTATTTTTGTTTTTGCAAAATTTGTCTATTATAATTAGTCATGTAATTGGTATGTCGATGGCAGTATGATTTTATTTCAAGTTGCAGTATTGTATTCAAACTTGATTGGGAATGTGAATGTGGTCTCTATGTTTCTTCTTAGAATGTTCATGTTGTAACTATTTTACTCTTGTATAATTAATTGTGTGCGAGTGCGAGTGTGCGTGTGCGCATGCATGTGTGTGTGTGTGCGTGTGTGTGTGTGTGTGTGTGTGTGTGTGTGTGTGTGTGTGTGTGTGTGTGTGTGTGTGTGTGTGTGTGTGTGTGTGTGTGTGTGTGTGTGTGTGAGTAAGGAAGTAAGAGAACGTTGTGTGTAAGCATCGTGCTTATTTTACTTTCTAATGATTAATTATTTGTTTGCCTTTAATGTTCTTGTTATCAATGTAAAGCGCACTGAGCTCATGTGAGAAAGAGCGCTATATAAATTCCCATTATTATTATTATTATTAAAGCGCCACCACCCATCCTCTTTGAACCTACAGAGAGTTTGTATGACATATAAACGACAGGCCCAGCCACATTACAACATGTCCTAACCTACAGTTTGTATGAAATGTAAACGACAGAGGCCCAGCCACACTACAACATGTCCTAACCTACAGTTTGTATGAAATGTAAACGACAGAGGCCCAGCCACACTACAACATGTCCTAACCTACAGTTTGTATGAAATGTAAACGACAGAGGCCCAGCCACACTACAACATGTCCTAACCTACAGTTTGTATGAAATGTAAACGACAGGCCCAGCCACACTACAACATGTCCTAACCTACAGTTTGTATGAAATGTAAACGACAGGCCCAGCCACACTACAACATGTCCTAACCTACAGTTTGTATGAAATGTAAACGACAGGCCCAGCCACACTACAACATGTCCTAACCTACAGTTTGTATGAAATGTAAACGACAGAGGCCCAGCCACACTACAACATGTCCTAACCTACAGTTTGCATGAAATGTAAACGACAGGCCCAGCCACACTACAACATGTCCTAACCTACAGTTTGTATGAAATGTAAACGACAGAGGCCCAGCCACACTACAACATGTCCTAACCGTTGGTCATTTACTTGAAAAAATCATTCGCAACGCAATTATGAGTGATAAATGCAACCCCCCAAAAAGAGGGCCGTTTTACCCCACCTATGGGGATAGCCTGGACAAGGCATCTCCGCTACAGACGAATTTCAGCCCGGCCTTTCAGAATAGCAGCTGCCTCCTCTGCTGTTTGGAAGTGACAATCGGAAGCGATGGAGACAGTGACGTGCACTAGCTGCACGATCAAACAGCCTTTCGCTGCATGGCCACACACTAAGGCCGTGTACACGCATAAGCGGATATTCCATGCGGAAACCCGTGCGCAGTCCATAAATAAGTGAAACAAAGAAGGGAAAAGATTTGCGTACGTGTCCGAATTTCCGATATATGCGTAAACTTTTATCCTTCTTTCTTCCACTTATTTAGGGTTTTCCGTACGAAACTTACGCGTCTAATGTGAACCCGGCCTAAGTGTTTTTTTGGACAGAACTTTTTTTAATTACGGCTAAGCCAAATGTCAAATAGCATGTATGGGAGGGTTATATTAGGAACAAGGGAAAATCAGGAGTGTCATCCAAACAACCTGATTTAGAAGGGGAAAAAAAGTTACTTTGACATCTGTAGGACTGGGTTTTTGAAGAACCTGGTAGAAGAAAAAGAACTACACACGCAGTGTTGTTTGATTGATTATATATTGTATCTACGTGTTTACTTGAGGGGCCGGGCTTCTTACTTGGCGGAACATCGGAACCGACTCTACAAATATAGCTACCACTGGACGTTTCTCTGGGGAGGCATAATTATGGCGTTTCCATAGGAACATAAAGAAGAAAGAAACACGAAGAAACAGAAACAAAAAGAAAGAACTCAAAAAATCCAACAGAGAAGATAAAGACAAAAATAGAAAATAAAGAAACACTAGAATGGAAACAGACAATATGGAAGTAAAAAAAAAAAAACTAAAAAAAAAACCCACGTCTCTCAACAATGAAATGTATTTCAACATCTTCCAAGAGATATACCATTCTATTCAAAAAGGTCACGCTCGTTCGACATACAAGCCGGCTTTTTTTTTCTTTCTCGCCGGGGCGACGGAAAGCGAACCCGGGCAAATGACGAGCGATACAATAGAGCCCGAGCTCGGAGCACTTTTTGTTGTTCTTTTTCTTTGAGTTCTTAGCAGGCAACGAACGAGATACACATGTCATGCCAACAACACCCCGTCGACATTATGCTTATCATGAACATTTAATTATATACTTAGATGAAAAAAAACAAAAGGAAAGAAAGAAAGACAGGGAGAGAACAATATCTAGGGGAGAAAAGCACAGGAGTGAACAAAAGGGGGTGGAAAGTAACGCACGCGCTTGACACACAGTACAGCTTACCTTTTACCAACTTTGAAAAATATGCTGCCCTCCATTTTTTATTTTTTTATTTTGACTGAGTTCGTTATTTTATTCTGGTATTTATCCCTTTGTTTGGTTCCTATTGTGGGTGTACTAAGAGTGGGGGGGGGTACGGGGGGGGGGGAGGGGAGAGAGAGAGAGAGAGAGAGAGAGAGAGAGAGGAGAGAGAGAGAGAGAGAGAGAGAGAGAGAGAGAGAGAGAGAGAGAGAGAGAGAGAGAGAGAGAGAGAGAGAGAGAGAGAGAGAGAGAGAGAGAGAGAGAGAGAGTGAGAGAGAGAGAGAGAGAGAGAGAGAGAGAGAGAGAGAGAGAGAGAGAGAGAGAGAGAGAGAGAGAGAGAGAGAGAGAGAGAGAGAGAGAGAGAGAGAGAGAGAGAGAGAGAGAGAGAGAGAGAGAGAGAGAGAGAGAGAGAGAGAGAGAGAGAGAGAGAGAGAGAGAGAGAGAGAGAGAGAGAGAGAGAGAGAGAGAGAGAAAGAAGAAAAACAAACTTGGCAGAAAGGGAACAATTTTACCCACCCTCCCATTGTCATTGTCACCCCCCCACCCCCCCCCCCCCCCCCCACCCACCCCTGTTTGTATCTGGTCTCTTTACGTCTTTGTTTCTG
>CM065688.1:8730443-8732943 GCA_017654935.2 Phymorhynchus buccinoides | reverse complement strand
CAATAAACTCCGTTCGCTCCTGTTATTTATTTCTCAGTCAAGCCAAATTGTTATGAATTCTTGTTCAGCTGTAAGTGGGCGATGTTGTGTTAGTGGAAACATTGCACGTGATTCTCTATTACTGAGCTTGGCAGCAAAAGAAAAAGCGGAAACTTGCGAAAAAGGACCTTGTTTTGGATCGTTCTGCATGAACACATTGCACAAGCCAGATGGAAAAAACCATTATGCACGTGCAAGCACTGCTGTTTATGTGTGAGATGCTGTCTCTTGCTTGGCTTTATAAGAAGACATACCACCAGTATTAGGCCTGATTTGACAATGCCTCCACGACGAAAATTGAGCGAGTTGGATAGGGGACGAGCTGTTGCATGGTTCCAAGATGGTGTTCCCAAGCGAGAAGTGGCCAGGCGACTTCAGGTGTCCATCTCGGTCATTGTCAGACTGATTAAACGCTTCACAGCCACTGGGAGGGTCCATGAAAGACGCAGATCTGGTCGACCGAAGAAGACAACTCCACGTGAAGATCGTCTCATTGAACGACAAGCCCTGCAGACAAGAACAGCCTCTTCCAGCATCATTCGAAGGCAGCTGAGGGTGGCTACTAACATCAACATCAGCCAGCAGACCATACGGAACCGCCTTCATGGGTTTAACCTCCGTTCTCGTCGCCCAGCTGTACGGCCACGCTTAACTCCAGCCCATAGGGCAGCACGCCGCGCCTTCTGCAGACATCACGTGAGGTGGACACGTCAGCAATGGTCCCAGGTCCTGTTCAGTGATGAATCACGCTTCACCCTGAACCACAACGACGGCCGACTGAGGGTCTGGAGGCGCCCAGGGGAACGCTTTATTGACGCCACTGTCCAAGAAAAGGTGGCCTTTGGTGGAGGTTCTGTAATGGTCTGGGGGGCCTTCAGCCTTCACCACAGAACACCCTTGTATCATGTACAGGGTAACCTGACTGGCCTCCGATACCGGGATGAGATCCTTCGACCGCTGGCTGTGCCTACACTGCAGCAGATGGGACCGCCGGCTGTCTACCAGGATGACAACGCTCGCCCCCACAGGGCAAGGGTGGTCAACGACTTCCTGCAGCAGTCTGGAGTCAGCAGAATGGAGTGGCCAGCATGCAGTCCCGATCTCAACCCGATTGAGAACCTCTGGGATGAGCTGGATCGCAAAGTGAGGAGCAACCACCCCCCTCCCAGGGATGCCCAGCACCTCTACCAGATGCTGCAGGCTGAGTGGCAGGCGCTTCCACAGAGGA
Source organism: Phymorhynchus buccinoides (assembly GCA_017654935.2). NCBI lineage: Eukaryota > Metazoa > Mollusca > Gastropoda > Neogastropoda > Raphitomidae > Phymorhynchus > Phymorhynchus buccinoides. The sequence continues at coordinate 8,731,676 of CM065688.1, read as the reverse complement.
TCTTCACCACCCTGGTCAACTCCATGAGGACTCGCTGCGTCGAGTGCCAGAACAGCCATGGCGGATACACGCATTACTGAACTTTTGGGAGCATCAGAATGCCCTGTCTTGTGATTTCAATGACTTTGGGAAATCAAATTTCGATACGTACCCACTTTGATCAAATGTACAGACCAAACGATTGCTCGAAATTGAAGGCAATTGTGCATCGTTATCACTAAAGCATTGAATTAAATGTTGGCCAAAATTCAACGCATTGGCTTTCTTATTTGGAAAGTTATGAATTACTTTGCAAGTGATCCTTAACTTTTTGTGGATAGCTTATTTCAGTCACAACTTCTTGGCTGTTTTCATAATTACAATTTTGCCCCCTTTTTGGAAGGAATGCTTCCCCGTAGGAATACCGGGCAGGCGGGGGGGGGGGGGGGGGGTGGGGGGGGGGGGGGGGGCGGGGGGGGGGGGGGGGGGGGGGGGGGTCTTTTGTATAAATAGTTCCCCCACCTTCTGAATGTTCTGTGCTTGTAACTTCTGTCACTCTTTTTGACTCTGCCTTTTCCCTTTGCTTACTGTCATCTACAACCTGTCTGCCCTAACGGTCCATTCTCCTGCCTTTCTTCTAAACTCTTAGGGGAAGACGGGGTAAAAAGCGCATGGGCGGGTAAGAAGCCCACCCCAATTATCTCATGAAATGAAGCAAATTTCAGTCTCATTTTGCCCATGAGACGAGCGTTAATGTCTATCATTCGTCTCATGGGCAAATTTGACTGAAGTTTTCTTTATTTCATGAGATAATTGGGGTGGGCTTCTTACCCGCCCATGCGCTTTTTACCCCGTCTTCCCCTACAAAGATTGTCTCCAGCCGAAGTCGGACATTGAGTGATCGACAAACAACAGAAAAGAAAGAAAGTGGGAAGACTATTGTACCCTCTTTGCGTGCTGCTTAGAGTTTGAACCCTTTATGTGCTAAGTCTCTCTCTCTCTCTCTCTCGTCTCTTTCTCTCTCTCTCTGTCTCTCTCTGTCTCTCTCTCTCTCTCTCTGTCTCTCTCTCTCTCTCTCTCTCTCTCTCTCTCTCTCTCTCTCTCTCTCTCTCTCTCTCTCTCTGTCTCTCTCTCTGTCTCTGTCTCTCTCTCTCTCGCTGTCTCTCTGTCTCTGTCTCTCTCTCTCTCTCTCTCTCCTCTCTCTCTCTCTCTCTCTCTCTCTCTCTCTCTCTCTCTCTCTCTCTCTCTCTCTCT
>CM065688.1:8712943-8727943 GCA_017654935.2 Phymorhynchus buccinoides | reverse complement strand
AACACACACGTGCACTCACACTCACAGACACATACTCGCACACACTCCCCCCCCCCCCCCCCCCCCTCTCTCTAGCCGAACACAATATCTCCTGTGCACACATAGGGGAAGACGGGGTAAAAAGCGCATGGGCGGGTAAGAAGCCCACCCCAATTATCTCATGAAATAAAGAAAATTTCAGTCAAATTTGCCCATGAGACGAATGCTAGACATTAACGCTCGTCTCATGGGCAAAATGAGACTGAAATTTGCTTCATTTCATGAAATAATTGGGGTGGGCTTCTTACCCGCCCATGCGCTTTTTACCCCGTCTTCCCCTACACTCATAAACATGCAAGCACATATACCCACACAGAACACACACAATAACAACAAAGAAAACACTATGTTAAAGGGGGATGGGGGGGAAGAAATAAGGAAATAAGTCTAATGCAAACACATTTCTAAAGGCTATTTTAGTTATCACGTCGATTCGCAGAATGTGGAACCAATCGCAAAAACTGAAAATGGAACGCATATTATGCAATAATCAGTTTTCTTCTTTTCTATGTTTCAGGTTTTGGACTGAGGGTGCAGTTAATTCCTTGGAGAGCGCAAAACGACTCAGAGATTTGTTCTTCTGCATGTACACATTTACGTTGTTATACCTCTACAAAACATGCACAGAAATGACTCAGCCAAAAAACCCAGTGACAGCTTCCAATTTTTATTTATGCATTTGTGTCCTATTTTTTTTTATATGTTTCCTATTTTATTTTTAAGCCCTGTGAAATCGGCACACTGAAATGACCCACTCGTTTTAAATTATGACGATTGTGTTCATTCATTCTGAAGTTCAGTTTACAAACCAGGGTGTGTTAAACGATTTTAAGTGCATTCATGAAAGGGTGGGATTTTTAGTTTATTTAGGATATTCGATTAATTTTGTTGTTTTTATGTACTAGAAGTTTGAATTGGTAAGCTGAGTTAAGGGTTTTTTGGTTCTTTTTAAAACTATTACTAACAACTTTACTTTTCAACCAATAAACAACAAACAAGAATAATGACTATTACTAACAATTTTACTTTTCAACCAGTAAACAACAAACAAGAATGATGACTATTACTAACAACTTTACTTTTCAACCAATAAACAACAAACAAGAAGAATGATGACTATTACCGACACACGCGGCTGGTCCACCACACGGGGTCCACCACACTCACACTTCTATTAATATTGAGTGACAATGTAAAAGCTCAATTTTTTCTCTCTCAACTTCCATTTTGTTGTCTTTTTTTTCTCCCTGAAAACAAAAAGGACCGTGTTTTAGTTGGTTCCGGAATGTGTTTGGTTTACTGAACAGGAAATGTTAATTATGTTTGCTTGTTGTTGTAGTTAACTTAATTTAATGTATTGGTGAATGGTTTTGGTTTACTGAACAGAAAATGTTAATTATGTTTGCTTGTTGTTGTAGTTAACTTAATTTAATGTATTGGTGTATGGTTTTGGTTTACTGAACAGAAAATGTTAATTATGTTTGCTTGTTGTTGTAGTTAACTTAATTTAATGTATTGGTGTATGGTTTTGGTTTACTGAACAGAAAATGTTAATTATGTTTGCTTGTTGTTGTAGTTAACTTAATTTAATGTATTGGTGTATGGTTTTGGTTTACTGAACAGAAAATGTTAATTATGTTTGCTTGTTGTTGTAGTTAACTTAATTTAATGTATTGGTGTATGGTTTTGGTTTACTGAACAGAAAATGTTAATTATGTTTGCTTGTTGTTGTAGTTAACTTAATTTAATGTATTGGTGTATGGTTTTGGTTTACTGAACAGAAAATGTTAATTATGTTTGCTTGTTGTTGTAGTTAACTTAATTTAATGTATTGGTGAATGGTTTTGGTTTACTGAACAGGAAATGTTAATTATGTTTGCTTGTTGTTGTAGTTAACTTAATTTAATGTATTGGTGTATGGTTTTGGTTTACTGAACAGAAAATGTTAATTATGTTTGCTTGTTGTTGTAGTTAACTTAATTTAATGTATTGGTGTATGGTTTTGGTTTACTGAACAGGAAATGTTAATTATGTTTGCTTGTTGTTGTAGTTAACTTAATTTAATGTATTGGTGTATGGTTTTGGTTTACTGAACAGGAAATGTTAATTATGTTTGCTTGTTGTTGTAGTTAACTTAATTTAATGTATTGGTGTATGGTTTTGGTTTACTGAACAGGAAATGTTAATTATGTTTGCTTGTTGTTGTAGTTAACTTAATTTAATGTATTGGTGTATGGTTTTGGTTTACTGAACAGAAAATGTTAATTATGTTTGCTTGTTGTTGTAGTTAACTTAATTTAATGTATTGGTGTATGGTTTTGGTTTACTGAACAGGAAATGTTAATTATGTTTGCTTGTTGTTGTAGTTAACTTAATTTAATGTATTGGTGTATGGTTTTGGTTTACTGAACAGGAAATGTTAATTATGTTTGCTTGTTGTTGTAGTTAACTTAATTTAATGTATTGGTGTATGGTTTTGGTTTACTGAACAGAAAATGTCACATCAGTTTTTGTTTATTTATCGGTGAGTGTGATTCACGACATAACAGATGTTAAATTATTCCAATACGTGTGTTAGTGTATGCATTCTATTTATCAAACAGGAAATGATAATGAATTTAGTGTGTTCAGGTATGTTTTTAATTTACGAAACAGAAATTAATGATGCATTTGTTACACCGAACAGGAACTATTTATTTTACGTGTTCATAATGCATCATGTTCATGAAACAGGGGATGCTACATGAAATTCATACGTTAGCGAATGTGTTCACTTTACTAGTTATGGACTGTGCATGAAATTCGTGAAATTTAGATTGCTTCACTAAGAAAAGAGAGAGAGAGAGAGAGATCTGTTTTAATTTGTTGTTTTCGCAAAGATGGCACATTAATATTTATTCGTTTCGATGGTGGTGTACCTGCGTGCGTGCGTGCATGCGCGCGCGCGCGTATTTGTGAGTGTATGTGAGTTGTGCGTTTGTGCACGTGCGCGCGCGTGCATATGTGTGTGTAAAGATGATAAGTGATTCGTTAAAATGGTTTTCATGTTTTTAGCCGGATGGGCGCAAAGCTGAATGTTTTTTGTATTGTCATAATCTCCGCCAAGGAAGATTTTTTTTGCCTGGTTTTTGTATTTGTGAGTGAACAGCCGGTGCCAAACAAAGATGCAAACCACACACTTGTCAATAACAGTTTTGAATTTTTGAACCCATTTAAGAATAAACGTTTTGTCCAAATAACAAAAGAATATTGAGAATATACTTATAATCTGTGTGCATCTGATAAAAAAGATGTTCCTCAAAATGGTTTCTTATGAAAACCGTCTATGCTTTTTTTCCCGATATTTTTCCCGCAAAGCATTTTGAAAAAAACAACAACATTAGTGTGTTAAGAGTGTGTTGAATCTCAAATCACTATATAACCATTAGTGTGTTAAGAGTGTGTTGAATCTCAAATCACTATATAACCATTAGTGTGTTAAGAGTGTGTTGAATCTCAAATCACTATATAACCATTAGTGTGTTAAGAGTGTGTTGAATCTCAAATCACTATATAATCATTAGTGTGAGTGTTTATCACCCGCGGAGTTTACGGAGCGAAGGTGATATTGTTTTTGTTGTGTAAGTGTGTGTGTGTGTGTGTGTGTGTGTGTGTGTGTGTGTGTGTGTGTGTGTGTGTGTGTGTGTGTGTGTGTGTGTGTGTGTGTGTGTGTGTGTGTGTGTGTGTATGTATGTATGTGGGTTTGTTAACAGCATATCACCATGAAGGAATAAAGATAGGAAGATGAAACTTGATGTGCATGTAGGCTAGGTACTGTAAATGTGCCTTTTGGTGCCAAGGTCAAGGTCATGACCTTGACGTATGACCTTGAAAACTGAAAATCTATTTTTAGCCATATCTCGGGCACCAGTCGACATGGGATGTCGAAACTTGGTATGAAGGTGGTTTGGCTTATGCTCCTTCCGAATATTGTTGACCAATCAAGGTCAAGGTCAAGGTAAAGGAGATCGCTGGACCCCGAAAATCAGGGGGTCGGAAAAATGGAGTTTCCAAGTTAACAGCATATCACCATGAAGGAATAAGGATAGGGAGATGAAACTTGATGTGCATGTAGGCTAGGTACTGTAAATGTGCCTTTTGGTGTCAAGGTCAAGGTCATGACCTTGACGTATGACCTTGAAAACTGAAAACAAATTGTTAGCCATATCTCAGGCACCAGTCGACATAGGATGTTGAAACTTGGTATGAAGGTGGTTTGGCTTATGCTCCTTCCGAATATTGTTGACCAATCAAGGTCAAGGAGATCGCTGGACCCCGAAAATCGAGGGGTAGGAAAAATGGAGTTCCCAAGATGAAATTAGATGGGAATGCTGGCTGGGTATTGTAAATGTGCCTTTTGGGGTCAAGTTCAAGGCAAGGTCATGACCTTGATGTGTGACATTGAAAACTAGCAACGTGGGTGATTCTCGGATGCTTTTATGGGAAATCTATTCAGCAAGATAGGGACAGTCAGCAGCAGAAACAGTAAGATAGTGACAATATGCAGCAGCAGCAAGATAATCACAGTCATCCTCCAAAGTCGGGGTGTGGCTGCGTAACTCCACGGGTGATTCTCGAATGCTACATTCGATAACTTTTCAATCTAGGTTGAATCTCAAATCACTATATAATCATTAGTGTGTTAAGAGTGTGTTGAATCTCAAATCTGTTGATAATTAGCAGAGTTATTCACGATTTTTAGGGTGTAAATTTTCCACTCTGTATAATACTTAAAAGTGAAATTTTGTTAAAGTGATGGGATTTTGTAAAAATGATGGGATTTTGTGAAAAGGATACGGCCTCGTACACAGTTCATGCAGAAATCCCATGCGCAATCCGTAAATATTATTATTTTAAAAAGTAAGAAAAAGAAGGGCAAACATTTACGGATTAGGGGAAATACAGACACGTGCGTAAATTTTTGTTTTGTTTCAAATTTAAAAAAAATGAATGAATGAATCAAACATAAGCAAACATATACATGCAATTTACAATTTAGCATACATCCATTTTTTTTTTGCAATGCAATTTACAATTTAGCATACATCCATTTTTTTTTTAACTTGATAAAGACAGACAGATGAGCAATAAATAAATTAAGCAGTGAATAAATCATTCAATACAGACACAGAAAAAGAATAATCAGAGGGGGAAAAGTGAAGAAAAACAACCCAACAACAAACAAAAAACGTTTATAAAAAAAGAAAGAAAAAAAAGAAAAAGGAAGAGGCATTGGAGGAGCGTTCTAAAAGACGTGAATATGCGAGAGGATCACTTATAAATGGCCAACATTTTTTTTAAAATACATAAAAAGATAATTAGCGCTCATATATTTACCAAAGCATTAGCTCAAAACTAAGATGGTTTGCACAACAGACACAAATGCCATACAAAGAAAAAACTAAATCACACTGGTCTAAGAAAAAGGAAAAGAAAACATATAATACATATATCATTGTTGAAAAAGCTCGAAACGCTTTCCCTTCCCTTTCCTCAAGACCATAATCATTCAATATCAGAAAAACAAGGGTTTGTATAGGTCCCAGAGTTGTTCAATCTGATCGACTTTCATTTGGATTCTGGCATTGTATTTTTCAACTGAAAACCTATATTTTAAAGTATGTTTAAAGGACATGAATAGTGGTGATTCTTTTTTTGTCTTGCATTTATAGATGTACGATTTTGCGAGCAAGATGATCAAATCTATAATCTCATCGGTGCGAACATTCTTTTCACAACCGAAAATCACTAAATGTTCGCTAAATTTAAAATTCTGTGCGATTGAGCATTTTTGAGTAAGTTTTGTTTGAAATTATTTCCAAAAAGTTTTAACAAATTGGCAGTGCCAGAAAAGGTGTTGGATATTTTCTTTTTCAATATTACAAAAAGAGCATTTATTTGTTGCTTCACAATTCATGCTTTGAAGAATAATGTTAGTTCTGATAATTATATGAACAATTCTAATTTGGGCCCATTTTAATTTAAATACTTTAATTTTTTTAATTTTTTGAAATATGGTCTTCCACGCCACATTCCTTGCAAGTCTCCTACCCCAGTTCTGGCAACACCTTGGATTTACTTCATCACTTACCAGATAATCATAAAACAGTCTTGCGCCTCTGGGAGAAGGAAGTAAGATAGACAGCACTTTATTTGTTGAAAATGGAGAAAACTTGCCATCAGTTAATTGTACTGCCTTTTCTTGAGCATAATGTTTTACCCCATTTTTGATTCTGAAGTAAGTAAGAATGTTTGTAGGAATGTCATACTTTACCAAAAGCATATCATAAGACAAAAACCTGCCATTTTCATCCAGCAAATGATTAATGTTATAAACATCTTTCTCAATTCATATTTTATAAAAGACGGGCTTCTGTGCTATTAGAATATTACAACAGAATAAAGGCTCGGATAACATTTCATCAGCGCTTTCAACCACAACCTTTTCTGCCAATGTATCATAAGCGTTAAACACATCACACCAAAACATATTTGTGTAGTTAGCAGTATTAATTACAGTGCCTAATTTTTCTAGAAATGCGGATCTTACGTTTAACTCTTTTACAATATGAGTCCTTTTATGATTGCTCGAACATAATCTTTTTATACATGTAACTTTAAGTGCACTCATTTATTTACAAACATCTGGGATCCCTAAACAACCCTGTTCAATATTTTTGTGTGAAATTTTCCTACTTATTTTGTCGTTCTTTTTATCCCATACAAATTGATATATACTTTTCTGCAAACAGTTTACAATGTCATCTGGAGGATTTGGCAGCAATAACCACAGAAAGATAATTTTTGATAAAATCAGGGATTTTAAAATGGCGATGCATCAGAGGGGTGTTAACCGTCTCTTAAGCCAAGCTTTATTTAGTGCTTTGATTTCTCTGAATTTCTTATCAAAATTTATTTTCATCAAATCTTTTAAATCATTTGTCAGCCAAATACCTAGTATTTTAAACTGCTCTGGGTTCCATTGCATGTTTAAATGAGGCATATATTTTACCTTTGAGTTTTCCTGTTTTCCCAGCCAAACTGCATAGCATTTATCCGCATTTAATTTTAAACCTGACACATTACCAAAAATGTCAAGAGTTTTCATAGATTGTTTAAAGGATTGTCTGTCACCTTCTTGCAATAATTCTGTATTGTCGGCATATTGTGATATTTTATTTTCTATTCCTGCAATATCAATACCTTTTATCAAATTATTTTGCCTTATCTCCACACAGAGAATAAACAAATAAGGCGAGACTGGGTCACCCTGTCTACAACCCCTTTGAATCTGAAACCATGGTGTTAGTGTGCTATTGACAGTGACTGTGGCTTTACTAATTTTTGTACAGCGTCTCAATCCATTTACAAAATTCAGGGCCAAAACTGAAGGCTTTTAATGTTTTAAGCATGAATGTCCAACTTAAAGAATCAAACGCCTTCTCAAAGTCCAAACAGATTAGTAAGCCCGGTTTGTTAAAAGTGTCTACATAATGAATTAGGTCGTATATCAATCGTACATTATCACCAATATATCTATTTCTAATAAATCCAGACTGATCTTTTAATCTATTAGCAATGCACGCTGATCCTATCTTGTAAGCTACGTTAAGTAATGAAATTGGTCTCCAGTTTTTAATATGTTCGCGTGGTTTGTTTCCCTTGGGAATACAGATAATAACCCCTTCCTTTTGAGTGGATGATAGCTCTCTACTCTGAAAACCTTCGTTAAGCGACCTTATTACAAAACTTCCAAGATCTTGCCAATTTTTTGTTTAAAGAACTCAATTGTGAAACCATCACTGCCTGGATTGTTTCGTTTTTTCATATTCTTTAATGCTATAGTTGCTTCTTCCAGTGTGATTTTGCCTTCTAAAGTTTCCTTATCACAAGCTGATAAAGTGGGAATCTCATCAATAAGTTCTGAAATCTCAACATCTCCCACTTCTTGTTCCGAATAAAGATTTTTTTAATATAAAAATCATGGATTTCTCTAGCTATTTCTTTACCTTCAGTAATCATGCTACCTTTCTTGTTAAGCTTAGATATGTATTTGCTAACATAATTTCTTTCTTCTAAACTGCAAAAGTATTTAGTAATTTTTTCGCCTTCAGTAATCCATCGTGTTCGAGAACGGAGCAAACCTCTTCCATACTTTTGTCTCTAAGTGAAATCAGTTCAGCTTTGTAATGATCTAAGTCATTTTTCTCTGTCTGTTATTGTTTCTTTCTTTTCTAGGTTTGAAATGCATTCTTCTAATTGTATTTTACGTTCATTTCTCCTTCGCTTCACCATTGTGGCAAAAGAAATTGTTTTAGCTCGAATTTTCATCAGCAAAGTGTCTAAAACAAGTTGATCACTAATATGAAATTTAATTTCCTCTTTTGGTATTTGGTCAATATTTTCACGTGGACAGTGCATATTCACTTATAACGTTTATAATTTCTTCTTTAATTTCCTTTGCATAGTCTTTTTCTTCAAGAGAGAAGAGAATTTCCATAGCGTTGATCTTTTCGGTTCTACTGAAGCCCCTAATTTTAAAGTAATTATTGAATGGTCACAAATTTTTTCCCTTCTTTCTTTTACTTATTTACGGATTGCGCATGGCTTTCCACACAGAATCTCCGCATGTATGTATACGTACGCTAAGGATTTGTGAAAGTGATAAGATTTGGTGGAAGTGATGAGATTTTGTGAAAGTGGAAGATTTTGTGAAAGTAATAAGATTGTGTGAAAGTGGAAGATTTTGTGAAAGTAATAAGATTTTGTGAAATTGTAAGATATGGTGGAAGTGATGGGATTTTGTGAAAATGGAAGATTTTGTGAAAGTAATAAGATTTGGTGAAAGTGGAAGATTTTGTGAAAGTGATGAGATTTAGTGAAAGTGATCAGATTTTGTGGAAGTGATGGCATTTTGTGTGTGGTTATGGTGTCTCCCAAAATGCGTTATAATTGTCAGATTGTAGAGTTAATCTATTGTCTTCCGCGCATTTGGTAGACTTTTAAAAAATTATTCTTTGTCATTACTACCCTCATTTTGAAAAACCAACACAAAACCCCCGAAAAAACAACAAATAAACCCAGAAAAAACCGAACGAATGCTACTCTGCGATATATGTCAGCGTCCAGACTAAAAGCTAGTTTTAAACTCCGCTAGTACAGATCGCAATTTCAATCTCTACAAGTAAGATTAAACTCTGCTAGCAGAGTTGAGTTTTACCAGTTGAGTTTAAAACCCTTCTAAGCTATCCACAAAAAGTTAAGGATCACTTGCAAACTAATTCATAACTTTCCAAATAAGAAAGCCAATGCGTTGAATTTTGGCCAACATTTAATTCAATGCTTTAGTGATAACGATGCACAATTGCCTTCAATTTCGAGCAATCGTTTGGTCTGTACATTTGATCAAAGTGGGTACGTATCGAAATTTGATTTCCCAAAGTCATTGAAATCACAAGACAGGGCATTCTGATGCTCCCAAAAGTTCAGTAATGCGTGTATCCGCCATGGCTGTTCTGGCACTCGACGCAGCGAGTCCTCATGGAGTTGACCAGGGTGGTGAAGATCCTCTGTGGAAGCGCCTGCCACTCAGCCTGCAGCATCTGGTAGAGGTGCTGGGCATCCCTGGGAGGGGGGTGGTTGCTCCTCACTTTGCGATCCAGCTCATCCCAGAGGTTCTCAATCGGGTTGAGATCGGGACTGCATGCTGGCCACTCCATTCTGTTGACTCCAGACTGCTGCAGGAAGTCGTTGACCACCCTTGCCCTGTGGGGGCGAGCGTTGTCATCCTGGTAGACAGCCGGCGGTCCCATCTGCTGCAGTGTAGGCACAGCCAGCGGTCGAAGGATCTCATCCCGGTATCGGAGGCCAGTCAGGTTACCCTGTACATGATACAAGGGTGTTCTGTGGTGAAGGCTGAAGGCCCCCCAGACCATTACAGAACCTCCACCAAAGGCCACCTTTTCTTGGACAGTGGCGTCAATAAAGCGTTCCCCTGGGCGCCTCCAGACCCTCAGTCGGCCGTCGTTGTGGTTCAGGGTGAAGCATGATTCATCACTGAACAGGACCTGGGACCATTGCTGACGTGTCCACCTCACGTGACGTCTGCAGAAGGCGCGGCGTGCTGCCCTATGGGCTGGAGTTAAGCGTGGCCGTACAGCTGGGCGACGAGAACGGAGGTTAAACCCATGAAGGCGGTTCCGTATGGTCTGCTGGCTGATGTTGATGTTAGTAGCCACCCTCAGCTGCCTTCGAATGATGCTGGAAGAGGCTGTTCTTGTCTGCAGGGCTTGTCGTTCAATGAGACGATCTTCACGTGGAGTTGTCTTCTTCGGTCGACCAGATCTGCGTCTTTCATGGACCCTCCCAGTGGCTGTGAAGCGTTGAATCAGTCTGACAATGACCGAGATGGACACCTGAAGTCGCCTGGCCACTTCTCGCTTGGGAACACCATCTTGGAACCATGCAACAGCTCGTCCCCTATCCAACTCGCTCAATTTTCGTCGTGGAGGCATTGTCAAATCAGGCCTAATACTGGTGGTATGTCTTCTTATAAAGCCAAGCAACAGACAGCATCTCACACATAAACAGCAGTGCTTGCACGTGCATAATGGTTTTTCCATCTGGCTTGTGCAATGTGTTCATGCAGAACGATCCAAAACAAGGTCCTTTTTCGCAAGTTTCCGCTTTTTCTTTTGCTGCCAAGCTCAGTAATAGAGAATCACGTGCAATGTTTCCACTAACACAACATCGCCCACTTACAGCTGAACAAGAATTCATAACAATTTGGCTTGACTGAGAAAAAAATAACAGGAGCGAACGGAGTTTATTGCGCACCTGTTTTCTCATAGTGATCCTTAACTTTTTGTGAGTAGTGTAGTACAAATAAAAATCGAAACGCTTGTGTGCTTCATTTTGAAGAAAGAGCAAAGTTTGTATTACCTCAATCATATAATAAAAAGCCAAGTGTGTGTGTGTGTGTGTGTGTGTGTGTGTGTGTGTGTGTGTGTGTGTGTGTGTGTGTGTGTGTGTGTGTGTGTGTGTGTGTGTGTGTGTGTGAAACACAAAACAGGCCTTATTAGTCCGCCGTTTTTCGACCGAATCGCTTCAAATTTGCTATGAGCCCTAACGGGGTGATGGCAACGGCAACAGAGGCGGCCGTGTCATTTGCGCGGTTTGGCAAATGCGGGAAACGCGTATCCACCGGCCTCTCGGCGCCCGTATCTTTTTGGATCGATTGCCTTCAAATTTGGCAGGTAGCTGACCGGGGATAGTGACTATCCGTGTGCCATACCGGAAGCAAATCGATTCAGAAACGCGCGCGATACGCGCCGCTTTACCTTTTCATAAACTGCGGCGAAACGAGACCCAACATTGACTCCCAATTTAGAACGTGCATGACCAACGTGCGTGACTATCTGGGTGTAAAGTTTCAACAGCATCCATTCATAAACGCGCGTGATAGGACCCCATTTACATTTGTGCGGTCCAAAAAACAGACGCTAATTTCAATCAACACTTTCTCCACACACAGCTCGCTGCTGCAGGCGACCAGTCAACAACACAAATGAAGAGCGGAGATCACTTTACCGTGATGCTAACATCGCGCTATATTCATGGCTAGGCCCAGGGACAGTGGGCGGCGAGCTGTCACTTATTTTACACAGACGTGTGCCTGTGTCTATGGGGTAGGGGTGAGAAGTAGGGGGTCAGGGTTTAAGAGTAGCTATACGTGTGGTAGTACCATAGCCGATGAGGTTTATCCGAGGCGTGGTTACTACTACACGGGGGATGGTGGGGAAGGGGGTTCGGTGGGGGGTAGAGCAGGATGACAGAAGAAGATGGAAAGAAGGAGAGACACAAAAGTAATAATATAATATTTCGTGGACCCAGAAAAACTGCTGCTCAGCATTACCGGTACTTGGCATTACCGGTACTAGGCATTACCGGTACTCGGTATTTCCGGTACTAGGCGTTGCGCTAGTTACCATTAATAGAGCATAGCCTCTTTCGTATCCAATATCACTGTGTTTGATTGACTTGAACTAATGGTTTTATGTCTCCACCCATACAGAGCCGCGGGGAAAGACTATGTGTTCTTTGTGTCTGTCTGCTATTTGTACTCCTAGTCGTAGAAAATCGGAGTGTCAAGTCAAGTCAAGTCAAATGATCTTTATTAAGCATAAAGAAATAAGCTTTCACAGCTTTTTTTTTTACATTCTGTGCTCATGACATAAAACCGACACTAGAAAAGCATGCCAACAGAAAAATAATAAAACATAAAAATCAAACAAACAAGAACAAATTTCACTACTAAGCTTACATCAAGTTAACTACTCATGCATCGTAGGCATATATGGACAATTCACATAGAAAAAAGAGGGGAAAATATACAGACAGACAGGCATAGACAGTGTGGAGGGGAGACAGAGAGAGAGAGAGAGAGAGAGAGAGAGAGAGAGAGAGAGAGAGAGAGGGGGGGGGGGGGGAGAGCAGAGAGAGAGAGAGAGAGGGGGGTGGGAAATATTATAGAGAGAGAGAGAGAGAGAGAGAGAGAGAGAGAGAGAGAGAGAGATAAGAGAGAGAGAGAGAGCTTGAGAGAGTTCATGAGAGAACAGAGAGAGAGAGAGTCCTATATATATAGAGAGAGAGAGAGAGAGAGAGAGAGAGAGAGAGAGAGAGAGAGAGAGAAAGAGAGAGAAAGAGAGAAGAGTATAAGTGTAAAAGTTTAGTGAAAGAAAGAAAGTGAAAGTAGTAGACCATAGAGAACATGAGAGTGTAGCTTGTAGAATACAGGAGAAAGATGACTGAAAAGACGGCAAAGAAGAACAATTGAACAAATATATGACATTTATAACATTATCAATACATCAATAATGTTACAATAAGATGTAAGCAATTTTAAAGTTTATCAAGCAAATTCTTTTTAGCGCATTTAAAAAAATGCAAATTTCGAAGGACGTGTGTTAAGTCCTCTCGCGCACTTTTTGTCCTTATGTGCACATTAGTCTACAATGATCCTGTTTCTGCTTTTGGGGGGTAAGCTTATGCGCATGTCGATTAGTATTGACACCAAAGATTCGAATACATTTTTTAGGGGCAATGCCATTTGCTGCATTGTAGAAAGAAGAAGGAAAAATGGTGTTTTACGTCCTCTCGGTCATAGACACATATGGGACATTTGTAAATACAAAGATGGTGGGAACAATTCTGGCCGCAATGCCCAGAGTCTGTCTTTAAATGGTAGGATATTTAGTGATTTGTAGTAATTTCCTGTCAACGTGGTAGAATTTAAAAGAATTAGTTTTATTGCTCTTTTATGCAACCGATTGATTAGGCTAAGATTTGTTTCACTTGCACTATTCCAGAGTAGATGCACAATTGATAACTGACAAGATGTGCGCATGGAATTTTTTTTCTCCAGACTGTATTTAGGAATTTCTAAAAATATACACTGAATGGGAAATTCCGTTCGCCGTTCCGCCGGTCAAACACAGCGATCGCAGTGGTTCGTAGGGAAGGGTTGTGCAGTGGACCACTGCGATAGCAGTGCTCAGTAGGGAGTGAGTTAAATTGTTTAAAGGGATGAACATTGACGTTCAATATACAAAACGATAGAGGTTTAACTGCTGAAACTACTAATAAGAAAGGAAACACTGAAAATGTTTTTGGAAAGAACCGATAAATGGAGGCGGGGTTTGGGGGTGTTCATCTGCATGATTGCCGAACATCTCTGTATAAGGAAGCTAGATCATGGTTTATGTTGGTGTTTAGCTTTATGTTTTAGTCCTTTATATTGATAATACTCGATCTGCTCAAAGATTTAAAGTTAATGTGAAATTGCCAGCACTTTAACAGGTTTTTTTTCTCTGTATTCTTTTTATTGTTAAGCTTAGTCTGATGATTACTTAAGCACACTAAAACAAAACTGCAAGTAAATGAAGCCATGTTGGCAACAACCAAAAGTGCGCTCGAAAATCTATTTACTACTACTCTTGAATGCTTATTGTGTTCTTGTAGTATGCTTACAGTACTGGACACAAAGAATGCGCGAATTTTAATACACAAAAGAAAGTATTTCGTTATTTACCAGATTTGACAAAAATGTACGAAAAATGTATAAAAGAAAGTATTTTGTTCTCGTATAATTTGTATTTTAAAACAGCAAAAAAAGCATGGACAAATTTAAGAAGGAGTTGGTGGAATGTGTTATATGGTGGTGGAATGTGTTATATGGTGGTGGAATGTGTTATATGGTGGTGGAATGTGTTATATGGTGGTGGAATGTGTTATATGGTGGTGGAATGTGTTATATGGTGCATTGACTTGTGCCTGAATTGTGTCATCAGGTTGTTATGCCATGTCGGCCATGTTCTTTAACTGTCTGCACTGTACGATGCCTCTGGAAGGAGTGAGTCATCAGGTTGTTATGCCATGTCGGCCATGTTCTTTGACTGTCTGCATTGTGTGATGCCTCTGGAAGGAGTAGGTCAAAATCTGGCCACTTTTTTCATTTTAATTGTGTGTTTTTTTCCACCATCACCCCTCATGCTTTCATTCTCTGTCTGTCTCCCTGTCTCATCCTCTATGTCTGTCTGTCTTTTCCTCTATGTCTGTCTCCCTGCCTGTTCCTCTCCGTTTCCCTGTCTTTTCCTCTCTGTCTGTCTCCGTTTGTTCCTCTCTCACTCCCTATCTTTTCCTCTCTGTCTCCCTGTCTTTGCCTCTCTGTCTGTCTTTTCCCGTTTCTCTTGTTCTCTCCTTCCCTCTGTTTGTCTCGTCGTCACACACACACACACACACACACACACACACACACACACACACACACACACACACACACACACACACACACACACACACACACACACACGCACGCACACACACACACACACACACACACGTACACACGCACACACACGCACG
>CM065688.1:8705443-8710443 GCA_017654935.2 Phymorhynchus buccinoides | reverse complement strand
TATAAGAAACTCGCTTACAAGAAAACTCGCTTACAATGAAGCAAAAAAAAATTCCCTGCCGAACTTCTTCTTTCTTATCTATGATCAAAACTGGGATATAAGAAACTCGCTTATAAGAAAACTCGGTTATAAGCAAGCAATTTTTTTCTCCCATCCGCAATGGAAACTTGGATATAAGAAAATTATGTCATACAAGAGAGTTGGTTTGCAGTTCATTTTCTTATAAGCGAGCTCTATTTTCTTATAAGCGAATTACCATTGACAACATTTTCTTAAAGACCCACCAGATCACGAGTCAAAATCACGGGTTCCCCATGTTTTCCCTTATAGCTGGTACGAAATCTTGTTTTGACCAGGTTTGACTCCCATACAAATGCCCCCAAATTGAAAACGAAACATTTTAAAGAGCAGCCTCAATTTGAAGTTGGGGGAATTTGTATGTGGGTCACAGCTACCCAGAAAAAAACAAGGGATTTAATCATGTTGGGTCAGTGTGTCTTTAAAAGTGAGTTGGACCTGAACTGAAAGGATGTTCCGAGAAAATTGAAGTCGTTCCAAAAAGGGAAAGTTTACATCAAACCAGTTGTGTCACAGACATTCTAAACAGTACAGACACTTGATTGCAAGACTAATTGAGTTGTTTTTGTTCCTTTATTCCATACTTTCCATCAGTATTCTGTGCAAAATAAATGTTGAGCAGAAGAAAAAAATATGAGTACTTTTGTGTTGGTGGTAGAGAGACAAGGGAAAAAACTTCAAAATGTTTTCTTATATCTGAGTTTCGGATATAAGAAAACTTGGATAAACAAAACATCATCTCCCTTCGATTTTCTTATAACCGAGTTTTGCTGTATTTTGATTTGATGATGGGTTTATATTTAGTATTTTACATTATAATATCTCGGCAACCCCTTGGCCGATTTGGACGATCTTAGAGTGGTTTTCGGGGTTATTTGGTGACTCTGAATCCATTTATGGCATTTCTGAAATTCAAGATGGCCGCCACTTCCGGTTTAAGCCGGAAGTGGCCATATTTCAGCCCCTGGTGGGCAATAATTGAAATAACGTCAACTCGGTTATAAATTGCAGGATGTTTAAACAACAAAATATGACTTTAATCTTATATTAATCAAGGCCCACCCTGATACAGTGTTGAGTACCATCGCCTACTTCGACACATCACTCATGTGGCTCGGCATGAGCCACAGTCATATCACATTTGACATGCAGCTATACCAGATCGCTTGCCTGATCAAGTGGAGTGATCCGCAGCAATGGCCATCTGTGGTGTTAAGACCTGGGATGATGCACACTCTCATGTCATTCATCGGCTCAATTGGAGTGCTCATGAAGTCAACCGGTCTGGAGGAGCTAGTAGGTGCGTCGTTTGGAGGCCTGACGTCCATCTTCAACGGGACAGCCTGCCCCAAGGCTATGCGTTCCTTCCGTATGGTTGTGTCTGCTCTGCTCCATGACTTCTTAGAGGAGGGAGAGAAGACCCACGAGCAGATAACAGCATACCTGGAGAAAGCAAGAGAGCACCCCACAGGCCAGCTCTGGGTGGATTGCTTCATCACCCCAACCCTGATAGCGCACACATTCTGGCGAGCAGAACGAGAGGGTGACTGGCTGCTACAACAACACTGCCTTGAAGAGATGCTGCCCTATTTCTTTGCCGCTGGTCATCACCACTACGCGAGATGGATCACATGGTATCTGCGCGACATGCAGCATCTTCCTGATACCGCCAAGGATGACCTCCTCGCCGGAAGCCATGTGTGTCGCCACTCAGATGGTGCAGCTGCTGTGAGTGCAGATATGTTTGGGGAGCAGACATGCATCAAGCAAGAGAAGGGAGCAGGAAGCAAGAAGGGCATCTCCACCAACCCCGAGCTGGTTGCCGTATGGATCCAATCCTTTGGCATCTGCTCACATCTCTCAAAGTCATTTGACGAGGTGTACAATGATGCAACAGGACTGGACAAGACACAGAAACCCAACAGACACAAAGAAGAGGGTAAAGGACGGTGGGAATTGGACGCTGATGACCAAGCCAAAATCCTGAGAGTGTTGCACGATAACTCCCACCCACTCACCACAGAGATCACTACCCTCTACCATATCATGAACGGTCAGGTGGCAGATGAAAAGGTGAATGTGCAAGATGCATTGAAGATTGGCAGAAGCATGAGCACGAAGTTCTCTTCATTGCTACCTGCGGGATTTCATACACCCATTTCAAAGAAGGTGGTGACGATGAAATTCATGCTGAAAGGAGTGAAGGTCAATGGGAAGATCGTACGTGACCTGCAGGCAATATTCGCTCAGCTGCTCGTGGTGGGGAGCAAGAGACACATGGAGCTATCTGCTCTCTTCGACTTTGAGCTTGGTCCTGTCCCTGCTTCCTTGATTGATGAGTATGGATGCCTCGTCCTGTGATCGTCCAGCGCCTTGGAGTCCTTGACCCCAATCCCCAACCACCCGATGTCGTACTTGTTGATACATCGCAGCTCATCTACCACGTGGTGTGGCCATCCGCAGGTACTGTGGCTGACCTCGCAGCCAGCATGGGGCGCTGGCTTCATCAGCACATCACGCAAACATATGTTATCTTTGACCGGTACCAGCAACTCTCTGCCAAAGACCACGAGCGGCAGAGGAGAGCTGCGGAGAGCTCTACAGTGTACCACCTCTCACTGACAACCCCTCTACCTGGCCGAGACACAGTCATGAAGAACAAGACGAACAAGAGGAGGCTGGGAGAGCTCCTGTGCATGCAGAGCATAGGGGACCCCCCCCCCCCCCCCCCCCCCCCCCCCCCTCCTCCCCCCCCCCTCCCCCCTCCCCCCCCCTCCCCCCTCACATTGAGCTGGTCAGCAGAGCAGACAGTATCGTCACTCATGACGAGGCTGATGTCTCCCTTATCTCGTACATGTTAGATGCAGCCAGACACGGAGCTGCAACCATCCGCATTCTCTGTGACGACACTGATGTGTTCGTGCTCATGGTCTATTGGTGTTGGAAGGCTGGTATTACATGTCGCCTGCAGATGGAGAAATGGAACAGAACTGTTCTGGATATCAATTCAACAGCACAGAAGCTGGGTGATCAGTGTCGCTTCATCCTGGCAGTGCACGCCCTCTCTGGTTGTGACACCAGCTCTTACCCTGCAGGGAAAGGTAAGGTATCTGCGCTCAAAGCCATGAGTGTGGTATCTGGTGACCTGCTTCACTTCATCGGGGAGGAGGGAGCTACTGACTTGCAGATAACAGAGGCAGTAAGAGGTTTCTTCCTGGCTCTCTACAACGAGAAGAAGTCGGCAAATCTGAACGTCGCCAGGTATGACATCTACCGATAGCGCCCCCCCCCCCCCCCCCAGCACTAAAGACACTGCCTCCTACAGAGGGCAATGCACACCTCCACGGACAACGAGCACATCTACAGGTGCTACTTTGGAAAGCAGCAGACCGTCCTCGCCCACCAACTTTGGACATCACCAATTTCGGATGGATCAAGAAAAGAGGTGCAAAGGAAGGCGAGGAAGTTGTAATGCCAGTCCTGGACACAAGCCCTGTTGCTCCTCCTGCCCTGATGGATGTCATCAGCTGTGGCTGCAAAGCTGAAACGCCATGCACAACAGTGAAGTGCAGCTGTGCAGCCGAAGGCCTGGCCTGTACCAGCTACTGCCTCTGCGAAGGTTGTGAAGGTACATGCTGCAACCCACTCACACGTGCTCAGCAAGAAAGGGACGAAGACATGAACGTAGAGTTTGGAGAAGGAGAAGAAGGAGACACAACAGAAGATGATGAGGATGAGGATGTAACTGATGATGTTGATGATGTGATTTAGGGGGCTGAAATATGGCCATTTCCGGTTTAAACCGGAAGTGGCGGCCATCTTGAATTTCAGAAATGTCATAAATGGATTAAGAGTCACCAATAACCCCGAAAACCACTCTAAGATCGTCCGAATCGGCCAAGGGGTTGCCGAGATATTACCGATAGAGGTAATTATGCTAATTTGAGCTAATTATGCTAATTATGCAAATTGCTCAACACATGCAAGTTAGCATCCGGCATTTTCTGACTGCTGGAGACCCATACAGTACATTTCCGCAAAAAAACCTTACAGTACTCGACACTTCCGGGTTCACATGTTTGGCAAATAGACTATTAGCTTTGACTTTGAAAAACGTCATCGGATAAGATAAAAAATACCATCAAAACTTTACTATATCCGAACATCGTTTATAAGAAAAACCTGTTATAGTAAAGGAAAAGCCTTGCTCCCCTGCACTTTACTATAAGCGGGGTGTACTGTATTATTATTATTATTATTATTATTACCAGTCCCAAAGCGAGACTGGTATTGTTTTCACATTGTCCGTCCGTCCGTCCGTGTTCAAATTTGCTCAATATGCATATTTCGGTGTAAAATGGCCTCACATACAGTTATCAGTGTGTTTCAACGAAAAAAACAAAAGTTTGTTTGTTTGTCTGTTTGTCTGTCTGTCTGTGACAGCGATAACTCGAGAACGCTTGGATATATCAACATGAAAATTTACAGGTGGATACTAGGGGAATTTGGGCAAAATCGGTTAGCGGTTAAGGGTTTGGGTTGAGATTAGGGTTAGGGTTAGGGTTAGGGTTTAGGGTGAGAGTGCAGGCGTAGGTCGCGATTACGTCAGTCTTTAGTGTTTAGTAGATGAAATAATTTGTCTTTAGTGTTTAGTAGATGAAATAATGTGTAATTTACAAAAATTCGGAAGATTCTTTGCTTACTGAAGACTTTAAAACAAGTCTTTCAACTGCAGCCTGGCGGTCTATTTTTAGCATTCCAATCATTACATACAAAGAGTAGCTTCCCCTGGCTTTTCAATAATTTTAATCTGTGAACCAGAATTTTATCGCCGCACCAATTCATAACTTCTTATATCTTTTGGAAAACATTTTAAAGTATTTAACATATTTATAATTATCAAAAAAAGTACCGCATACTCG
>CM065688.1:8639562-8702443 GCA_017654935.2 Phymorhynchus buccinoides | reverse complement strand
GTGAGTAGCTTAGTTAAATAACTAAAATCACATATGGTCAGGTTAGACCAAAATATACATATAACAAACTAGATTTTAATAGTAACTTTTAATATAACTATGGAACCTTAACAGTTATAAACTCGTCCTTTTTATTAAATCTTAACTTATTTTACTTATTAAACAATTTTAAAGATATAGATTTTAATAAAACAATCTTAAAGCTATGGGGTTGAGTCCCATAGCTTGACTAGAGTAGAACACAAATTTTTAACATAAATTTTATAAATTCACATATGTGAAAATAACATTATACTTTGCCCTATGGACAAGATTAAAATCAATTAAATACTTGTTAAAACTTTCACATAGATTAAAAACACAACTTAGTTATAATTTAAATCTTAAAAACAATAATGTTACTTGTAAAAAGTTTAAACAGTTTGTCTGTAAAAGTTGTGTATATAATAACAATGTACATATTAATAGCCTTGTGGCCAAAATAAATTTTTGACAGTTGCCTTTGTATCAAATAAATTTATAATTAAAAACCTTTAGGTAACTATTAGTTGTGTTTGGTCCCAAGGGACCAAAACCTAATAGGATAACCTTATATAAAAAAATGTACATATAGAAAAAAGAAATAAAAGAATAACTTTTACCTATTTTTAAACTGTATATTAGCTTGAAAACAGGCTTTTGCCTGACAAGAATTTTAATATTAAAAGCTCTTGCCGAGCATAAACACGGATTGTTTTTTATCCAATTGCTCAGTTGAGCCTAAAATGCATGAATTTTAACTGTAGCCCTGGGTTTTTTTAATCAGACCTCCTCCAATCTGTCAGATTTAAAAGCAAACAGCTAAATATCTTTTAAAAATTAAAATATTTTATCACAAACTTAAATTTTATATTCTTCAGCTTGCGCTATTAAATTAAATAAAAAAAAAATTCTTTATAAACTCTGATAAAATAAAATAAATAACTTCTTCTTTCAAATTTCATCTTATAAAACTTAAAATCCATCTTTTTTCTAGGATCTTTATAAATTAAAATGCCTCAAATAGTCTTTTGGCTCAGAGGGCGTAAAATCTCTATTTTTCTCTCTCTCCATTTTTAATTGGCGTCCTAATGTAAACTGTTCGTCGGTGGATCGAGTAACATTAATAATCAATATTTTTTTAATTATAATTTTCAATTCATAACTTTAAAAAGGGACACTGTGCGCGGGTCGGATCGGCCCCCTTTCTTCCCCCATTTCGGAGGAGGGCGCTGGTGCGACCCGTGCGCAGTGTCTTTGGTAGTTGTTGAGCATTGTCCCCTCTCCCCTTTCTTTTGGGAAGAGGGGAGGGGACTCTCGCTGGGTGCCCCAGGCTGGTGACAATTATTATTTCTTGCCTGCCTGGGACACCCCCGGGTGGTCGCCCCTATTGGCGTCGCACCCGTGTGTCAACGTCCCTAACCGAAGGGAGTCCTTCACTTATATATTCACATAACTAATTAAATTAACATCTAGTATATCTAAACTTTTTCTGGTGGGGGTGGGGCCCCTCCGGGCGGCGGGCCGCGCGCTCACTCACAACTCCCGTCCCCTTTCCCAATCTTTGTACGTCCTTTTTATTTACATATGTGCCGGTTAGGCCGAAGTGACCCTTTTTGGGGTCCACCCTTTTTTAAATGCCCTCCCCATGTCAGTGGGCGCTCGGGGCGCCCCCCGGGGCGGTCACGGTAGTCGTGACGCTCTGCGTTGTGGACCTCCCGCACTTTGGTGCATTGGCCACAAAAGCGACGCCTTTCCTCTGTGAGGGGTGGGGAGGAGGGGTCCCTCTCCCTCCCTCCCCCCGCCCCTCCCATGTAAGAATCCCTAACCACCCCCTCCACCATCATCTTTATTATTATTATTTTATTAATATTATAAAAATTAGTAAATATCTTACTCGGGCTCCCATGCCAAAACACAATATCAACATAACTTAATTCCTAAATTTTAGTAACATCATGACAACGAGGGTAGCTACCCCCCTTCGGGAAATCATGTTCACTATTAACACACACACACAATCTGCGTGACCGCCGTCTCTAGTCACCCAATATTAAGAAACTTCCTCTTAATTTTATATATAAATTTTTTATAAACATATTTAACCATAATTACAACTAGATCATTGCCGGCCAGGGACGTCTCCCCGTGATGCTGTCCGTCTTTCGCGCGTATGTCCAGTACTATCTTTTTTAATTAACAAATATATTACATCATATTCTAATAAATCCATATAAAGTGAAATACATTAATTTTATTAATAACTTTTAACATACATCAAAACATTTTTAACTCACTTTTATTATTATATTTTAACTAAGATATAGAGGTTGTTTCCCCCCACTTTAGGAACGGGTTAATAGTTAACCCTTTTAAAATATATTTTAATAATATTATAAAATAAAAAATAAATCATGGTGCCCTCTTCGCCAAATAGACATGTTTAAATATGTTTGTGTGTAAATAGAATACTCAGTTGGGATCTTTTAAAAATAATTTTGCCCGAAGTTGGGGCCCCCCCCTTGGGGAGGTGCACCCATCGCTTGTGGTGGACGCGAGTTTGTCTCGCATGTCCCCCGGCGGCGGGGGCGGCTCCCCCAGCTTGGGAGGGTCCCCCGGGTAACTGTCCCCTCCACCTTCCCTCCTCCCAAACCCCGTGAGATGACCTCCCCCTTGATGGGGCGGGCCCGCCGCGGGTTGATGACGCGAGGATGGCTCGCGTATACCTCCCTCGGCTGGCCCGCCTCAACTCGTGGTGTTGAGGCCCTCCGGGTTTCCCCTTTTTCCCCTCCCCTTTCCTTTCACAGATCCCAGCTGAGCTATTAGACATCCCCCTTTCTTTTTGATTACAAAGCCTCTTTCTTTCTTTAGATTATATATCGCCGTAGTAGGAGTTCTCTCCCTCGGCATTTTTAATAACATAGATGTATATAGGCTCCAATTTTGTACATAAAAACAAAATATATATTTACTGTAAATAACCAATCTATATCTGTAAATATAATTTTAAACAAATATTTAACGGCCAAAACTGGTTTTTATTAATAAATATAAAAATGGATATTTTTAACACAGTAGCCTTGAAATTTTAATACAACAGGGAGGGTTGTACTCGGGCCAGATAACAAATGAATTTTAACTTAATTTTTATACATAAATAGTTATTTAACAGGCATCTTTAGATATCACTAACTAATTTTATAATTTTTAACAGGATATCCCTCACCTCACACGTCCTCTTACGTTTTTGTATTGTCTTTTGTTTATTTACAACTAACAAATGTCCCATATGTGCCTTCCCAGGTCGAGAGGACGTAAAATTCTAGAAAACTCCAACTTGTAGCGGTGCCATAGCCGATGAGGTTTAACCGAGGCGTGGTTACCGCTACAGCTATCTGTATTAGTTATTTAAAAAATCGGGACTTTACTGGTTTTGTACTGCCTCCGGGCATTGCCTCCAGTATTGTTCCCACCATATTTGTATTTACAAATGTCCCATATGTGTCTGATTCAGACCAAGAGGACGTAAAACTCCATTTTCTCTCCTCTCTCTCTCACAAGCAACGAACTGCATTCGAATTAAACTTGTAGCGGTGCCATAGCCGATGAGGGTTAACCGAGGCGTGGTTACCGCTACACCTATCTGTATTAATCAAAAATCGGGACTTTACTGGTTTCGTACTGTCTCCGGGCATTGCCTCCAGTATTGTTCCCACCATATTTGTATTTACAAATGTCCCATATGTGTCTGATTCAGACCAAGAGGACGTAAAACACCATCGTCGACAAGCAACGAACTATATATCCGTTTAATTGCGCAGTCACTTTCACCTGTCAATCAAACTAGGACGCTTTCCTCCCCCTCCCCCTCCTTCATTCCTCCACTCCGAAGGAGTTGGGAAAATGGATTGACGCCGCGTTTTGCCCGCCTCTGTCTCTGTCTGTCTGTCTCTCTCTCTCTCTCTCTCTCTCTCTCTCTCTCTCTCTCTCTCTCTCTCTCTCTCTCTCTCTCTCTCTCTCTCTCTCTCTGTGCGTCTCCCCCCCCCCCCTCTCTCTCTCTCTCTCTCTCTGTTTCTCTCTCTCTCTCTCTCTCTCTCTCTCTCTCTCTCTCTCTCTCTCTCTCTCTCTCTCTCTCTCTCTCTCTCTCTGTGAGCTGCTCTCTCTATTTTTGGTCTGTCTATTTCTATAAAACTGTCTAGCTCTCTCTGTTTCTTTTATTTATCCATCTATGTATCTGTCCAATTGGTGTTGGTCTCCAGCAGTGTATTTTTTGTCTGTCTCTCACTGTATACATGCAATATACACTACTCACAAAAAGTCTCTTTTTAAGGATCACTATGAGAAGACTGGGTAGTGCAATATGGCTCCGTTCGCTCCTGTTATTATTTTCTCAGTCAAGTCAAATTGTTATGAATTCTTGTTCAGCTGTAAGTGGGCGATGTTGTAATTAGTGGAAACATTGCACGTGATTCTCTATTACTGAGCTTGGCAGCAAAAGAAAAAGCGGAAACTTGCGAAAAAGGACCTTGTTTTGGATCGTTCTGCATGAACACATTGCACAAGCCAGATGGAAAAACCATTATGCACGTGCAAGCACTGCTGTTTATGTGTGAGATGCTGTCTCTTGCTTGGCTTTATAAGAAGACATACCACCAGTATTAGGCCTGATTTGACAATGCCTCCACGACGAAAATTGAGCGAGTTGGATAGGGGACGAGCTGTTGCATGGTTCCAAGATGGTGTTCCCAAGCGAGAAGTGGCCAGGCGACTTCAGGTGTCCATCTCGGTCATTGTCAGACTGATTCAACGCTTCACAGCCACTGGGAGGGTCCATGAAAGACGCAGATCTGGTCGACCGAAGAAGACAACTCCACGTGAAGATCGTCTCATTGAACGACAAGCCCTGCAGACAAGAACAGCCTCTTCCAGCATCATTCGAAGGCAGCTGAGGGTGGCTACTAACATCAACATCAGCCAGCAGACCATACGGAACCGCCTTCATGGGTTTAACCTCCGTTCTCGTCGCCCAGCTGTACGGCCACGCTTAACTCCAGCCCATAGGGCAGCACGCCGCGCCTTCTGCAGACGTCACGTGAGGTGGACACGTCAGCAATGGTCCCAGGTCCTGTTCAGTGATGAATCACGCTTCACCCTGAACCACAACGACGGCCGACTGAGGGTCTGGAGGCGCCCAGGGGAACGCTTTATTGACGCCACTGTCCAAGAAAAGGTGGCCTTTGGTGGAGGTTCTGTAATGGTCTGGGGGGCCTTCAGCCTTCACCACAGAACACCCTTGTATCATGTACAGGGTAACCTGACTGGCCTCCGATACCGGGATGAGATCCTTCGACCGCTGGCTGTGCCTACACTGCAGCAGATGGGACCGCCGGCTGTCTACCAGGATGACAACGCTCGCCCCCACAGGGCAAGGGTGGTCAACGACTTCCTGCAGCAGTCTGGAGTCAACAGAATGGAGTGGCCAGCATGCAGTCCCGATCTCAACCCGATTGAGAACCTCTGGGATGAGCTGGATCGCAAAGTGAGGAGCAACCACCCCCCTCCCAGGGATGCCCAGCACCTCTACCAGATGCTGCAGGCTGAGTGGCAGGCGCTTCCACAGAGGTACTTCACCACCCTGGTCAACTCCATGAGGACTCGCTGCGTCGAGTGCCAGAACAGCCATGGCGGATACACGCATTACTGAACTTTTAGGAGCATCAGAATGCCCTGTCTTGTGATTTCAATGACTTTGGGAAATCAAATTTCGATACGTACCCACTTTGATCAAATGTACAGACCAAACGATTGCTCGAAATTGAAGGCAATTGTGTATCGTTATCACTAAAGCATTGAATTAAATGTTGGCCAAAATTCAACGCATTGGCTTTCTTATTTGGAAAGTTATGAATTAGTTTGCAAGTGATCCTTAACTTTTTGTGGATAGCTTATATTTTTTTCTCAGTGTCTATGTGTATATGTGTGTGTCTGTCTCTTTTTAACAGTCGCGAAGCATAGACTGGTATAGTGTAAATGGCCTCATATACTATTTTCAGTGTATTTGGATCAAAAACTCCAGGATTTGTTTGTCTATCTTCTGTCTGTTTGTTCTGCGACAGCGATAATTCGAGAACGCTTCAGCATGAAACTTTAGCCTACGTGTGGTACTAGGGGCCAAAAACTTGGACGAGTTCAAAATTGGGTAACACGTGGTTTTCAGTATATTTTGATAAAAATGTCCAGGGTTTGTCTGTATCAGTCTCTGGTTTAAATGTTTTATTTTTCCAAATCAACATGAACAACAACTATGACATAACTGAAGCAACAACAAGCAGAGCTTATGGCGTGCTCAGTTCCAAACGAATTACACAGTATAAACATTGGCGGAATTTTACCAGGAAATACAAGCAATACATTTTTGAAAAGAAAGTCACAACAAACCAAACGAACAATGGACATAGCAATAGACAAAAGAAGTAGAATCAACACAAAAATGATAAGAGAGAGAGAGAGAGAGAGAGACAAGAGAGAGAGAGAGAGAGCATCATTCGAAGGAGAGAGAGAGAGAGAGAGAGAGAGAGATCAAGAGAGAGAGCAGAGAGAGACGGAAGAGAGAGAGAGAGAGACCTCCGTTCCTCCTCACACCACTCTGCAGACCAGAACTCCAACCCCACGTCGCAATAAAACGAAATAGGACACGATGATGACATTAGGATTACATGAAATGACGCCAAGATGAAAACAGATACTCCAAAACTAACTGAGTTAAAATATTAGGTGAGAATATGAACTGGTAAGGATGCAAGAGCTGGAAAGGAAGCAGGGGTTTGAATTTTATAGCCTTTTACTTAGCTCTATAAACTGCTGCACGGTTTTGAATATTTGTTCGTTTTCTGACACTGATAAACTTTGATCGCCAAAGAGTAGGGTGTAGGTGTTAGTGATGCATGGGTTAAGTGTTGAGATCGTGTTTATTCTTTCAGCAGCATAATGTCTACACTGCATCAGATAATGTTCAGCATCTTCCGTATTGTGGCCACATGCACATTTGGGGTTATTTAATAAGTGTCTGTTGTACAAGTCACCGTTAATATTGCTCATTCCTAAACGTAGTCTACAATGATTAACTTGATTCTGTCTGGATCCTACATAATAGTAAGGAGGGACTGTGACATCTGTAAGAGATAAATAACGTTTGAACTGACTAATAGAATCAATTGTTTTAATAGTATCTGGAAGATTATTCCATAAGTTTGGTCAACTAGGGAGAAAGGAATTTTTATGTAGTTCGGTTTTGGATCGTGGTACTATTCTATCTAATGGTCGGCGTCTATGGTAGGGGTTTTCCTCGGATACTAAGGAAGGGAGAAGATCTTGTAAATATTGAGGGCATTTGCCATTGACTATTTTGTGAAACTGAATCAATTTGTGTCTTCTTCGTCTTTCTTTTAATGAGCAAAAGCCTGATTCTTTATACAGTTTCGCATGGCTAGTTCCCCTTACTCCTCCTGTAATGATTGGAGCGCTTCCAAATGTAAAGTTTCTAATGAATTTGCTTGTGTGTCTGTACAGTTGTCCCATAAAATATCTGCATAGTCAAAATTTGGTAGAACAAAAGATTTATACATAGTTTCTAGAGCTTTACGGCTTAGTCTATATTTGTAGTTTCTGAGACAAGCAATCAACATGTTTACTTTATTAGCTAAAGTTCGAATATGCTCATCCCATCTACAGTTATCCTGAAAAACTACTCCCAAATGTTTGTGAGATGTTGATGGTTCTAAAGTCTGCTGTCCAAAAGTTAGAGGTGTGAGTTGATTGTGTTCACGAGTAGTGTTGAGCAGTTTTGTTTTCTTTTCATTGAATTTGATTTTCCATAGTTTGGCCCATTGTGCAATTTTACGAAGATCTGAATTGAGGAGTTCTACTCTGACAATTGGGTCATTAAGAGCAAGAGATAAACTGGTGTCATCAGCAAACAGTTTGATGATTGATTCAATGTCAGTGATGATGTCGTTAATATACAATAAAAATAACAGGGGGCCTAGGACAGAACCCTGGGGAACACCTGCCGGAATTCTTTTTGATTCAGACTTTTCACCTTTAATGACTACAGATTGTTGTCGGTAATCGCGAAAAAAATTAAGTAACTTCCCTCTGATACCCGCAGCCTCCAGCTTGTACAGAAGTCCTTTGTGCCAGACGCGATCAAACGCTTTAGATATGTCAAAATAAATAGTTTGTGTTGCTAAACTGCAATCAAATGAAGAACAGAGGTGATTGTATGTACTAAGAGCTGGTTCACTGTAGAATCACCTGGTGTAAAACCTGATTGGGATGGGATAATTATGTTGTATGTCTTAAAAAATGTGTACACATGCTTGTGCACACACCTTTCGAGTACTTTGCCTCTAGACAGCTAAGAAATGAAATTGGACGATAATTGTTGCATAGTTCTTTAGGTCCTTTTTTGTAGATAGGGGAAATGTGTGCGATTTTCCATAAGGATGGGAATTTACTTTCACTTAGGCATCGATTGAATAACTGAGTAAGAGGATTGACTATAACATAAAGCGCATGCATCAGAAGCTTGTTGTGTATGAGATCTGGGCCAGTAGCTTTAGTTTTGTCTAAATTTTTAATAACAGATACAACGTCTTCCTCAGTAAGTACTAATTCATTGGTTTCATGAATAGCAAATGGTATTTGTGGCAATTCATCATCATCATTGTCTAATGTGGCTTGTTCAATGAAAAAGTTATTCAATACATGTATCAGTCTCTTTGTCTGTTTGTATGTCTATATGTCTGTGAACGTTATAACTCGAGAACTCTTTTAGATAACAACGTGGGTGCATACTTGAGGTCAAAAGCTTGCAGAAGTTTGAATTTGGGCGAAATCAGGGTTACAGTTAGGGTTTGGGTTATGATTAGGTTTAGTGTTAAGGTTAGGGGTGCAAGCGTGTGTCGCGACTGGGTCCGTTTACGCAAGTATTCTAGTTATTATTATCATTATTATTATTATTATTATTATTATTATTATTATTATTATTATTATTATTATCATTAAAACGCCTAAAGTCAGATGAGAGTGACAAAACATTGCAAGACCATGCTAGACGGCATTTCAATCAGACTAAGTATGAAGTAGAAAAGGAAATCAGACATGCTAAGATAGAGTACCGTCAGAAAATCGAACAGCAGTTTTCTTCAGACAATACTAGGGCCGTGTGGAAGGGTCTGCAGAATATTACTCGAAATAAACAAAAACCAAGAATTAGCACAGATGACCCTACACTTCCTGATCAACTGAACCATTTCTATGCTAAGTTTGACAGACTAAGCACAACTCCAGTGCCCCAGGTAGACCCGAAAGCCTCTGACCCCGCCTTTGTAGTGCAAGAATCAGATGTTCAGGCAGCAGAGTGTAAAGAAAGCCGGTGGGCCAGATGGTATTTCGTCACCTTGCCTAAAACACTGTGCTGATCAGCTTGCCCCTATTTTCACTGATGTGTTCAATGTATCCCTGTTTCAATGTAAAGTTCCTTCATGTTTCAAATCCGCTATTATTGTTCCAGTGCCAAAGAAACCTAAAATAACAGTCACACTTAATGACTATAGACCCGTTGCTTTGACATCCGTTGTTATGAAAGTTTTTGAACGCCTTATTCTCTGCTATCTGAAATCTGTGACTGTGTCTCAAATGGACCCCTTACAGTTTGCATATCGGGCAAATAGATCTGTTGAGGATGCTGTGTCTCTTGGTCTTCATTTCGTTATCCAACATTTAGAGAAAGCTAATACCTATGCCCGCATTCTTTTAATTGATTTCAGTTCTGCATTTAATACTATTGTCCCCTCTCAACTTATTCAGAAGCTCATTAGTATGGATGTGAATACTGGGTTGTGTAAATGGATTGCAGATTTCCTCACCAACAGACCCCAAGTTGTCAGAGTTGGCAGTCATGTATTGGAAAAGGTCATTTTGAACACTGGTGCCCCCCAAGGATGTGTATTATCTCCCTTGCTCTTCACATTGTTTACCAATGACTTTCGCTCTGTCAACCCATCTGTTGCAGTTATTAAGTTTTCGGATGACACTACTATGGAGGGGCTCATTACTAATGGCGGTGAAGCAGGGTACAGGGATGAAGTTGGAAAGATGGGTGACTGGTGTGCCACTAACAACCTAGAGCTCAATGTTTCCAAAACTAAAGAAATGATAGTTGATTTCAGGAAAAAGAAAACTCCTCTCCCAGCATTATCTCTTAAAGGTCAGGTAGTTGAGCAAGTAGAATCATTTAAATTCCTTGGTGTACATATTTCAAATACATTAAGCTGGGAAGTCAACATCACATCATCCTGCAAAAAAGCACAGCGGAGACTATGTTTTCTAAGACAGCTCAAGAAACTTAGGATAAGTACAGCAGTCTTGACACAGTTCTATCGATCTGTCATTGAAAGCATACTCAGTTTTTCAATATCTGTCTGGTATGGATCAGCTTCAGCTAAAGATAAAAGGAAACTCCATCAAGTCGTCAAGACAGCCTCAAAAATTATAGGCCACAAACAGCCATCCCCAGATAACATCCATAGTGTGCTCATAAGACGCAAAGCTAAATCCATCATATCTGATAACACACACCCAGCCAACCATCTGTTTCAATCTCTCCCTTCTGGTAAAAGGTTCTGCTCTTTTAAGTGCAAATCTAACCGCCTGAAGTACAGCTTTTACCCCTCTGCTGTCAGAGCCATCAATACTCAGTAGGCACATTCCCCTAGGGGAATTCTTTATCCTATTTTGCCCAGACTGTTCAATCAATTGTGCAATTATGACGTTAATTTAAGGAGCACGGTATAAGCTTCGAGCTTGTTGTTGCTCTAATTGTCTTTCTGTTTACACACACATACACACACTCACACATACACACACATAAACACACACTGACACATATACACACATACACACACATAAACACACACTAACATATACACACACTCACACATGCGCGCACACACACACACATAAACACACACTCACACATGCACACACATACACACACATACACACATAAACAGACACTGACACATATACACACATAAACACACACTCACACATACACACGCTCACACATACACACACATATACATACACATACACACACTCATACATACACACACTCACACATACATACACATAAACACAAATGCACACACTCACACATACACACACACAGCTGATGTTCAGTACAGCCGAGGTAGAATTAGCAGAAAGGCCTTGCCCAGGGTACATCTCCACTCTCATCCAAAATGATTTGAGGTCAACCAGTATTGGGCGGAGTGGGGGGGGGGGGGGGGGGGGTGTCCCCAAAGGCCAACCAATCCCTTTGGCTGCAGCAGTAAAAAGGCAGCAGTGTAAGCTATGACATAGAATAAGGGGGCTGTGATAAATGACACACCAACAAACAAACAGACAGACAAACAGACAGACAGACAAACAAACAGACAGACAGACAGACAGACAGACAAACATTATAATATTTTTTTTATTATTGAAGAGCAACAAATGTTTTCAAAACGGTAATTACAGCTAGCGTGCTTACCACAAGAAAGCCCTATAAGGCCAGGAAGTACACCGTGTATAATAATAATGATGATGATGATGATGATGATAACAACAAAAACAACAATAATAATAATAATAATAATAATGATGATGATGATGATGATGATGATGATGATAATAATAATAATAATAATAATAATGAGATGATGATGATAACAACAATAATAATAATAATAATAATAATGGTAATGATGATGATGATGATAATAATAATAATAATAATAATAATAATAATAATAATAATAATATGGGACGTTAGTGTTTTGTTATACAAATAAAAGTCAATAGACTGTTAAGAGAGAGAAGGGGCCCAGACAATTGCTATTACCATGGAAGTCAAGAAGATTCAAAACAAAACAAATAAATAGTAAAAGATGTTTTCATGTCTTTGACCGTAATTCTTTCGAGTTCAGAATAATTTTCTCTTGTTTCTTCCCCTTCCCCCCCCCCCCCCCTCCCCTCCCCCTTCCCTTGTCTGCTGAGCCTGTTCCGACAGGAAAGAGTTGACGGATAGGCTAAAGGGGAAAATGGATATCTATTACAATTCTGCGCAAAGATCACTTACTTACCTTATCGCAGCAAAAAAAAACCAACTAAAATAAAATCATTCACAGAACTGTTGATAACAAGATGGCTAGAGATAGAAAGGTACTCTTAGTAGAAGTTGTGGTAACAATTCAGAAACATCAACAGGCATTGTCTTTTGGTTGGTTGGCTTTAAGAAAAGAGAGAAGGAAGAAGAAGAAGAAGAAGAGAGAGAGAGAGAGAGAGAGAGAGAGAGAGAGAGAGAGAGAGAGAGAGAGAGAGAGAGAGAGAGAGAGAGAGAGAGAGAGAGAGAGAGAGAGAGAGAGAGAGAGAGAGAGAGAGAGAGAGAGAGAGAGAGAGAGAGAGAGAGAGAGAGAGAGAGAGAGAGAGAGAGCGAGCGCACCATCAAACCAGAAGCATTTGACTGAGCAAGTGAGCAAGCGTCGACCATATTTGTTAAGCCCTTGAACATACCACAATCACGCGGGACTTATGATATGCTGCATAGCTACTTCCGGCGCTTTTTCAAATATATCTTTATACTGAAACGTTCGCAAAAACTCAAAACTAAACTGACCCATAGTTTTGCCGACGATTTTCATGCTGTTGGTCCGCCATTTGGACAAACTAACATAACGGGCATCGTAGACAGTACATCGAGGGCGATTCTGACAAACTTGTAATTAGCTCAGTAACGTAAACTGCAGAATAGTAGCTGGGGCTAAACGTCACTCACATAGTTTTACGCACACATTACAGAAAGAAACGCTCAATACCTTCGCTTCAATTGTTTTTTACTTAATCAAACTCCGGGGTATTAAAACGATGCAAACAAACACAAAATATTGATAAAAGGGAAATAAATAAATAAGTTTTTAAAAAACTTGAACGGCACGTTTACAAAAGCAGCGCCCGTTAGTTAGCTCAAACGTGCGTAAGGAAAGGGTTGACATTTGTCATCTGATCCCCAATGCATGAGTCGGCATTTCTCGGGACGAAACGCTTAATACAAAACATTGATACTGCAACACAAAGGAAGTAGGTAGTAGGAGAGTAGGAAGTAGGAGAGGTAGAACCCCCCCCCCCTACCAGATAAGAAAAACGAAAAACGACTTCATACATACAAATAAACACATGTTGGATAAGGTTTGTATAATTATTAAGACGGGTTTACTCTTTCTCAAATGGCTTTTATGAATTGGTTGATATTAGCCTATAGTACCATGAGAGTTGCACAATGAACTATGTTCTACAGTACTGGGAAACCATGGTACAGTTGTGGAGGACTGTGACTCTCAAACTATCGTACCATGAGAGTTGCACAATGAACTATGCTCTACAGTACTGGAATACCATGGTACAGTTGTGGAGGACTGTGACTCTCAAACTATCGTACCATGAGAGTTGCACAATGAACTATGTTCTACAGTACTGGAATACCATGGTACAGTTGTGGAGGACTGTGACTCTCAAACGAGGGGGTCTTGGCACTGTGCTCTCGTGCTGCAGCCAAAGCGATGAGTTGGCCTTTTGGGACTTTCCCCAACGCCAGCAGTCCTCACATTCCTTTGGACGAGAGAGTGGGGATGCATTATGGGCAAGGCATCTCCATTATAAGCAACTAAATTCTAGCCCAGCCCGCCGGAATAGCATCTCTCTGTTGTCACACTCAGTCTGGCAGTCATGGTCGGAAACGACTGACTGGCATGCTCATCCAAATACATGTCAGATAAGGTTTGTGTATCAAGCCAGGCTTACTCATACAAATGCATGTTAGATAGGGTCTGTATGTTAAGACATACTTCTTCACTAATATAAAAAATTTTTAGTCAAGCTAGCCCGCCGGGATAGCAACTGCCCCCCCCCCCCCCCCCCCCCCCCCCCCCCCCCCCCCCCCCCTCCATATCCGGCTGTCCTAGCTGTAAACGACAAACGACAGCAGTGTTATGCTAAGTCCCTGTTTTGTTCTTAAATACAACTGCAATGTGAGGAAATAATAATAACTAGAATGCACAGATACAGATGATGAAGTCTTGCTGACGGGTTAAGAGGGAAAGTCGTGGGGGAGGGGGGGGGTGAAGAGGAGGAGGGGGGGGGGGGGGGGGGGAGAGTGGAATATGGAAGCAAGCAATTCCCCTAAAGGGCCAGCCACAAACGATTCGACCCCAATACGATCCGATTGTGACGATGTCTGTGAGCCAAGAATCACGCAAAATACTTCCGTCTAAAAATAAATATAATATTATTATTTTCGCTCACTGCACTCATGCAGACTCAATACACGAACCAAATAAAATGTCTGATACAACAATACAGATATTTCATCAGATTCATTTAGACAGTTGAATTTCACGAGAATCATGCCTCACAAATGTCAAATCGCATCGCATTGGGGTCGGATCGGATCGTATGTAGTGTAGCGGCCCCTTAAGGATTCGCGCTTCGAGATCACGTGATCGAGTCGTATCGTACAGTCGTACGATTTTAGCTGACGTGTGGCTGGCGCATAAAGGCTTGAGCGTTTTGTTCAGCATTTTGTTTTGCTTAGCATTTTGTACAATTAGTTTGCAACACAGCATCTTTTAGCTTGTTAATATTTATTATTCATTTTAACTTAGGCTACCGTGAGTACTTTCGAGCGCTTACTGCCTTGTTTCAGTTGACAGAATGGTTGAAGATGTCGTCTAGCTGACTATTGTCTTATAAAGGAAAATGTGTTCTTTAGTCGCAGTGTTTCTTTTCGGGGTTATTTAATTTCAGAAGCATACCCAAGTTTGACAGACATGAAAATACAAACTCCATAATACAGGAACGAAAGATTAAAGAAACTTTGTCCTTTGCCCGAACACGGTCGGCAAAGGAGTATAAGTTTGTTCGTCTGTATCTGTTTGTTTGTCTGTCCGGGCTGTATATCGTTTGAACCGTTGAACGGAATCGCTTCAAATTCTGTGTGGTCGTGCATCACGGTACACGGAAGGCCCCATTTAAAAAATACAACTGTGTCGACCTTGAAGTTTGACCCTGAAAACCAGTATTTCTTCTTGTGGCCATATCTTTCGCATCGTTGGACTTACAATGCTCAAACTTGGTATGTGGATGCACTGGCTTGTGGTAATTACAAATACGGGGTAACGACCAAGGTGAAGATCAAGGGCAATGACGTAGACCTTGGAGGTGTCGGACTGGTGTTTTAGCCATATCTTTTGCATCTTTACAGCTACAGGCTTCAAATTTGGCAGGTTGGTAGAATGGCTTAAAGCCAGCCTAGGATTATATCAGCAAGCATGGAAGCTAAAATGGCAGTTTGTGTTTTGCGCTGCGAGGCGAACCTTCCTTTTTCAAACTAAGGAGGAGGGTAAAAAGACTTAACGCAAGCGAAAGCACACAGCCAGAGGAGAAATGCTGGCTTGTTTCTCTCTGTTTCTCCCACTGGCAACTGAGACCCGATCCAAAGATCGGGTCCTTTATGCCCCTGTTGTGCCTTTAAGGTCGTGTGTGGTGCAAAGTATTGATTACATTCATGACCATGACCTTGATTTTTGACATTGTTTCTTTCAGCAGAGGCTATAGTTCAAACACCACTGGGTGTACACCCACATAACCATATATGTATATTCTTGATTAGCATGACCTAAGGAATGCAGTTGGAGATATTTCAAGCCAGTTGACCTTGACCTTGACTTATGACCTTCAGGCTGATTTCTGCAAATGGGATGTACGTCGAGAACCGCTGGAAAGGAATTACTTCAAATTTGGTGTTGATGTATATCACCCAAAGTACGCAAAGAGGGCAATGGCTAAGATGTGTGTAGGGGGGGGGGGGGGGGGGGGGGGGGGGGGGGGGAACAGATTATGGGGAACATTGGGGGAATACGGGTGTGTAACGGCCAAAGAACGTGTCTACTGCTCGGCGACACACTTGTCGGTAATGAATTGGTTTCTTTCAGGGTTTCTTTCAGGATTCATGACGAGCGTTGCAAAGCAGATGTCCTTTGCTTTCATCATGAATATTGTGTCCATTGTTGCGCTACTATGATTATATGTTGCTGTGTTAACAAAAAGATGTGTGGATAACCCAACGCCTTAACGACTGAACAGATTATACTGAACATTGGCTGAATGGCATTGATGTCTCAATGATAATGCTCTATACCACATGTCAAAAATGACAGCTAAACAGTTTAAATCGCCATATTGTTTGTTCGCTTATCTAATATTTACCCATTCATCGTGAGTAGCCTATTTTTTAAAGTTATATGCCTATCTCTGTCTCGTTGTCTTTGTCTCTTTGGCTCTCTGTGTCTGTGTCTTTTCTCTTTCTCTCTGTCTCTGTCTGTCTCTCCGTCTGTATGTCTGTCTGTCTGTCTCTCTCTCTGTGTCTCTCTCTCTCTTCCCCCCTGTCTCTCTCTCTGTGTTACATTTGCACTGAAGAAATGTCTGGGTGTAACTCTGCGTACGCCAAATGATCTAGTATACGGTGAATTAAACCGATATCCTATTACTATTAATGCCATCGTCCGATGCATCAGATACTGGTTAAAACTAATTAAGATGGAGCCCCACAGACTTCCCAGGAAATCTTATTTAATGTTATTTAACTTAGATCAGAGGGGTAGAAATAACTGGGTTACTAATGTTCGGAAATGTTTATATGAAAATGGGTTTGGATATGCTTGGCTTAACCAGAATGCTGGAAGTGATCACGTGTTCATTAGATCCTTTAGACAAAGATGAATTGACAATAGATGGCAAGCCTCGAACAGTCATGTGCAAAACAGTGACAGATTTTTACATGTACAGAATGTTTGGCATTGATATTGTTCAAACCTACCTGAAAAGTGATATTGCCAGGCACTTAAAATTCGTTAAGATTAGATTTAGACTTAGACTTGGGATTTCTGACCTCTTTGTACACTTAAAGCGATACGCTGACATTTAAAATTTAACATGCCCTCTTTTCAAGGAAAATCAGGACAATGAGTTACATTTTGTACTTGCTTGCCCATTCTTTAATGAGTTGAGAAAGGAATTGATAGCACCTAAATTTTACAGAAATCCCAGTTTATTTAAGCTTAGTCTATTGATGTCTAGTAGAAATGAGAACACGATTCATAAACTATCCATATATTTGTATAAAGCCTTTAATATTAGCGGTGGCAGGGTTTCCACTAACCCATTGGTTGCTTATCAGGTCAAAGTGCGTAATGAAATCAGTTTATTGCAGCACATTGTTACCCTAACCCTATCCCTAAACATATCCCTAACTATCCCTAACCTATCTGAAAAACAAGGAATACCTGGGTACGCAGAATTGCAATGATACAAATCGGAGTTGGCAATCAGCGGCCTACATGCGCTCTTATCGGCAGAAGGGATGCGCTCTTATGAGCATGCAAATGTGCGCTTATGAGCGCGCCCTTATGAGCGATGCGCGCTTATTGCCAACTCCGGTTGACACCCCCCCTTCCAAATGGGGTGATGCCTTTTCTGGAATAAAATATTGTCATTGTCTCTCTCTTTGTCTTTTCTCTCTCCTCCCTCATCTCTCTCTCTCTCTCTCTCTCTCTCTCTCTCTCTCTCTCTCTCTCTCTCTCTCTCTCTCTCTCTCTCTC
Organism: Phymorhynchus buccinoides; assembly: GCA_017654935.2. Classification (NCBI taxonomy): domain Eukaryota; kingdom Metazoa; phylum Mollusca; class Gastropoda; order Neogastropoda; family Raphitomidae; genus Phymorhynchus; species Phymorhynchus buccinoides. The sequence goes on along the minus strand of CM065688.1, from coordinate 8,684,666 downwards.
TCTCTCTCTCTCTCCTTTTAATTCTGTTTTTTTTCCTTTCTTTGTTTTGATGTTTGTTTTAGCCATCGCAAGTATAAAGAGCCAGTTTTGGCCAATACATGCACTGTTGAAGAAGTCATTGTGCAGTATCTTTAGCATTATGATTCTCTCGCGACAAAAACAAATATAAACACGATGTTTCAAATGTCCCAAATTAGCATTCGGTTTTTTGTTGTTTTACAAATCTAAATAATTTGTTATATTTTGAGTCCCAAATGTCACATATCATCTGAAGATGAATTCCATTTTGCACCCGTGTTCTTTTCTTCTTCTTCTTCTGTTTACAAAAATATTTTATTGTCACGTTTGACAGACTTGTGTCAATAGAGCAGTGATTAAGATTCATTTGTGGTATGTTCTTTTTAAAACAGCTAATTTTATAAACTATTGTTAAAATAATTGGTGTCTGTTCAAAGCATTTAACCAGTGTAACAGAAGCATATTATTATTCTGATTGATGTTTAATGATTTCACCATTTGTGTAAGCTTAGTTATTCTCTTTTTGAATAACTATGGTCAATGTATTGTTGATAAACCATTCGAATCTCTCTTTCCCTTTATCATTCTGTCTTGACTGTCTGATAATGCGTAATATACAGATGGCTTAATTTAATGAATACCACTACGTTTTGAACTCTCTCTCTCTCTCTCTCTCTCTCTCTCTCTCTCTCTCTCTCTCTCTCTCTCTCTCTCTCTCTCTCTCTCTCTCTCTCTCTCTCTCTCTCTCTCTCTCTCAAATTTCGAAACTTGTTCGTGTTTATCAAATCCGACAGTCTATTATTTTTATTTATTATTATGCATTGCTTTACATTACTCCCATCTACTAGTACTTGCATCATTAGGATTCTACCCTACAGGTAGAATACTATTGCATTTGTAAGTTTTTCTCTTCTTCTTCTTTTTGGTCCGATTTGGCTGACATTTTGAGGAGAGTTGCGGGGCACTAAGGGATTGCAAAATTTCCAATATTAAACAATTTTTCGGCAAAATATTGCTCCAAAAACGTAAAAATCGGCACAATTTCAATCTTGAATATCTCAAGAACGGCTGAACAGAATAGCTTTTTCCCCAGTATATACTAAAAAATCAATATGCAACATTATCGGTATAAAATCAAACCAGAAGTACCTACCGGAAGTGCTCCAGTTTTTTTTTCGTTTTCTTTTCCTTCTCCTTTTTTTGTCCGTCAGAAAAGTTGCAGGACCATAAAATTATGGGTATATAAAATTTGAAATATTAAATGTTTTCGCCGAATTTTCGGCAAAATATGACTGAACAACCGCGAAATCGGCAACATTTCAATCTTAAATATCTCAAAAACGGCTGAACGGAATTCGGTCACATTTTCAGAATTTACTAAAAAGTAGATTTTCAACAGTTCCGGTATAAAACTGAACCAGAAGTACGAACCGGAAGTGCTCCAGATAGAAACCTGCAGCTTTCATTTGGTTCACAGAATAGCCAAAAACTTCACTTTGATTTTCTCTAAAAAATTTTAGTTTGGGAGCAAATATTTTTTCTTATTGTTTTGGGTGAATTGTGTAATTTATTGATTTATTTTATTCCTCTAACCATGTGTGTAGGCCTATTAGTTACTTAATTACGAGAACTTCAAGCAAATGTGTGCGTATTGGATAGCAATGATTTTTAGTACAAGGGCACACATTTTCCTGTTCTTTTTCCCCCACAAGATACATTGTATGTATGGACGATAATATGCACCATATGAAAGTTATGGGAACAGTTCTTATATGTGCCTTTTTCTGATTATTTATTAAAATATTCCCTTTTCCGAAATCTGAACTGTATAAATGTGATGTAAATATGATTGTGTGTGTGTGTGTGTGTGTGTGTGTGTGTGTGTGTGTGTGTGTGTACAGCTCGTGTGTGTGTGTGTCTGTGTGTGTGTGCGTGGGGTGTGTGCGGGGGGGTGTGCGCGTGTGTGTGTGTGTGTGTGTGTGTGTGCGTGTGAGAGAGAAACGCGTGTGTGTGCGTGTGTGGGTGCGTGTGAGAGAGAGACAAACAGAGAGAGAGAGAGAGAGAGAGAGAGAGAGAGAGAGAGAGAGAGAGAGATTGTCTGGTATACATTCGTCACAAACGATTTCTGTATTATTTCAGTAACCGAGACAGTATTGAGAAAAGGAAAAGAAAATTTTATCTGCAAAGATTTTGAACAACAATTTTTGTTGTCTAAGCTTTTGGACTCATTCTGGTGTTATTTTCGAACCGTTTAAGCCGCCTCAGACAAATCAACACAGTTGAACTCACAGTTTTGCCTATATTTTTTACAAAAACTAGCGCAACGCCGAGTCCCAGTAACGCCTAGTAATGGTAACGCCTAGTAACGGTAACGCCAAGTACTGGTAACGCTGAGTACAGCAAATTTGAAGCGATTCGGTTAAGGAACGGCGGAGTCGTATAGCGCGCGCGTTTCTGAACCGATTCGCTTCCGGGTAGGTACACGGATCGTCACCGTCCCCGGTGATCTTCCTGCCAAATTGGAAGGCAATCGGTCGAGAAACACCGGAGATACGGGCGCCGAGAGGCCGGTGGATGCGCGTTTCGCGCATTTACCGAACCGCGCAAATAACACGGCCGCCTCGGTTGCCGTTGCCATCGGCCGGTTAGGGCTCACAGCAAATTTGAAGCGATTCGGTCGAAAAACGGCGGAGTTATAAGGCCCGTTTCGTGTTTCAGACACACACACACACACACAGACACACACACGGACAGTTGGCTTAAATTCAAATGCAAACTCTGGTCTACTGAAATTCTTTCAATGAGTTGAATTTGTTTCCAACTCTCTCAGGAAGTTGTGGACAATGCTTACTGGTGGCGTGGGGACAGCATATTGCCACAGCTATTTTGACGGAATTTCCTGATATTCCATGCGGAAACCTGTGCGCAATCCATAAATAAGCGAAACAAAGAAGCGAAAAGATTTGCGCACGTGTCCGAATTTCCCCGCAAAATGTTATCCTTCTTTCTTCCACTTATTTAGGGTTTTCCGTACGGAACTTACGCGTCTAATGTGAACCCGGTGTAGCAGGCAAGAAAGACTTCCAGGCAAAAAACACTCCCAGTGGTTTTTTCCTAGGCAAAATGCACTCCCTGTGGATTATTTTCCTAGGAAAGAAACACTCCCCTTAGGTAAACAACACTCCCGTCACGCAGGAAAAAATTACTTCAGGAAAAACACATTCCCCTTTGGTTTAAAAAAAAATCTTACGGAATTTGATATTACAATAGGCATAATTGCTACTACTACCCTTTTCCCCCCTTAAATCACGATTTTACAGTTATTTGGAGAGAACAATTCAACGCGGTTTGAACTAATACCACTGAGTAAAATTCAATGTGTTTCAGTTGCTCTCAAATAAGCTTTCTTATTAGGCTATTTCACAATGGGCCGCCCAAAGGACAGCAACGCACTTCATGCCAAAGAAAATCTTCTGCATATTCAGAAGTTTTTAGAAGACGGACTTTACCCAGACTGGTGTCGGAAGAATCGCGGCACAAAAGCGAATTGGCGACGGATGTGTGAAAAATACGTACTGCATGATGGATACTTACATAAAAAAACGAAAAGAAATGGTGCAGGTAGGTTCTATTTGTCTGTCTGTCTGTCTGTTTGACTGTCTGTCTGTCTGTCTGTCTGTCTCTCTCTCTCTCTCTCTCTCTCTCTCTCTCTCTCTCTCTCTCTCTCTCTCTCTCTCTCTCCTCTCCTCTCCTCTGGGGGTGGTAGGTGATGATAAATATGTGGAGAGAGAAGAGGAGTGGGTGGGAGAAAGTGGTGAATAGAAGAAGGGGATGGAGAGGGAAGAGGGTGAAAAAGGGGTGGGGAGGGGGTGATTTACAATGGAAACAACTTTATAATTCAACCAAAGGTAGATGCCTGTCCGAGAGATACATGGTCCGCATGATTGTTATATTTATTATATCATTTTATATGTTATATTTAATGATTTACTATGAGATACATGGTCCGCATGATTGTTTTAGTTATTATATCATTCTATATGTTATCATCATCACTATATTAAAAGGCAACTGTCCGTCCGTCCGTCCGCCCATGTGAAACACAAAAATGGCCTTATAACTCCGCCGTTTTTCGACCGAATCGCTTCAAATTTGCCATCAGCCCTAACGTGGTGATGGCAACGGCAACCAAGGCGGCCGTGTCATTTGCGCGGTTTGGCAAATGCGCGAAACGCGTATCCACCGGCCTCTCGGCGCCCGTATCTCCGGTATTTCTGGATGGATTGCCTTCGAATTTGGAAGGTAAATGACCGGAGACAGTGACTATCTGTGTGCCAAAGTGGAAGCCAATCGATTTATAAACGCGCGCGATATGCGCCGCTTGACCTTTTCACAAACCGCGGCGAAACGAGACCCGACATTGACTCCAAATTTGGAACGTGCATGACCAGGGATAGTGATTATCTTGGTGCAAAATGTCAACAGCATCCATTCATAAACGCGCGCGATGTCAGCCAATTTACATTTGCATGGACCCGGCATTTCAAGCACTTTACACAGAAACAACTCAGTACTGCACGTGCACGTGCGCGGCCAAGAATAGGGTTGGAGAGCAGAGATTACATTAGCGAGGTACAATATCCCGCTATTCACCGAGTGAGAGCGGAGATTACTTTAGCGAGGGGTGGGGTGGAACGGGATGAGAGAAGAAGATGGAAGGAGGGAGAGAGACAAAAGTAATACTATAATATTTCGCGGACCTAGCGAAACCAGTACTCAGCGTTACCGATACTTGGCGTTACTGGTACTATGCGTTACCGGTACTAGGCGTTGCGCTAGTATTTAATGATTTACTATGAGATACATGGTCCATATGATTGTTATATTTATTATATCATTGTATGTTATATTTAATGATTTACTATCTATTTTTCAGTATTCCTTTATTGACATTCCTTAACTGGCTGATGCCTTTTGCTCCCTTTACGAAGAGAGGAACTGTGTTGTGTTAATGTGTCTGTTTTGTGGAGTGTAAATCATCACTGTCTTCTTGTCTGTGCTCTAGTCTGGCAAATAAAAGTGCTCTTAATTTGAAATGTCAGAATCTTGCTCTTATGATGCGCGCATGAGTGGATGATTATGCTAAACACATATACCCACACATACGCACGCGCGCACACACATACACACCGACACATATCGCGTGCGCGCGCACACACGCACGTATGCACGAACGCACACAGATACACACACAAACATAACAACGACAACAACATACAGTATTTACACGGCGCTAAATCTTGATACAAATCAAATCGAAGCGCACACACACGTTAAACATTCATAACGCATTTAATCAAAGACGAACAAGAAGATTGCACACAGATACCGTTTGAGAAATGGTCCTAAAGGCAAGAAAGAGGAGGGAAAGAGAAAGAGCTTCAATGACGGGGAAACAGGTGGGTTTTGAGGTTTGATTTGAAAGCAGAGAGGGTCGGTCGCTGACGGAGGGAGAGAGGACGTTGGTCCTGAAACAGCAAAAGAGCGCCGACCAACAGTTGAAATTGTGCGAGCTGGCGTATAAATGGAAATATTGTCGCAGAGGTAAGATGGAGCAGCTTGATGGATAGATTTGTAACAAGGGCGTCGCCGAGCGGCAGACATGTCCGTCACCAGCAATGCCACGCACTTGCGACACCCCGTAGAGTGTCACATCCTGACACAAAATTGGAAGGGATTCTGTCTTCTAGTTCACGAGATACAGCTTGAAGAAGAAACATATAGCGCAAAGAAGGAAATTTCGGTTTTCAAGGTCACACTTCAAGGTCAAGGTCAGCATGGTGATAATTTATGCTCGGATGTTTTCTTCTCTAGGGTATACAGTACCACACACAATCTGAAGCGCTTCTGTCAAGTAGCAATGTGGAAAATATGGCTTAAAACCCAATGTGTAGACCCCTACCACTTTCAAGGCCTACGGATCGCCCGGACCGTGACCTTGACCTTGATCGGTATGCCACCATCAGAACGGGCATAAGCCAAAGTACCTTCATGCCAAATTTGAAGACTCTAACACTAACGGTGTGGGAGTTATGGCCCCTGAAAGATTTTCGGTTTTCAAGGTCGTACGCCAAGGTCAAGGTCACGACGGCAATATGGTTTGCGCGGATGCCTTCCTCTCATGGTGACACACTAGCACACACAATTTGACGTGATTCTGTCAACCCGTTCGAAAGATATCCTTGGGACAGACAGAAGGAGAAAAAAATGACCCTCCGATTTTCAGGCTCCAGCGATCTTTTTGACCTTGACCTTGACCTTGATCGGTATGCCATCATCAGAACGGGCATAAGCCAAACCACCTTCATACCAAGTTTCAACATCCTATGTTGATCGGTGCCCGAGATATGGCTAAAAATAGATTTTCGGTTTTCAAGGTCGTACGTCAAGGTCAAGGTCACGACGGCAAAATGGTTTGCACCGATCTCTTCCTATTAAGGAGGCACACCTTCACACAAAATTTGACGCGATTCGGTCAAGCGGTTCGGGAGATATCCTTGGGACAGACAGAAAAAAAAAAAAAAAAAAAATACAAACCAGCCCATCGCAATAGTCCGTCTTGGTGACGGACTAACAAAGAGTGTTTAGTTTATACTCAATCCTGACTGCGACAGGTAGCCAGTGCAAAGAACTTTTTCTTCCTGAGGACAAGACGAGCAGCTGGAGACAGATACAGAAGAGACTGACAGACCGGAAAGAAGAGCATTGCAGCATGCCAAACACACTCAAAGAAGGACTATTATCATGTGACGTCAGGCTGCATGTCCCGTATCGAAAGTAAAGCTCCGACTGTTGGCGACAGAACTTCCGGTTCAGCTATGTGTTCAGCTTGTGAACGGGATAGGCCTAACTTTTGTTGTTACATCGTTGTGATATTTCCGTTGTAAACTTTTATCATGATGTCAGGAAAGCCTATTGCTACCGTGGGGTGTCCGGCAAGCAAATTTAGGTACAGGTGATTACATTTTACACAATGAAAAAGCCACAAATCGAGTTGCTGTCAGCAGTTTACATACATACAGAGAGAGAGAGAGAGAGAGAGAGAGAGAGAGAGAGAGAGAGAGAGAGAGAGAGAGAGAGAGAGAGAGAGAGAGAGAGAGAGAGAGAGAGAGAGAGAGAGAGAGAGAGAGAGGGAGAGAGAGAGGAGGTGTGAATACATTTGCAGCCCGTGGATCAGCAACCTTCGATTCATTTGCTTTTCTTTCTTTCTGTTCTTTGTTCTTTCTTTTTCTTTCTTTCTTTCTTCCTTCCTTCCCCTCTTCCTTGTTTATTTCTTCCTTCCTTCTTTCTTTCAGTCATTCTTTCTTGCTCCCTCCCCCCTTCCTTCCTTCTTTCCTTTCTTTCTTTCTTTTTTCCTTCCTTCCTTCCCTTCCTTCCTTTCCTTTTCTCTTTCTTTCTTTTTTCCTTCTTTCCCTTCCTTCTTTCATCCCTTTCTTTCTTTTTTCCTTCCTTCCTTCCTTTCTTTCTTTTTATCTTCCTTCCTTCCTTTCTTTCTTTTTATCTTCCTTCCTTCCTTTCTTTCTTTCTTTTCCTTCTTCCATTCTGTCCCTCCATCCCTCCTTCCTTCTTTCTTTCTTTCCTTTTCCTCCCATTTTTTCTGTTTTTCTTCCTCTTTTACTTTCTTTCTTTTTTTCTCCCTTCCTTTCGTTTTCTCTTTCTTTCTTTTTGCTTCCTTCCTTCCATCCTTCTTATTTTTCTTCCTTCCTTTTTTGTTCCTTTTATTTCTTTCCTTCTTTCGTTCTTCCTTCCTTTCTTTCTTTCTGTCTGTTCTTTTCTTTGGTCTTTCTTTCTTCTTCCTTCCTTTCTTTCTTGTTCCTCCCTTTCTTTCTATCTTCCTTTCTTTCTTTTTGCTTGCTTGGTTCCTTCCTTCGTTTCTTTCTTTCATTTATTTCTTCCCTTCTTTCTTTCTTTCTTTCTTTCTTGTCTTTTCTTTGTTCTTTCTTTCTTCCTTACTTTCTTCCTTACTTTCTTCCTTCCTTTCTTCCTTTTTACTTTCTTTCTTTTTTCTTCATTCCTTTCTTTGTTCCTTCCTTCCTTTCTTTGTTTTCTTTGTTCTTTCTTTCTTCTTTCCTTTCTTTTTTTCTTTGGTGCTTCCTTCCTTCCTTTCTTTCTTTTTCATTTTATTCTTTCTTCCTTCCTTCCTTCCTTCCTACCTTCCTTTCTTTCTTTCTTTCCTTTCTGCCTTCATTCCTTTCCTTCTGTCATTTTTGTTTTCTTTGTTCTTTCTTTCTTTCTTTTTTTCTTTCTTTCTTTCTTTCATTATTTCCTTCCTTTCTTTATTCCTTTGTTCTTTCTTTCTTCCCTTCTGTTTTGCATTTGTTCTTTCTTACTTTCTTTCTTCCTTCCTTTCTTTTTTCCTTTTGTTCTTTTTTTCCGTTCGTTCTTCCTTCCTTCCTTCCTTCCTTCCTTTTCTTTCTTTTTATATATCTTTATTTCCTTCCTTTTTTCTTTCTTTCTTTCTTTCTTTCTTTCTCACTTCCTTCCTTTCTAAATGTCATTTATCGAATACACGCGCTTTATCTACGATTTGCACGTTGCATAACCGTAACATGAGCGAATCATCAATGTGAACGTTTAGTCCGTTTAATGTGTTGTAATTTCACTAAGATAGTAAACTCGTCATTGTATAAAATTAATGTTTTCTAATGATGTACAGTTGACTTCGAAAAAATAATCTGTCAAAACAAGGATTAAGCGAACAATCACACAATAATAATCGAGTATTGTTGAACTGTATCATGCTTGAAAACCGAAACCGGAAACTGACTCGAGCCAAACAGAACATAGCAAAGGGAAAAGCGTTCGAGTGACGTCACAGCGAAGAGTCCCTTCTTTATAGTCTATGATCATGCTAGTGCAAGACCTTCCGAGAGCACGCATAGTACCTTACTTTGACATCATGTAGGCCTACAACACAGAGAAAATGTAAAGTGACAAAATTATACTCTTCACCATTATGTATGTATGTATGTATGTATGTATGTATGTATGTATGTATGTATGTATGTATGTATGTATGTAGGTATCTATGTATATGTATGTATGTATGTATGTATGTATGTATGGCGGTCTGACGTTTCTGCCTCTTAAAATTTCCAAAATAACAGAGGAGGCAGCGGCGATTCTGGAAGGCTGCGCCAACAAAACGTTTAAAGTGGAGATGCCTTGCCCAGGTTACATTCTCACTCTCTCTACCAAAGGTTGTGAGGACAGCTGGTGTTAGGGGAAGGTCCCCCAAAGCCAGCTAACTGACAGCAACACTATGAGCCTGTGCAGAACAAATCATGGTGCAGTTGCCTTGCCCAGGTTGCCTTCCCACTTTCTCGCCTCAAAGAACTCGAAGATAGCTGTTGCTGGGGGAAGGTCCTAAAATGCCAGCTCACCTTTTTGACTGCCACACTACTAGGAGCCAGGGCAGATGCCTCCTGCGTTTAAGAGTCACAAGTCTTTCACAAAAGACCAAACTGAGCCATGGCAATTATCTTTTGGACTAATCACTCCCACTCCCAGTGGAAAGAGAAGCCTATGCAAACATAGCGGTGTTAATGCTATCCACCAATTCTAGAGACACCAGCAAACAATCTTCTTCTGGACAGTGGACAGGCCACTGCAGGCTACTGAGCCACCTCAACAGAATCAAAATCGCCCATACGGATGGAGGGAATGTCCGAGTGGGTCAGGCCCCATAGGCCTACATATAAACACATCCTTCAGCACTGCCTAGTCATAAATTATTAGGTAAACTGAGTGTGTGACGTCATATTCATGGGGCATCTACTCTTAACAGTGGCAACATGGCGACGCCCTTGGGGCCTACAATTCTGCACTTTAAAGTTGATTTATTTCCACTTGAAAGACTTTTGAATAGAAAGAAATATGCACAGTGATTGTTTATTACACATAAACATTAATTTAAGGACGACTCGTCTTTGGGCTTAATGTTCCATTTAAACAATTCTGAAAGACACGTGTTCGCTAATTGTAGAATATAAAGGCAAGACTGAAGAAAAAACCGCTTGTCCATAAGAGTCGATGACCAATTGGACGATAATCTCACTATCACGCGAAAAAAACACAATGAACCAAGACATTGATGTGTGTGTGTGCTAATCTGCATTTAAAAGGTTAAATGGAAATAGATATATAATATAGGCATAGTCTAAAAATAATGGGAAAGGGCGGTTTGAGTGTGGGCAAATCGGGACGCCATCGCTAAACTGGTTCGTAATTACATATGATGAGTATAGAGAAGGGTAGCCGAGAGAAGGGGGATCAATAGTCAGCTTGGTACGTAAGCAGGTTACGCGCATGCAGAAACCATACGTAGATGGCAACTTTGTTCCCACCTTTCTCTCTACGTCTCAACAAACGTCACGTCGCATAGACGCATACTAGACCTCCTGAATGTACTTTTTAGTACATCTCACGTTTCCAGGATTCTCTTTGACTCCGTCTGTCTGTCTGTCTGTCTGTCTGTTAAAACGTCTCTCTCTCTCTCTCTCTCTCTCTCTCTCTCTCTCTCAAAATTCTCTATAAAGAAAACTCGTCTTCTCTCTCTCTCTATATCTATCTCTCTCTAAATATTATGCAACAATATGTTATCCGTGGGTTATTGTGTGAAAGGTCGAGAGAAGCTTATCTTCTCTTTCACTCGTTGCTTCTTGTTTCACTTTGCTAATCGATCGCTAACTTTTGTTCTTGTTTGTCCTTTTTCTGCCTATGTAAACTACATTTTCCTTTTACAAATGCTTTAGTATACTTGAATGTGACAAAAGATGTATACGGTACTGGATTTAGTCATGTTCATTCCTTAACTTTGTTTATAACCCTATATAAGAGAGAAAGAAACCATATGATTTCCCCCCATGTCATTAGTGGCTTTCAGTTAATGACAAAACCGTCCAGTGTCAAGTCTCTCTCTCTCTCTCTCTCTCTCTCTCTCTCTCTCTCTCTCTCTCTCTCTCTCTCTCTCTCTCTCTCACCCCCCCCCCCCCTGCAAAAATTATCTATAAAGAAAACTCATATTCACAAATCAATATATGTATGTTATGTAAAAACCGTGCGGCCGTAAAGGATGCAAGACGTGCCCATTCATTAACCGCTGCACCACGATTACTGGCCCATCGGGTCGGTTCAGGGTTCGAGCCAGCTTTGACTGCCAGTCAGAAGACTTGGTGTACGTCATCACCTGTACACTGTGCTCCAAGAAATACACTGGTGAGACGTACCGCAGTCTCAACGACCGGTTTTCAGAGCACCTTCGCTCAGTGCGGCTGGGCTACAAAGATCCAGTGGGCTCGCACTTCAACAGCCCCTACCACAACTCTCACCCATGCAAGAGTGGCTGCTGTTTGGTAGAACCGAACCAGTGGGCTCTACCGCCTCTTCATGGAGTCGTCCATCATCGCCAGACTCGGCACCCTTGCCCCTGCTGGCCTCAACACCCGAGAGTGACAGCAGCTGAGCTGGCACGGCATAAACACATAATACAATAAGAACATAATAGTTAAATACCCAACACATAAAACTTTATAGGACATGTAAAAAGAAACGCACCTGCACATAAAAAAAGGATTAGGATAAAGTAAGAAGAACACATGAAACAGAATGCAACAGCTCGATAGAACCAAGTAACAGCTTTAAAACTGCAGAGAAGTGGATGCGTAAGCGCGCATACACGCACTCACAGAGAGAGAGAGAGAGAGAGAGAGAGAGAGAGAGAGAGAGAGAGAGAGAGAGAGAGAGAGAGAGAGAGAGAGAGAGAGAGAGAGAGAGAGAAGGGGGGGGGGGGGGGGGCGGAGAGAAAGTAGAGAGAGATACAAAGACAAGAAAAGCACATAAAACTTAGGTATAAGTAAGATGAACATGTGAATTATAATGCGTTAATACATAAAAATATAAATAATTAAATAATGCATCACATTAGGAAGTACATAGACACGAGAAGACAGTAAATATAAGCTATCCACAAAAAGTTAAGGATCACTTGCAAACTAATTCATAACTTTCCAAATAAGAAAGCCAATGCGTTGAATTTTGGCCAACATTTATTTCAATGCTTTAGTGATAACGATACACAATTGCCTTCAATTTCGAGCAATCGTTTGGTCTGTACATTTGATCAAAGTGGGTACGTATCGAAATTTGATTTCCCAAAGTCATTGAAATCACACAAGACAGGGCATTCTGATGCTCCCAAAAGTTCAGTAATGCGTGTATCCGCCATGGCTGTTCTGGCACTCGACGCAGCGAGTCCTCATGGAGTTGACCAGGGTGGTGAAGATCCTCTGTGGAAGCGCCTGCCACTCAGCCTGCAGCATCTGGTAGAGGTGCTGGGCATCCCTGGGAGGGGGGTGGTTGCTCCTCACTTTGTGATCCAGCTCATCCCAGAGGTTCTCAATCGGGTTGAGGTCGGGACTGCATGCTGGCCACTCCATTCTGTTGACTCCAGACTGCTGCAGGAAGTCGTTGACCACCCTTGCCCTGTGGGGGCGAGCGTTGTCATCCTGGTAGACAGCCGGCGGTCCCATCTGCTGCAGTGTAGGCACAGCCAGCGGTCGAAGGATCTCATCCCGGTATCGGAATGAAGTCAGGTTACCCTGTACATGATACAAGGGTGTTCTGTGGTGAAGGCTGAAGGCCCCCCAAACCATTACAGAACCTCCACCAAAGGCCACCTTTTCTTGGACAGTGGCGTCAATAAAGCGTTCCCCTGGGCGCCTCCAGACCCTCAGTCGGCCGTCGTTGTGGTTCAATAGATGAAGCGTGATTCATCACTGAACAGGACCTGGGACCATTGCTGACGTGTCCACCTCACGTGACGTCTGCAGAAGGCGCGGCGTGCTGCCCTATGGGCTGGAGTTAAGCGTGGCCGTACAGCTGGGCGACGAGAACGGAGGTTAAACCCATGAAGGCGGTTCCGTATGGTCTGCTGGCTGATGTTGATGTTAGTAGCCACCCTCAGCTGCCTTCGAATGATGCTGGAAGAGGCTGTTCTTGTCTGCAGGGCTTGTCGTTCAATGAGACGATCTTCACGTGGAGTTGTCTTCTTCGGTCGACCAGATCTGCGTCTTTCATGGACCCTCCCAGTGGCTGTGAAGCGTTGAATCAGTCTGACAATGACCGAGATGGACACCTGAAGTCGCCTGGCCACTTCTCGCTTGGGAACACCATCTTGGAACCATGCAACAGCTCGTCCCCTATCCAACTCGCTCAATTTTCGTCGTGGAGGCATTGTCAAATCAGGCCTAATACTGGTGGTATGTCTTCTTATAAAGCCAAGCAAGAGACAGCATCTCACCACATAAACAGCAGTGCTTGCACGTGCATAATGGTTTTTCCATCTGGCTTGTGCAATGTGTTCATGCAGAACGATCCAAAACAAGGTCCTTTTTCGCAAGTTTCCGCTTTTTCTTTTGCTGCCAAGCTCAGTAATAGAGAATCACGTGCAATGTTTCCACTAACACAACATCGCCCACTTACAGCTGAACAAGAATTCATAACAATTTGGCTTGACTGAGAAAAAAATAACAGGAGCGAACGGAGTTTATTGCGCACCTGTTTTCTCATAGTGATCCTTAACTTTTTGTGAGTAGTGTATATGGGTGACTCTCCCCAAATGTAGGCCAAGAACGTAACATTTTTGTGAAAAAATAAAGTTCCTTTTTATATTTTCTTTTAAGTTGATTTCAAGAGGTACAGGTTTCCTTGACATAGTAATGTAAAAATAAAATTGATCAGATTCTTATAACACGAATGAAAATCCGTTTAACGTCATCCGGTCTGAAACAGACACATATGGGACATTAGTAGATATAAAGATGGTGGGAACGATCCTGGAGGCCATGCCCGGATGCAGTGCAACTCCAAGAAAGTGAGGCAATGCCCGGAGGCAGTGCAACTCCAGGAAAGTCCCGAATTTGTAATGATACAGAAAATAACATATACATTATGACTTTTTTTTAGCCTTAAATACAGAAAATGACGCATTTTTTTTCGAGAATGCGTATGACATCATATAATTTCATATATTTCCTCATCACATTAACATTTTTCGATATTAGTGAGAAGAACATTTTGTTGTGAAGGTCTACCTTATGCTTACTAAATCGTTTTTAAAGGGAAAGATTAATACATTATTTTTATAGGAAAAGATTAATACTGTAATTTTACAGCAGAGCTATTTTCGTAATGAAGATGAAAAAATGTATTACTTACCAAATATAAACTAATTAAATGCACCTCCAAAAGAAATGAAATAAGCTTACACTGTGTTGCTTGTTTTAAATACGCAAATTTATTAAAATTTCAAATTTCATTAAAATGTTATCAGCAACTACATTCACCATTTTCTGTATTTAAGGCTAAAAAAAAGTTATAATCTATATGTTATGTTAAAATGTTTTCCAAACCAAACATGGCAACAATAGATAAACCGGATTCAAATCAACCAACTGAATGAAAAACACATCAAACATATATAGTGGTAAATGTGTTTGTGTTTTTGTGCATATGTGTATATGTGGGTGAGGCCGTGTGTGTGCGCGTGCATGTGTGCGCGCGTGCATGTGTGTGCATGTGTGGGTAGCATTTACGCCATAGAAAATGTTCAAAGCAGAGCTACAAGATGGGTGGCCCGAGACTACCATCAGTCAACACAATCCGCAGACCTCATCAAAAACTTAACATGGCCACTTCTACAGACCCAGGATTTCACACACGACTTCTCACTATCAACTCTCACAGGTCTTCTCACTATCAACTCTAAGCATCTTCCTACAAACAATCTGCAGAAGAAAGTCTCCGTCAATCCCGCTCAGCACCATATGACATCCCCAGCCATAGAACTCAGTACATAAAATCCACCTTCTTTCCCCGTCACTATCCCTCAGTGGAACAGTCTACCCGAGCAAGTTGCCACCAATCAGTCATTGGAGGCATTCCAAACAGCCCTCCATAAACACCTCCACCAAACCACCCTGTCTCAGTCACCTCCCCTGACGGGCAGGAGCTGTGCCGGTCGGGGTTCGCCGGATTGGTCTTGCCTGAATACTGCTAAATAAAGAGCTGTGGTCCTTTTCGTATGCAACATGTGCGGCCTTACCGTCGAGCATTGTCCCCTTAATACAAATACTCCTTTGCATGCATCTTGTGGGGCCCGAGTTTCTTTGGCTGATCCGGGGGGACTTAACGGTCGTGCATGACACACTCTGCATGCATCATGTGGGGCCCGGGTGTCCTGGCGTGTATGACTTTCCCTTCCCTCCATGCGTCTCAAATCTACTGGCCGAACGTTCTTTTTCCTGTCAAGCACCATCTCTCTGGAATTCTCTGCCTTCTCCTCTCCGACACTCCAACTCAGTCTCCTCATTCAAAACCTCTCTTAAAAGTCTGGGGGGCCTTTTTCCTTGCTGCACCCTAAATATTTCATCAGTTGTCTATCGTTGTGTGCACGTGAGGGAACGTGGAATAAGAGGTTTCGACCGCTGGTGTGCCTACACTGTGTGATGTGTGTGCCGGTGTGTGTGTGATGTGTGTGTGCCCCCACAGTGTGTGTGTGTGTGTGTGACTGTGTGTGTGTGTGGTGTGTGAATGGAGTGGCCAGTGTGTGTCCCGTGTCAACCCGATTGTGTGTGTGAGTGTGTGTGATGATGTTTATCGCAAATATTGAATATTATGTGCCTTGTGACTATTGTATGTACAAATTATAGTAAGTTGTTATTTGATGATGCATGCAACTGTATTTCAGTCCTATATATCTCTGGTCAACTGTTTGAGGACTCTCTGCGTTTTGCCAGAACAGCCATGTCGGATACCCTCATGTCTGAACTCTCTGTGGAGCATCAGAATCCCTGTCTTTGTGATTTCAAAGACTTTGGGAAATCAAGGTCGATACGTACCCACTTTGATAATATGTACAGACCAAACGATTGCATATAAATTGAAGGCAATTGTGTATCCGCAACATTTAGAATGCTTGAGTTGAATTAATTCTTGGCACACCTCATGTCAACGCATTGGCTTTCTTATTTGGGAAGTTATGAATTAGTTTGCAAGTGATCCTTAACTTTTTGTGGATAGCTTAGTTCGGTCGGCCAGTATCGTTTTTATCAGCTATGGTACAAAAATGATTGTTGAGTTCTTCTACAGATAGATCGTTTGCCAAGGGCGCACTATGTGTTGAAGATTTACAGGATAATTGGTTAATTGCTTTCCAGAGCGAGCGAAAATGGAGTTTTACGTCCTCTCGGTCTGAACCAGACACATATGGGACATTTGTAAATACAAATATGGTGGGAACAATACTGGAGGCAATGCCCGGAGGCAGTACGAAACCAGTAAAGTCCCGATTTGTTTTTATTAATACAAGCTTTATATGTTGATGATTGCTTTCCAGATAGATTTTGAGTCTTTTGAATAAGATCACCAAAATACTTATTCTTTGCAACTCGCTTCATATTTGTTATTTAGTTTCGCTGCTTTTTAAAAGCCACGTCCTTACCAGTTGTTTGTACTAAGCTTTCGCGAGTCTTTATTTCCGCATTTATATTATCGTTTTACCATGGGGGTTTACCTTCAGGCTTGACACGTTTGGTTATAAAAGGGGCATGTTTATCATATACTGGGATGAAGGTATTATACCACTTTCCAAGGGCTTTATTGGGGTCAGTGTACTGAAACACAGTGGAAAAGTCGGTCGTCGTACATAGATCGTATAAGAAATGCTCAGGGCTAAAGGATTTATAGCTACGAAATGATACACACCTATGAGAGCATTTAGGGATTTTGACGCCTTTAAAAAAAAAATCATGTTAAACATAGGCCTATAATAGGGAAGTGATACAGGAACAGACGTTTCTACAATGTGCTTTGGATTAGTGACGTATCAATGAGTGTTTGAGTCTGTAGTGTTATTCTGGTGGGATTATTAAGTAGTTGTGATAAATTGTAAGATTCAGTCATAGATATGTTTCCAGTTACATGGGGTTTGAATAAATCAAAGTTTAAATCACCAATCAATATCATATCAGTATAGGATAAGGACACATTGTCCATCATAGATTTAAAAAACCCCGATTAAACTACTCCACTCGTTCGTCGGGGATTCTATATGTGACCCTTTATGCGAATTTCAATCCAGATACCTTCTATGTTGTACCTATCGAAGTCATGTACCTGTCTATAGTTCATTGATTGGTGGATCTATGCAACCATGCCTGTGTGTAGCTTACTTGAAGCATCTTTTCTAATAACATTGTACCCTGGTACAGAAATTAGATTGTCAGACACAACATCAGATAACCTAGACTCGGCAAAAGCGAAACAATGAAAACAAGTATTAGCGTTTGACAAGATAGAAGGCACATCAGACATTTTGGCATGCATTTATATAACCTATTTTAAAACCCGGTTTCGATAACCATTTTGGATTGTTGCTTACATTAGCCATGACAACACAAGTACCTAACAAGGGCATCGCCGAGCGGCAGCAACGCATTGTAACAATGCAAACTCGGTCAGAGTTATGTCCTCCCCCCCCCCCCCCCCAATAAACACACCACTTTCCACCCTTACAGAACGCATAAAATACATAGCCCAAAATTTGAAGCGATTCTGTTCAGTAGTTCACGAGATACAGCTGAACTTTTATACAAACTTCCTTGCACCATGGTACACCACCACACAAAATTTGAAGCGATTCTGTTCACTAGTTCACGAAATAAAGCTGGGGGGAAATTACATAGCCCAAAGAAGGAAATTTCGGTTTTCACGGTCAAACTTCAAGGTCAAGGTCAGCACGGTGTTGATTAACGAAAGGAAGCTTCCTTTTCAAGCTGTCTACCCCTCTGCCAATTTTAATCAAAGTCCAAACAGTAGTTTTTAAGATAATCGATACACAGACACACAAACCAATCGCAAAACCCCGGCCTCTGGCCGGGTAAAAACAACATACATTAGCCATGGCAACACAAGTACCTAAAAACAACAATCACCAACAAAAGATAAAACCAACAATATAAGGAAGGAACAAGCCAATAATAACAAGCCGGAAGGTAGGCACTGAAGCACAGGAGAAATAGTGGTTAACAGTCAAGATCCAAAGACATTGAGAGACAGATAGAGACAGATATAGACACACTAAAAGAGAGATAGAGACACATACACAGAGATAAAAAAAAAGGAAGAGGTAGAGACAGAGACAGTGAGAGAGACAGAAACAATGAGATAGACAGTGAGAGAGACAGAGGGTCAGGGAGATAGAGAGACTATTAGATAGGGGAACAGAGAGAGAGATAATGAGGGAGAGAAACAGAGAGAGAGAGAGAGAGAGAGGGGGGGGGGGGGGTAGAGATTTGAGAGAGAGAGGGGGGGGGGAGGGAAAGACAAGGGCCAGCCACTAAAATCGCACGACTGTACGATACGATTCGATCACGTGGTCTCCAAGAATAAGTGTGAATGGCATCGAGCGCACGTGATGGCGAATCGAATTGAACAGTTGAGCGATTTTAGTGGACGTGTGGCTAGCCCTAGAGAGAGAGGGACAGAGACAGAGAGATTGAGGGAGGCAGACAAATACAGAGAGATAGACAGAAACAATAAGAGTAGGAGCAGTGTGTGTGAGAGAGAGAGGAGAGAGAGAGAGAGAGAGAGAGAGAGGAGAGAGAGAGAGAGAGAGAGAGAGAGAGAGAGAGAGAGAGAGAGAGAGAGAGAGAGAGAGAGAGAGAGAGAGAGAGAGAGAGGGACATACATACAGACAGAGACCGAGAGATACAGAAACAATAAAAGAGAGAGAGGCAGTGCGAGAGAGAGAGATATGGAGAGAGAGTGAGAGAGAGAGAGAGAGAGAGAGCGGAGAGAGAGAGAGAGAGAGAGAGAGAGAGAGAGAGAGAGAGAGAGAGAGAGAGAGAGAGAGAGAGAGAGAGAGAGAAGAGAGAGAGAAACAGTGAGAGAGAGACAATCAGAGAGCCAGATAGAGTAAGACAGAGAGACAAAGTGAGAGCCGGAGAGAGAGAGAGAGAGAGAGAGAGAGAGAGAGAGAGAGAGAGAGAGGAGAGAGAGAGAGAGAGAGAGAGAGAGAGAGAGAGAGAGAGAGAGAGAGAGAGAGAGAGAGAGAGAGAGAGAGAGAGAGAGAGAGAGAGAGAGAGAGAGAGAGAGAGAGAGAGAGAGAGAGAGAGAGAGATACACGCAGACAGACAGAGACCGAGAGATACAGAAACAATAAAAGAGAGAGAGGCAGTGCGAGAGAGAGAGAGAGAGAGAGAGAGAGAGAGAGAGAGAGAGAGAGAGAGAGAGAGAGAGAGAGAGAGAGAGAGAGAGAGAGAGAGAGAGAGAGAGAGAGAGAGAGAGACAGTGCGAGAGAGAAACAGTGAGAGAGCCAGATAGAGTAAGACAGAGAGACAAAATGAGAGCCAGAGAGAGATGGAGAGAGAGACCGTGAGAAAAAGACAAATCAAAAGAGAGTGATAGAGGCAATGTGTGTGTGTGTGTGTGTGTGTGTGTGTGTGTGTGTGTGTGTGTGTGTGTGTGTGTGTGTGTGTGTGTGTGTGTGTGTGTGAGAGAGAGAGAGAGAGAGAGAGAGAGAGAGAGAGAGAGAGAGAGAGAGAGAGAGAGAGAGAGAGAGAGAGAGAGAGAGAGAGAGAGAGAGAGAGAGAGGGGGGGGGGGGGTCTAAATCAGTATGAAGAATTTCGCAAATTTACTGATCAGTAAATCTTCAGTAAATTTGAGAAACAAATGCATGTAAAATTCAGGAAACATGATTTTGAAAATTTCCCGTTTCAATCAGGGATTTTGCAAATTTCCCAACATTTTTAGTAAATTTCCTAACATTTTTAGTAAATTTGCAAATTTCCTGATTTGGAAGTCCAGGAAATTTGCAAATGTACTGATCTTCCAATCTTCAGTAAATTTGAGAACAAATGCATGCAAAATTCAGGACTGAAATTTGCAAATTTCCTGAAATTTGCAAATTTCCAGAAAATGTTAAGAAATTTGCAAATTCAGTTACTAGTTTTGTAAATTTACTGTAACATATATACAACAAAAGATAATAATTGAGCTAGGCTTCCCATCACACAATAATATCTGTATTGTTAAAAATTCGGGACTTTCTTGGTGTTGCACTGCCTCCGCATTGCCTCCAGGATCGTTCCCACCATATTTATATCTACTAATGTCCCATATGTGTTAAAACTTTCAGAAGCTAAACCATTGAATCGACGACGAAAATGGAGTTTTACGTCCTCTTGGTCTGAATCAGACACATATATGGGACATTTGTAAATACAAATATGGTGGGAACAATACTGGAGGCAATGCCCGGAGGCAGTACGAAACCAGTAAAGTCCCGATTAAAAAAAAATTAATACAGATAGGTGTAGCGGTGACTACGCCTCGGTTAAACCTCATCGGCTATGGCACCGCCACAAGTATATATATGCACAGAAATATGAAAACCATTGAATCACTACAATACAATATTATCAAGTCTGCTACAATCCAGTCTCGCTTTGGTAAAGTAATTGTTACTTTAGTTTGACATAACTTAGCTTTACCAAAGCGAGACTGGATTGAGGCAGACTTGAATTTGCAGTGGAAAAAAATAACTTTACCTCACACACACAAAAGATGTAAAAAATACATGTACTTCAAATTATTATTAAAAAAAATCACTTCAGTTTCGTGAGAAAAAAAAAGCAACATTATCGCACTCACACAACTCATACCCACATAAAACACAAATTATTAATTAAAAAAACCTCACCCACTTTCATTGTTATTTTACTATCATTGTTTTATATTTATTTGCTTTATTCATTTATTTATTTTTAAATTTAGAGAGATATTCAAAGAAACTTTTCACACGCAACACAGCCTATCAAGCAGCAAGAGACAGCATTCATGCTGTTGTCTCCCTTGAGATGTTTTTTGTGATTTTGCTTGTTTGGCTAAGATTCACTGAAAAGATGAAAATGGATGAACGAATCAGAGTCTGAAAATAGGGATATTACTTCTTTTTTTAAAAACGTAGACGCATTTGATTATTTGATAAGATAATATTGTCAAAACAACGCGTTTTATATATTTTTTAGGCTTTTACTCATATTCAGATTCATTCGCGATCAGTGACGTCACGTGATTGTCGCCTTCCGCTGGGGAGCAGCCGAATCAATATTGGTGATTATTATCGTATTTGTTTCTTCCTGTGTAGCTGGTCAGTAATTTTTGTTGCATACAAAACGAATCTGAATGTGTTTAGACAATGTGTATTTTGTGATTCTGTGCTGTCCTTTTGACATGGTAAACCTTACAGATTGCGAAATCACAGGCGCATTAATCACAGGTGCTAGATTGGGTGACTTATCACACATGTTGTTGTGGATGGGATAATTTGGTAATATTTTTATTTTTGCCTCTTAGTTCTGAGCAACACGAATACGTGAAATACGTGATTCATTCTACCGGTTAAATTTTTATATCTGATCAGTTATCATGCAGCCGATGTTATAAACGAAAAGATTTGGCAAATGAATTGTTGACAGTGAGTGAGTGACACTGATTTCAGCAGTCAGACCCGCCCACTCAACGTCTCAAGTCACTGTTTTAGTTTTACTTTTGACTGTTTGACTATTTTTTGTTGTTGCTTTTTTAATTTTTACATGGGGAGTAAACACTTCATGATTGACAGAAATCAACAATCTTTTTTAGCATTCCTATAATTAAAGATTAAAGCACTTGATTTTACTCTTGTCTCTCTCTGAGCCTCTGTCTAAGTGTCTCTCTCTCTCTCTCTCTCTCTCTCTCTCTCTCTCTCTCTCTCTCTCTCTCTCTCTCTCTCTCTCTCTCTCTCTCTCTCTCTCTCTCTCTCTCTCTCTCTCTCTCTCTCTCTCTCTCTCAAGTGTCCGTCCGTGTGTGTGTGTGTGAAACACAAAACGGGCCTTATAACTCTGCCGTTTTTCGACCGAATCGCTTCAAATTTGCTGTGAGCCCCAAACAGGGCGATGGCAACGGCAACCGAGGCGGCCGTATCATTTGCGCGGTTTCTCAAATGCACGAAACGCGCATCTGCCGGCCTCTCGGCGCCCGTATCTCCGGCGTTTCTGGGCCGATTGCCTTCGAATTTCGCAGGAAGATGACTGGGGCCGGGGACTATCCGTGTGCCAAACCGGAAGCAAATCGATTCAGAAATGCCGGAGATACGGGCGCCAACAGGCCGCTTCACGTTTTCACAAACCGCGGCGTAACCAGACCCGACATTGACTCGAACGTAGAACGCAGCAAGCTTCCCCCCCATAGGAATACTGGAGGGGGGGGGGAGGGGGGGGAGGGGGGGGGAGGGGGGGGGGCTTCCGTACAAATAGTTCCCCCACCTTCTGGAAGTTATGTGCTTATAACTACCTCTAATCTGTCAGTCTCTTTGATTCTGCCTTTTCCCTTTGCATGCTGTTATCTACTATCTTTCTGCCTTTCCGGTCCATTCTCCTGCCTTTTTTCAAGAAATACTTTCAAAAAGATTTCCTCTAGCCGAAGTCAGACATGCTGGGCCTAATTATTCTTACTTAGGCGCATAACAGCAGCATGATGCATCTACGTTCGTAATTGACAGAAATTCTCCTGCCTTTTTAATTTTTCAAGAAATACTTTCAAAAAGATTTCCTCAAGCCGAAGTCAGACATGCTGGGCCTAATTATTCTTACTTAGGTGCATAACAGCAGCATGATGCATCTATGTTCATAATTGACAGAAACATGCCTGAACAACCGAAGAACAAGAACTTAGAAGAAGAAGAAGAAGTACTACTACTCTCTCTCTCTCTCTCTCTCTCTCTCTCTCTCTCTCTCTCTCTCTCTCTCTCTCTCTCTCTGTCTGTCTCTCTCTCTGTATTTGTCTGTCTCTCTCTCTCTCTCTGTCTCATGACTCTGTATGTGTCTGTCTCTCTCTCTCTCTCTGTCTGTCTTTCTCTCTCTCTCTCTCTCTCTCTCTCTCTCTCTCTCTCTCTCTCTCTCTCTCTCTCTCTCTCTCTCTCTCTCTGTCTGTCTGTCTGCCTCTGTGCCTGCTCCGGGTGGATGGGGGGGGGGGGGGGCTGGAGGGGGGAGGGGGGCTGGAGGGGGGAGGGGTGCTGGGGGAGGAGGGGGGGGATGGTGGAGGGTGTGGTGGGGGGGGTGTTCAAGGGGGGGATGGGGGGGACGGGGGATGGTTGGGGGTGGGGTAGGGTGGGGGGTGTTCATGGAGAAGAATGAATGCTTTTTGGCTCACGTCGTTTTTTTTAAAACAAAGTGAGTCTATAGTATCGTACATGTTCGGTTGTGTGTGTGTGTGTGTGTGTGTGTGTGTGTGTGTGTGTGTGTTGCGTCCGTGGCCCCGACCTTTAACCTTAACTCAAACCTTAACGTTGTCATTTTCTCTAAACATATAAGGCGTTAGAGGGTTAAAGTTAGCAGAATACTTGATTTTGACGTGAGCCTTCAAGTCACGACGATCAAAGCAGTCAGATACATTGATAAAGAACAAAATAAAGATAAGGTTGTGCAACCTTGAACCTTGACTCAGTCACACTCTTCAAACTAAAGAAGACTCTCACTCTCCACTGAAACTTTAACGTTGTCATTTTCTCAAAAAAACATAAGATGATAGAGGGTTAAAGTTAGCAGGATACTTGATTTTGACGTGAGCCTTCAAGTCATGACGATCAAAGCAGTCAGATACATCGGTAAGGAACAAAAGAAAGAAAATCATTTGTTGTAACTGTTGTGTTGTACCGAGTAGGAGATACATACTGGAAAGAAGACTCTCCATTAGATATACAAAAACGCTCTTTAAAAAGAAACACAAGACTTCAGGTGTGTACAAATAGGTACATTTTAACGTCGTCAACTTATATTTTCTGTAACAAATGGATGTACCGAGTGTGTGCGTTGACGGCCCGGTTGTTTAGCTTTTATTTGCGCCTTTGAGTAACGGTTGTTCGTGTTCATTTGCCCATCATCTCTGCGCACAACTTAGCCTACTGCACTTCCGGCAACAAGGCCTAGAGTCCATGCCTTACCTCATAATCAAGACGACGTACTTAACATTTAGCCCACATTCATTTCAGTCTTGAAAAAAAATATACGGAAAATCCAGGGTTCGTCGATTTCACTGCCTTCGACGTACGAATCCTTTGTTAGTCCTAGACGATTGATCACCACGAGCAGACTGTACAGGGGAAGATAAACATGGATGAGCTTGCTGGCTGTGACCTTGACCTTTGCTTTGTGGCAGAGAGGGGGGGGGGGGGAGAATTAACGAAACGAAAATAAAATATTAGGACTAATATAAAATATCTTACAGAAATGTAGATGATGTGGAACAAGTTTTCATCGCATGAACGATCAGTTTAAAACAGTAACAGATCACGCAACTTCAATTATTAATTTTCTAAGAGTAAGAGGCTTAGACCCACAGGCAAAGACTAGGCCTACTACAGGTGTCCGTAGACCCCCCTTACCCCGGCGGGGGGGGATTGGTCACTATGTTTTTTCTGAAAGCTTGGTCAATATGCTTTTCAATTTTACTTGTTTGCCAAAAATAAAAATAGGGCTCCACTGTTACATGCGCATACATATAATTAAATTTTAAAGAAAGGGGTAGGGGTGCATAGAAATAATTTTAATTTACACAGTAAAATAAAAATTAATTCTGTTTTCAGATGCACAAGTGTCTACATAACAGTATTCTCTCTATACAGGCATGGGAATTGTCATGGGAATTCCCATGCCTGCTATAGTAATAAAAATCAGACGTGAGCCTTGCAGGCTTTGCCTCTTGTTTTGTTTTAGTTTTATTAAAACGGAGCTACAATGGTTGAACCACAGATTAAGAACCTCTCTGGTTTAACTAAGTAGGCTTTCAGTTCGTTTTTTCTTTTAGTCCTTTGCTGATCTATGATCGCAAAGGAGTATGTTTTCGTTCAGGTTTGTTTCCTTTTTTGGTTTGTTTGTTTGTTTGTTCTTCTTTTCTGTCTGTCCCAAGGATCTCCCGAACCGCTTAACCGAATCGCTTAAAATTTTGTGTGGTTGTGTGTCCCCATGAGAGGAAGGCATCCGCGCAAAACTTTTTGCCGCCTTGACTTTGGCGTATGACCTTGAAAACCGAAAACCGTTAAGGGGCCATAACTTCCACAGTGCAGGTCCTAGTCTTCAAACTTGGCATGGAGGTACTTTCCCATATGGCCGTTCTGATGATGGCGTACCAATGAAGGTCAAGGTCAGGGAGATCGGTATGCCTTGAAAGTGGTAGGGGTCTAATAATTGGGGTTTTCTGTCCCACGCATATCTCCCGAACCGCTTCACCGAATCGTTTCCAATTTTATGTGGTGGCATGTCACCATGAGAGGAAGGCATCCGCGCATAAATTATTACCATTGTGACCTTCACCTTGGTGTATGACCTTGAAAACCGAAAATATTTAAGGGGATATAACGTCCACACCGTTGGTCTTAGGGACTTCAAACTTGGCATGTAGGTACTTTGGCTTACGGTTGTTCTGATGATTGCATACCGATCAAGGTCATGGAGATCGGTAGGCCTTGAAAGTAGTAGGGGTCTAAAAATTGGGTTTTCAGCCACAAAAGTAAAAATATAATATTTCACTGACCCGGCGAAATCGGTACTCAGCGTTACCGGTACTTGGCGTTACCTGTACTAGGCGTTACCGGTACTAGGCCTTTACCAGTACGGGGCGTTGCGCTAGTGACAATAAAATGTTCAGCATTCTCTCTCTCTCTCTCTCTCTCTCTCTCTCTCTCTCTCTCTCTCTCTCTCTCTCTCTCTCTCTCTCTCTCTCTCTCTCTCTCTCTCTCTCTCTCTTCTTCTGCCAATGATGTCCACCTGCCATAGCCGGCAGTAACTGACATATATTGGGGTTCGAAGAAAAATTGCTGTGCGCGGAAAAAAGAAGAAAAAAAAGGAGCCTAGACAGATGAGAGAGCATACACTGATGTAGGGCCATTTGGCACCCTCAGCTAGTCCGAGAACACCTGGCCCCACATGAGGAAGAAAAAATCAAAAAACAAAAAAAAGAGAAGCTGTGGGAGGAGTGGGGGAGGGGAGGAGAGGGGGAGGGGAGGGGGGTGTCGGTGTGCGTGCTCTCTCTCTCCCCCCTCTCTCTCTCTCTCTCCCCCTCTCCCTCCCCTGTGTCCCTTACATCCTCTCTCTAAGTCTTTCTCTGTCTTTCTCTATCATGGTCAAATCATATTTCTGTCATCTGTAAAACAATGTCCAGGAAGATATATTCTGCCATAAATCGATAATGCCTCTACATGCTGGGACCTTGCTAGCGAAAATAGTTTAAAGCCACTTACAAGTGTTGTATTGAAAGTAGAATCGCATGCTCTCCCTTTTAACAATGTGACTCTTGAGTTGACGTCACTTGCCAGTCTGCATGTCAACTAATGTCTGCTTCGCCTCCAACACCCTGCTACTGTTTAGCAGTAATAAAACTTATATTTATTACACAAGCTGTAATTACAGTGGATCCTCCCTTATAAGACCTCCCATTATAAGACTCCCTCCCATATAAGACCTACTTCTCTGAGACATTGCCCTTCTTTGTAAGTATTAAAATTGCCTCCCTATTAGTTATAAGACCTCATTTTGGGATGATTTTTGAAGGTCTTATAACTATATAACTATAAGGGAGGTTCCAGTGTAGTTTGTATTCTGGTTTGGAGCGATATACAACAATAAGCTTGCTCTCTGTCTCAAACTTATTTTTCTGAAGTCTTCTTTGAATTTGATTAAGTTATAAACATCTGTGATTTAATGAGGCTTTATGCCGAAAATTATCTGCCCCTGTCTCGTGCCCTGAGATGCGAACGCCACCTACTTAAGATTATCGCCCTTGCCTGTCAGGAACTAGTAGTGCATAATATAGCCACAGAAAATTATCTGATCTGCTTCTGACTCATCACCAGGGCTGTCCAAGCACTGATACCCCATTTCCCCCCATTTTATTGTGACAACGCAAGTGAGCACACTGCTCCAGCTACTTGGAAGATTTTGCCAGATAACAGATTTTTTCAGAGTTCAGTTGGTCTCCTAATACTAGTAATAGTAATAGAGTCCTTCCTATCTACCTAGTTTTCCGAGTTAGTCCCTTGTGAAGTCCTGTTTCCTATTATTTTATGTGAAGCTTTGGTGAAGGAGGGAGCCAATGTAGAAAGTTGAAGATGCTCAAGAGTTCGCAGAGGGCGCTATTTTTTTACCTACCCCAGTCGTGGACTGGTGCCATAGCCGTTTGGTTTGAAAGAATGTCTAAGTGTGTGTGTTTTAGTTATGGAAACCTCTAAAATCTGGACTAGCCAGAAGGAGGGCGCACACAGCCAGTTCTCCACATTGCAAAATATAATGAGGGGCCCTCGTACAAATGCGATAGTTAAAATGATTGAATAAGCTGAATAGTAATGTAGTGTATGGACAGTATATTAAGTTAGTAATGTGTAAATTTATTGTACACTATGAACAAAAATAAACTTTCAAGTGACATAAAGAAATAATTTAAAAACAACTGTGGTGAGCTAAGTTACAAAATAGAGTCTGGTAATTTGTGGTAAATGAAATATGCTCATCTGGTAAAGGTAAAGATGTGCCACCCCCCCTGCATTTCTCGGTTAATTCTATTTTTCCGTTTTTGCCTTTCTTACCATACATAAACTGTATAAGTGTATTTTAGGAACATTTTCAGCTAATTATCTGTTTGGAATACTAACCCTAACCCTAGCCCTAAACCTAACCCTACCCCCCACTATGTACTGCAGTACACCGCGATTTGTCACAGTTGTGGTTCGTTGCGTTTTTCCGTCTAGGGTTAGCGTTAGTATTCCAAAAAGATAATTTGGTGAAAATGTTCCTAATATACAGCTTTATGTATGGTAAGAAAGGCAAAAACGGAAAAATACAATTAACCGAGAAATGTAGGGGGGGGGGGGGGGGGGGGGGGGGGGGGCACATCTTGACCTTTATCGCTCATCTGCAGTGACATGAATACCAAGGAGAAGGTGAAAAAACCCCCAACCCAACCCTTTCACAGGATATAACATTGTCCGGTTTAGCTTACACAATTTAGTATGAATAGTAACTAATAACAGGACTGTTGCTGTTAGGTAAGTTAAAACTGAGAGCTATTGGGCTGAACAGTTCCAGTGGGCTTTGTCTAGCTATAGTGTAGAAGTGTTGTATCATCTCTGTGCCTACTTTGCCAGTCCCAGTGGGCTTTGTCTAGCTATAGTGTAGAAGTGTTGTATTATCTCTGTGCCTACTTTGCCAGTCCCACATGGATAGTATTACATTTCCGACTATGACTTCCAGATCATTAGCGAAGGAGGCAGCTGGTATTCTGGAGGGCTTGGTTAGAATGTGTCACTAGCACTAAATCTTTCAGCCAAGAGGACTTGTAATACGCGTTGGAGAAGGTCCCCAAAGGCCAACCAATCCCCAAGGCTGCAGCGCTAATGCCTCCTACTCCTAGTTTGAGAGTCATAGTGACATAGTCAAAATCAAACCGCTAAGCTGTACAATGATTTTCCCTTCAGAAAAAGCATTCATTGTATATGCTGCTTTTCTAACTCTGACTTTACTGTTGGCTAATGTCTGCCAATGACAAAAGCCATACTCTTTTGAATGTACACATTAAATTGTTCCTTGTGAAATTTAGGCTGCCCACACCACAGATCTAATGCATTGGCTGATAACGTGGTAGAAGAAAGGGAGAGAAGAAGTTTTGATCATTGTTGTCTACCCCTTTGCGTGCCATTGTCTTTATTGCAGCACATGGAATATTTTATCGTCTCCTCCGAAGGGTTTTGTGGTCAAGCAGAAGGTAAACACACAAATCTCCGCTGCTGTCCTGTACATAGGGAATTAGGGCTATCTAGAAGTGTACTTTATTCATCCCACTAAAATGTTCGCTTTGAAGATGTTCTCGAGTTCTAAACAACATTCTGCCATTCTCGGGAACAACAAGGTTAGTTAGGTCTTAGGATCTGCCTTAGATTATTTTCATACAACTGAAAGAAGCAGACTTTGCAGGGTTCATTCTTGCCACAGGACATCATAGGTCATTTGACCAGTTGGCAGAAAAATCAATAGGTCACTTTCCCAAAACAATAGGTCACAGATTTACCACGGTACATACCATGTTCATGAAGGTTAGCAAACAGATGTGGCCTTTCCCCATGGTTGAAGGTTTTCATCAGATTGTTTTTTATTTCTCTTCCTCGCCCCCGCCCCTCTCTCCCCCCCCTCCCCACACACACAGACAGACACACACATGCATACACCCACCCACACACACGCACATGCACACGCACGCGCACACACACACGCACACACACACACACACACACACACAGAGTGTAAAATGTACCTTGCTATTTCATAGTTTAATGTAAAAATAAAGTCAAAGGAAACTAATATTCCTTATGATCCTGCTTTTTTTTTTTTAATGTAATCTCATTCTCATTCATAGTGTTTATGCACAGTGAACACACAGGCAAACATGTGCTTAACCCCTGGAATAGGCTGACTACAGAGAGAGAGAGAGAGGGGGGTGGGGAGACAAACAGATCAAGATATGGACAGAGATATAGGCAGACAGACACACAAGCGTACACACACACTTGCATCATATAGTAAAAAGCCAAGTGTCCGTGTGTGTGTGTGTCTGTCTGAAACACAAAACGGGCCTTATAACTCCACCGTTTTTCGACCGAATCGCTTCAGATTTGCTGTGAGCCCTAACAGCAAATCGGCAACGGCAACCGAGGCGGCCGTGTCATTTGCGCGGTTTGGCAAATGTGCGAAATGTGTATCCGCTGGCCTCTCGGCACCCATATCTCCGGTATTTCTGGACCGATTGCCTTCAAATGTGGCAGGTAGGTGACCGGGGACGGTGACTATTGATGTGCCAAACCGGAAGCGAATCGATTCATAAACGCGCGCAATATACGCCGCTTCACCTTTTCACAAATAACTCCGCCGTTTCTTAGCCGATTCACTTCAAATTTGCTGTCAGGCTTGCTGTGGCCAGGGCAAAGCCTGGCTGAAAATTTGAAGAGAATCTGGAGAGCGCATCACTCTCAGAGCAGCGCCAACGGGAAACGGGGCCTTATAACTCCGCCTTTTCTTAACCGAATCGCTTCAAATTTGCTGTACTCAGCGTTACCAGTACTTGGCGTTACCGTTACTAGGCATTACCGTTACTAGGCGTTACCGGTACTCGGAGTTGCGCTAGTATATATTAATGCAGTAGCTTATATTTTTTAGATGATGCCATTCAGTGACTGATTCACATCTCTAAAAGAACGGCTTGATGCTGCTGCTTTTTCCTCTGTCGAACTTGCAAAAATGTTCTATTTACCGTTCAGATTTGGTCAACGAAGAAATCAGACCTAAAACTTGAAGCGCTTCGCTCTCGCGAACAAGCATTCAGATGTAATCAAAGATCGTTTTGGAATGACTGGACATGTGTCTGCTTTAGAAAGGAAAACCCCGGATGGTCAGAAACAAGACTGACAACCAGGAAAACCAAAGCAAACAGACTGACCGCTGTGGCACGAAGCGAAAATCGGGTTCAGAGTTTTGATGTGGAAAAGTTGGGGTGGCTTGACCATTGAGGTACTATCTACGGATAGAGCTGTGGGCAGTAACCATACTTCAATTTGATTGGCTGTTATTTTCGTCACTTGTATTTGCAAAGGTTAAACTTTGTTTGCCCCACACCTAAACATTCTCACTGCATAATACTCAGTAGAAACAACTTTTTGCTTTTCTCGGGTAAGGGATAGGGTTAGCACAAGGTTAGGGTTGGGTTAGAGTCAGTTTCCATGAAACAACGTAAGTGACTGAAAATGGCAGCTTGCCGTCATCCAATCAAATGATGTATGGTTATTGCGCACAACTGCATGTCTATCTACTTCTATGGGCTTGACCTAATTCCAACGTTCCTACAAGTTGCAGACGATGTCTGAGCGAGTCCGAAACTAGTAGTAGTAAACATATTCTTCTGCCCCTTTCCTACTCATGGCTTCTTTTTGGGAGGCATGGCTGGTTTTAAACACGAATTGTTGTCAAAAGGCCGAGAAACGAATGACACTAGAAGACTAGGTCATGCTGGAACTTTATTTGGTCTTCAAAATGTTGGATCGGAAAAGCTTTACTGAATGTGCAATGCCGCCATTTCTTCGTTTTGGTGTTCGTTTCGCCAGATACAACTTTTTAGTTCTGATTATGGTCCGAGGTCGCGGAAGAACTCAAGTTTAGCAGACGACAGAATCCTTGAAGTTGTTGACTGCTTTGACGAAAAATCAATCGGTCTGATGACCGCCTGCCTGCTAAAACTATCGGTCAAAATCGAAGGTTTATGCGTCGATGACCGATGACCGACGCCAAGAATGAACCCTGCTTTGAGACTGAGGGTGGTTAACATAAGGGTGGTGTGACGTGTCTAAAGTACAAGTTTGCCGCAATTTGAATCCAAATGCTTCAAGTTATTGGTTAAAAGACGTTCTTGACCTCAGACCAATGTTAATGACTGTAATCCTGGATTGTTTGATGATTTTATAACAAGAAGGAAGCAATGTAGGCTGAATATAGGAAAGTGAAACAAAGGAAGAGCCTTGGTATGACATACCGTATGTACAGTACTCCCCGTTTATAGTAAACTCAGTTATAAGCAATTTCGGTTACAGTAAAGGAAAGCACTGGTTCCTGGCCAAAGGTCTACTGTTTTATTACTAAATTAAATAGTCCTCGGATAGTAGAACTCGGTTATAATAAAAAAACCTGCTATAGTAAAGTCACTTTTGGTTCCCCACAGGTTGCAATTAAAAAAAAGTCCTCTTCTGACCTTTGTTTTATACATCACCAATGTATGCGTCACAGTCTCACCACTCCCTCCACCCACCATAGTAGCAACTGGGTTATAATTTAATAAAAAAAATCCTATTTTAAAGTCATTTGTGGTTCCTCCTGGGTTACAATAAAAAAACAATTGTCCTCTTCGTGACCTTTGTAAATACGTCATCAATGTATACGTCACAGTCTCACTACTCCCTCTACCCACCTTCATCAACGAAATTGAAAGGCACTCAAAAACATGTTTCTTTCCCCTCATTCTTGTTAGCAAGAATGCGTAATTTATGCCGTTGCCAACCTTGAATGTTTGGTAATGTGCCTTTGGACTTTCTTTAAAAGAAAAGACGAAACTTTATGACCAAATGTACTAGGTTTGTACCTGCTCTGGCAGAAACGGTGAACTAAGCCGACCATTTCCACCCACAATCTTCATTTGCAGTTCATTACATACAATTGAGAACTGTCCGGTCATTGGCTGCAATTAAATTTGTATCTGTTTTACTGCAGCGCCCTCACACAGAGGAAAAGGCGAGCTAAATCGACAATTGAGCCCACACACTCATTATTATGGGGAATAAAATGAATCTGAAAAAAATATAATATAGCATCATGAAAATGCGATAATTTATTGCAGGCGTGATAATCTATTACAATATTAGGCATAATGTCTGTAGGCATAATGTCCAGTAGGCAAAATGTCCAGTAAGCATGGTGACCATAAGCATAATGTCCGTAGGCGAAGTGTCCGTCGGTGAAATGTCCGCAGGCAAACTGTCCGGTCACGGTGTATGCGGGTGTGCGCGCACGCACGTGCGTGTGCATGCATGAATAGATTCAAAGGCCATTCTGGAAGTTAGAGGTTGTACACTGTATGCTTTTACAGCTAGTTTTGTTTTGTGCACAGGGAAATATACCATGTATAAACCCAATCACCTTTTTGGACCTCAAACCATACGAGGAAGGGGTGGGATGGGTTTATATTCAGTATTTTACGTTAGCTTTGACTTTGAAAAACGTCCTCGGATAAGATAAAAAATATCATCAAAACTTTACTATATGAGTATATCCGAACATCGTTTATAAGAAAAACTTGTTATAGTAACGGAAAATCCTTGCTCCCCTGGACTTTACTATAAGCGGGGTGTACTGTCTGTAACTGTAGCATGTTTGTGTGTGTGTCTAACTCAGTGTAAGTTCAGAACAGCAATAATTTGTGTCTATGTGCTGTATTTGAGGGGTAGTAAAGTAATTTGAATTTTCAGGGTGTTTTGCTTTATTTGCAGCATTTCTCTTTGAGAGTTCTTTTTTTTATAAGTTTTAAATAGCCTGAGCAGTAAGGCAAGAGAAACGAGGCAGAAGCTAGGGCATAGTAATTAGGATTCCCCCATTTGGTTAGGAATGCTAATTAAATGTTATTGTACAAATTCTTTTTTTGTTTGTTTTCGCCATGCGGAAAACATAGAGATGTAAGTCAAAAGACGTCACTTCACATGAGTAATGGAAAACTCAAATATTTCAGTAATTTTTCAGGTCAATTACGTCATTTTTGTTCATTTAGCGTCGCCATCATTGATTTATGATATTTGCAAATTGTTTTCTAACAGCTTTGTTAGATGATGCATCTTGCCTTGATCAACTGACAACTGGTAAACTTGTCCAACTTCTCAAAGTTTACCAATTTTGACTTACGATAGTTTAATTTTTGGGCGGCCATTTGTTTTCCCTAAGCACAGAATTTTGTGACAAAATCAAGCTATTTAGTTAAAAGCCTGAATCTAGAAATCTTAGATAAAAACGGCACCAAGCTATTGTCTGTGAAGATATTTTGGCTGTATGCTCTACATAGTATTTCAAATATATTTCTTCCCTCAGATTTATGGTAAAAACTTATTTTTGTTGAGCAGTATCAATCAACATATTTAGTAGAAATAATATACTAACTTAGTTTCGCAAACATAAATAAGATTGCCTATGAGTGAAAATCTAGCAATATCCACTGACTATTTAAGTAATCTAGTCACATACTACAACATATTCTCGACTGTTTATGAAAAGTTACTTATAGTTAACTAAAGTTTGCTTGAAAAAACTTATGAAAATATAGATAAACTAAATGTTCCTCCCGAAACAGCTGTGTAAGACTTAACTACTGTTTTTATTCTGGTTTTGTTTTTCGTAAGGTGTGTGTGTGTGTGTGTGATCTTTTACTGTAGTTTTAGCTTTAAATTCTAGTACCGGTACTACTTTTAGAAGTTGTTTTGTGAATGCTGTGCTGCCACATTCTACTCTGGTCTTACAGTGTCACAAACATATACTACACATTACACTTTTTTTTTAGAGTGTTTTTGCTGTCTCTACACTACTTTACAGCAGACTGAACAGAGCATTAATTATGCTTTGCGTGTACTGCTGCTAGATCAGGCCATAGTAGTTCTTAGTACTCAGTAATAGTAGCAATAGTACTACTGTTAACTTGTACTGCAATACAATGCAATACACTGCAATACACTTTGCAGCTGTCCAGGTGAACCAAATAAATTACTGCTCACTTTCTGTCTCTCCTACTGTCTACTCTCTCTCTCTCTCTCTCTCTCTCTCTCTCTCTCTCTCTCTCTCTCTCTCTCTCTCTCTCTCTCTCCCTCCCTCTCTCTCTCTCTCTCTCTCTCTCTCTCTCTCTCTCTCTCTCTCTCTCTCTCTCTCTCTCTCTCCCTCCCTCCTCTCTCTCTCTCTCTCTCTCTCTCTCTCTCTCTCTCTCTCTCTCTCTCTCTCTCTCTCTCTCTCTCTCTCTCTCTCTCTCTCTCTCTCTCTCTCTCTCTCTCTCTCTCTCTCTCTCTCTCTCTCTCTCTCTCTCTCTCTCTCTCTCTCTCTCTCTCTCTCTCTCTCTCTCTCTCTCTCTCTCTCTCTCTCTCTCTCTCTCTCTCTCTCTCTCTCTCTCTCTCTCTCTCTCTCTCTCTCTCTCTCTCTCTCTCTCTCTCTCTCTCTCTCTCTCTCTCTCTCTCTCTCTCTCTCTCTCTCTCTCTCTCTCTCTCTCTCTCTCTCTCTCTCTCTCTCTCTCTCTCTCTCTCTCTCTCTCTCTCTCTCTCTCTCTCTCTCTCTCTCTCTCTCTCTCTCTCTCTCTCACACACACACACACACACACACACACACACACACACACACCACACATGTATGCCCTTCACATGCATTCAATCCCTTCTCCCTTTTTAATAAAATTAAAACATTTTTATTTTGCATAGACCTGTGCTTAACCATGACTTGGAATTTAAAGAGTTTGTTTTATTTTGTTTTATTTGTCACAATATTTAAAAGAATTATCTAAATTATAATGGATTAAAAAGAATGAATAAACCGAAGCTGACACAGGAACATGCAAACAAAACTGCACTGCAATACTTTGAGAAAAGACACAGGTCTGTATTGTGGTTGTGGTTAATTAATACAGAAGCATATTACTAGGAGTATGTCACCATGTGTCTTTGTTTAAACTTCTGCATAAGCAAGGCAGTGTTAATTCTTACCACAGATGTGCATGGCAGTCTATGTATTCATAAGTATGACTCTATGAGCAAGATTCTCAAATTCTCCCATCTGACGCTTTGGATTTTTACCTGATGCACAGTTGCTGTTTTTATGTTAAAAGAAATATAAAGAGAAACCCCTTACAATATCCAAATGACCCTCTAAAAATCTAGCTCTGGGCATATATAATGTCATACCTTGATTCTGCCCCCCCCCCCCCCCCCCCCCCCCCCCCCCCCCCCCCCCCCCCCCCCCCCACCTCCCCTGATATGGAAGATAGAATTAACACTGTAAGCTGTAAACCTCTTTACACTGGCACAAAGCAAGACAGTGTCAGAGTGTGACCTACCCTTAACCCACGACCCTGAGTGAGGCACAAGCGTAGCGGCCAGCCAATCAATATTGTCAGGTGAGCAATCTCACCTGTGGGGTCTTTAATATTGCACTCACACCGCCCAACAGTGGCTCAGAGGGAGAAGGATAGGGGGAGAGAGAGAGAGTTAGAGTTAGTTCAAACTTCAAACTTCAAATACTTTATTTTACAAGGATAAGAATTTAGGCTGGGCCTTAAGTCAATATACTTTTTTAATAGCAAGAGAGAGAGAGAGAGAGAGAGACATTTAATTTAAAACTTAAATGGAGCTCTTGTATTATATTTATAGGGACATCGTTGCATTACTTTATTAGCCATCTACTTCATTCCAGAATTGTGAGGTAAATGGCGATTTTTGTAGCTTCTTTGCTGTTGCTTTGTTTCTGTCCTCACAATACCCTGAAAACCGCTGCAGAAAATCTCCTCAAAAGTTGTAGGTAGTCTATCAGTGACATAGAAACATGGGGAGGGGACAGCTGCCCCCCTTCTGGCCACATAGGAGGGGGTGGGGGGGATTGCAGACCTGCCCCCCCCCCCCCCAAACAAACAAAAAATGAGCAGAGAGAGAGAGAGAGGGGGGGGGGGGGGGGGGGGGGGGGGGGGGGTTTAAAGGCTCCATTTTTTCATACAAAGATTTACATTGATTTCTTTAATATTTTGATACTGAAATGATGGCCATTTTTGAATGTACAGGTACGAGACTTATCAAATACTGTCCCCTTATCCATATCTTCTGCCCCCCTCCCCCCTTTCCCACATGCCCCCTGTGACTTTTGTAAAAAAAAATCAGTTGCACCCCAATTCTGCTTCTGTGGCCCCTCCCCTAATACATTCTACACCACTGTCACACCCTTGAAGATGAAAAAGACAACACACACATAATCCAAACATTAGTTAAGTTGTAAATGTGAATTAATCATAATATATACCTTAATCATACCTTTGATGAATAATTGATCCATGTCCTATGTCACATTTGAATCTTGAGATGGCAAATCATGATAAACTAGCGCAACGCCGGGTACCAGTAACGCCTAGTAATGGTAACGCCAAGTACTGGTAACACTGAGTACAGTTTTCGCCAGGTCCGCAAAATATTATATTATTACTTTTGTCTCTCTCCCTCCTTCCATCTTCTTCTCTCATTGCGTTCGACCCCCCACCCACCATCCCCCCCCCCCACCCCCCAACCATCCCCCACCCCCACCCATCCCCACCCCAGCCACCCTACTTCTTACCCCCACCCCATACACACACCTCATACTCATCGAGGTACTAATTCTTTATGTCGATGCTCATACTGAACGCAAGCATTCTGAACGTCAATGAGCTCTCTCTCTCTCTCTCTCTCTCTCTCTCTCTCTCTCTCTCTCTCTGAACCAACTATCTCTACTTTCAAAGCTAAACTCAAGACACACTACTTTCAAAGCTCATTCGGTTTGTAAATGTTTCCTTCTTGATCTTGTACCTGGGTGAATGATTGGGTAATAATGTTTTGTGTGACTGCGGGTGTATCAGTGAATGGAAGCGCCTTGAGTGTAAAATAATTATAGAAAGGCGCTATAGAAATACTATAAATTATTATTCTTATTATTACTCTCTCTCTCTCTCTCTCTCTCTCTCTCTCTCTCTCTCTCTCTCTCTCTCTCTCTCTCTCTCTCTCTCTCTCTCTCTCTCTCTCTCTCTCTCTCTCTCTCTCTCTCTCTCACACACACATTGTCTGTGTAGAATAACTGCTGACAGCGCGCGCCCGCTATCCCTGGTCCTGCACGCTCTCCCGATTCTCTTCAAATTTGCTGCCAGGCTCCGCTCTCCAACTGTGTTGTTGGCAGCTGGCAAGCTGTATTTGCCCCGGCCACAGCAAGCCTGACTGCAAATTTGAAGCGATTCGGTTAAGAAACGCCCATTTCCCGTTGGCGCTGCTCTGAGATTGACGCGCTCCCGATTCTCTTCAAATTTGCTGCCAGGCTTTGCCCCGGCCACAGCAAGTCTGACAGCAAATTTGAAGAGATTCGGTTAAGAAACGGCGGAGTTATAAGGCCCTGTTTCCCGTTGGCGCTGCTCTGAGAGTGACACACTCTCCCGATTCTCTTCAAATTTGCTGCCAGGCTTTGCCCCGACCACAGCAAGCCTGACAGCACATTTGAAGCGATTCGGTTGAAAAACGGTGGAGTTATAAGGCCCGTTTTGTGTTTCAGACAGACAGACACACACTTGCCTTTTTATTATGACTAGCCAACGCCGAGTACCAGTAACACCCAATACTGGTAACGCCCAGTACTGGTAATGCTGAGTACTGGTTTTGCTGGGTCAGCGAAATATGATATTACTTTTGTTTATTTGTTTGTTTCTATTTTTTTTATATCTTGTTTTATCCTTCCCCCCCCCACCCCCCCCCCCCCCCCCCCCCCCCCCCCCCCCCCCCCCCCCCCCCCCCCCAAGCCATCCGCCCCCCCAAATAGGTGGAAGACAATAGCCGTGAGAGACAGACAGACAGAGAGACATAGACAGAGAGCAAAGAGGTCAACTGCTGTTCCGGTTGGATGAATGAAAATTTGTTTAACGTCCTCCGCCCCGGAGCAGGCACAGAGAGAGACAGACAGACAGAGAGAGAGAGAGACTTATAGACATACAGAGACAGAGAGACAGAGAGAGAGACAGACAGACAAAGACAGACACAGAGAGAGAGAGAGAAAGACAGACAGCGAGACGTAGGCCCTACAGACAAAGACAGAGAGAGAGAGAGAGAGAGGGGGAGACAGAGTCAGAAAGTGAGAGAGAGAGACAGACAGACAGACAAACATACACAGAGAGACAGACAGAAAAAGACAGAGACAGAGAGACATACAGACTCCCCACTGCCCCCCCTCCCACCCGAACCCAACCATCCCCCACCCCACCCCAACCATCCCCCACCCCACCCATCCCCACTCCCACCCCCCTACACACCCAATACACGTGTGTGTGTGTGTGTGTCACCGAAGCGATTCGGTACAAAAAACGGCGGAGTTATAAGCCCTGTTTTGTGTTTCAGACACACACACATACACACACACCACACGCTTGCCTTTTTATTATATGATTGTTATTCTTTTGTGAATTATAATATTGAATCCCAAACTCGAAGGCATTTGCACTGGCTCTTACTAGTACTGCAGCAAAAGGGATTATTTGGCCTTTGGGGACCTTCCCAGGCACCAGCTGGTGATCTACCTGATGGTAGAGTAACTTCCCCTGTTTGACTGATTAATTAGGCAAGATCACTTTCACACACCATGAAATTACTCCCCTTAATTATTTTCGAACAATTCATATTGGATCAAACTAGTTTTCTGACAACCTGATGTTGGTTTTATTACTCCCATATTTATGGTTTTTCATTGATTTTGATGTAATTCTGTATTTTGGGGGGACTATAAGCCGGGTGTGTGTGTGTGTTTGAGAGAGAGAGAGAGAGAGAGAGAGAGAGAGAGAGACTTACGAGAGAAAGATAAATTTATACACTAGACAGAGGAAACTGATTAAAACCTTCAACTATGACTATGAGGAAAGGCAGCGTCTTTTTGCAATTTATATGTACCCGGGTAACTAAATCTGTGACTTATTGGTTTTGAAAAATGACCTATTGATTTCTCTGACAACTGGTCAAATGACCTATGATGATGTCCTGTGACAAGAATGATCTCTGATAAGGCGATACTTTTTTTCCTAGACTGAGACCCTGTGCCTTATAATATGACTATTAATCATATAGTAATAAGCCAACTGTCGTGTGTGTGTGTCTGAAACACGAAACGGGCCTTATAACTCCGCCGTTTTTCGACCGAATCGCTTCAAATTTGCTGTGAGCCCTAACGGGCCGATGGCAACGGCAACCGAGGCGGCCGTGTCATTTGCGCGGTTCGGCAAATGCGCGAAACGCGCATTCGCCGGCCTCTCGGCGCCCGTATCTCCGGTGTTTCTGGACCGATTGCCTTCCAATTTGCCAGGAAGATCACCGGGGACGGTGACTATCCGTGTACCAACCCGGAAGCGAATCGGTTCAGAAACGCGCGCGCTATGCGACTCCGCCGTTTCTTAACCGAATCGCTTCAAATTTGCTGTACTCGGCGTTACCAGTACTTGGCGTTACCGTTACTAGGCGTTACCATTACTAGGCGTTACTGGAACTCGGCGTTGCGCTAGTATACATAATAA
This sequence comes from Phymorhynchus buccinoides, assembly GCA_017654935.2. Lineage (NCBI taxonomy): Eukaryota > Metazoa > Mollusca > Gastropoda > Neogastropoda > Raphitomidae > Phymorhynchus > Phymorhynchus buccinoides. The sequence continues at coordinate 8,644,609 of CM065688.1, read as the reverse complement.
AGTATGAAAATGTAAGAACAAAATCTGAATTTTTGTGTATAATTTTTGGGGGGTGCCTTATGGTCTGAAACATGCGGTAGGTGAAAAGGGGTGCCTTATGGTCTGAAACATGCGGTAGGTGAAAAGGGGTGCCTTATGGTCTGAAACATACGGTAGGTGAAAAGGGGTGCCTTATGGTCTGAAACATACAGTAGGTGAAAAGGGGTGCCTAATATGGTCTGAAACATGCGGTAGGTGAAAAGGGGTGCCTTATGGTCTGAAACATACAGTAGGTGAAAAGGGGTGCCTTATGGTCTGAAACATGCGGTAGGTGAAAAGGGGTGCCTAATATGGTCTGAAACATGCGGTAGGTGAAAAGGGGTGCCTTATGGTCTGAAACATGCGGTAGGTGAAAAGGGGTGCCTTATGGTCTGAAACATGCGGTAGGTGAAAAGGGGTGCCTTATTTTGTGATGGCATTGTATGTTTTTGTTTGTACAGTGTCAACTTGTTTTGGTGTGGCGGTAGTGCATTTACATTAACGCTAAGCATTGCATTAACACAAACTAAACAAGTCTCGACTCCTTATTGTTGTCAGGGAAGTAAGTATCGCCCTATCGTCTGTAAAATAGGATACAAATTTATGTCCTTAACTTCAGTCAAATTAAATATGTTAATTGTGTGTGTGTGTGTGTGTGTGTGTGTGTGTGTGTGTGTTCACATATTATACTTCAACATTTTGAACTCTCCATTCTCGTATGTGTGTGTGTGTGTGTTCACAGATTATACTTCAACATTTTGAACTCTCCATTCTCGACGCCTGGAGTTGCGGACGGACTAAAGAAGCCTTGACCTTGCTTGTCTTGCATCACCACTAAGAATATCTCTGAGCTCTCGAGGTATCTGAGAGAGAGATTGAAGGTGAACCTTTCAACAACAACAAAACCAACAGCAAGGAAGCGAAGAGTGCCAGAGGGCGGACCAACTATTGGCAATGAGCGGCATGGCCAACAGAGGGGAGGAAAACATGGGGGACGGCACCATGCGCACCGAGCTGCAGGAACTGCAGTTGTCGGCTAACATGGTCACAGACGAGGTGGGTTGAAGAGAGAGAGGGGGGGGTAGTGGTGGTGGATGTGGGGATGAGGGAGTCACTTTACCTTGACCACCCCCCCCCCCCCCCCCCCCCCCCCCCCCCCCCCCCCCCCCCCCCCCCCCCCCCCCCCCCCCCCCCCCCCCCCCCCCCCCGCCACCATACCATTAAACCTAAAAGGTTGAATAGTTTGAGTCAGCTTTTAGGTTACACATCACTAACAGTATTCAGTCATATAAAAAGAATGAAGTAGATCACTCATGCATAGACACACTCCCAGATGCATAGACACTAATGTAAACACAGCCCAGTGACTGCACCTGCCTGACATAGTGACAAATGTAGTGCAGGTGTTCCATAGGAAGACAGTTATAGACAATGTAATCACAGCCAAGTGACTGCACCTACCTGACACAGTGACTGCACCTACCTGACACAGTGACTGCACCTGCCTGACATAGTGACTGCACCTGCCTGACACAGTGACTGCACCTACCTGACACAGTGACTGCATCTGCCTGACATAGTGACTGCACCTGCCTGACACAGTGACCACCTACCTGACACAGTGACTGCACCTACCTGACACAGTGACTGCACCTACCTGACATAGTGACTGCACCTGCCTGACACAGTGACTGCACCTACCTGACATAGTGAATGCACCTACCTGACACAGTGACTGCACCTACCTGACACAGTGACTGCACCTGCCTGACATAGTGACTGCACCTACCTGACATAGTGACTGCACCTACCTGACATAGTGACTGCACCTACCTGACATAGTGACTGCACCTACCTGACATAGTGACTGCACCTACCTGACACAGTGACTGCACCTACCTGACACAGTGACTGCACCTACCTGACATAGTGACTGCACCTACCTGACATAGTGACTGCACCTACCTGACACAGTGACTGCACCTACCTGACACAGTGACTGCACCTACCTGACACAGTGACTGCACCTGCCTGACATAGTGACTGCACCTACCTGACATAGTGACTGCACCTACCTGACATAGTGACTGCACCTACCTGACACAGTGACTGCACCTACCTGACACAGTGACTGCACCTACCTGACACAGTGACTGCACCTACCTGACATAGTGACTGCACCTACCTGACACAGTGACTGCACCTACCTGACACAGTGACTGCACCTACCTGACATAGTGACTGCACCTACCTGACATAGTGACTGCACCTACCTGACACAGTGACTGCACCTACCTGACACAGTGACTGCACCTACCTGACATAGTGACTGCACCTACCTGACACAGTGACTGCACCTACCTGACACAGTGACTGCACCTACCTGACATAGTGACTGCACCTACCTGACACAGTGACAAGTGTAGTGCAGGTGTTCCATAGCCATAAATAGGAAGACTAGGCAGTCTTGGCTTCACTTCCACATATCCGCCTTGTGTCAGATCAATTGACATAGGCTAGAAGTAGAACACCAAGACTACATTAATGTTGCTATGCTCGGCATAGCTATGCAGTGATTGTCTTTAGCCATGACAAACTCCTAACAGAACACCATCAGTCTTAAAAATCCTCCGAAGTCGGAGTGTGGCTGCCCATGTGGTGGGGTAATCAAAAATGGTCACACACGTAATGTTCTGGAGTCTTTTAGCCAGGGTACGACAACAACAACAACAACAACTTCCACACAGTCATATTCATTAAAACTGATGAAAAAAAGCCGTGAAGACACTTTGATAAAGCAGATTCCACACACAAAAAGAAAGAAAAAAAGGGAAAAGTTGAAAAGCTTAATACTAAATAGAGAATATCCCAGGATTATCTGTCAAGAATTAGGTATAGAGCAGTAAAACTTGCTTTATGTGAATAAACACAGATTCATCAAATCATTCATAACTAAGTATTAATATGTGTACAGGTCTGGTAAAACATATTAAGCACACCACCATAATGTTTTTGCAGTTAATCGACGCAAAATAACCATTTTGAAGTAAAAACATTGATTAAATAACCACAGAATCAATGCAACCCATTTTGTTGTTGTTGTTGTTGTTGTTGTTGTTGTTGTTGTTGTTGTTGTTTTCTCACTCAATTGAATAAAAACACAAAACTATCCATTCTTGCAGGACTTCTACATACATGACATGTATGTATAAATACACCATACATTCATTCCGTTTCTCTCTCTGTAAGACGGTATTTAAACTGTCCCAAACTTTGTGTGGCAAGTTCTTTCTGTTGTTTTCAGTCCAGATGCTTGCTAGTTGCTGGCACTAGTTAGCAGATGGTCCCAAAGGAAACCTGGCCTGATCTGGCAGAGAGAGAGAGAGAGAGAGAGGGGGGGGGTGCAGGGACAAAGAGAGACAAGTACTGAGGGAGAGAGGGTGTGTGTGAAACACACACACACACACACACACACACACACACACACACAGAGAAAGAGAGAGACTCAGAGAGGGGGGAGGTGCAGGAACAAAGAGTGACAAGGACTGAGGGAGAGAGATGGGAGAGAAACACACAGAGACAGACAGAGAGAGAGAAAGGGGTGGGGGGGGGGGGGGGGGGGGCTGCAGGGACAAAGAGAGATAAGGACTGAGGGAGAGAGGGGGGGGGGGAGAAACATACACACACACACACACACACACACACACACACACATATACACACACACACACACACACAGAAAGAGAGAGAGAGGGGTGGGAGCAGACCTATGCTTATTCAAGTTATTGAGCTCTGGCCTTGTAGTTGTACTCTTGTCCGGTTTAGTTATATTATAATTATGCCTGTGTGCTCTGTAGTTATTCTGTCAATATACTGTGGGATCTTGTGATAATCTTATCATTGACCAGTACAAAGACTAAACCGGTGCTACACACGCATAAAATTGTATGGGGATGCGATGCGATTATGTCACGTGTGTCATGATCTGAAATTTTTCTGTCTAAAAATAATTCTGCCATTTTCACTCACTATGCTCAAGGGTGAATCATGACTCGCATCAATTGTCAAAGTGGCATCGCATTCAGATCCTGTAGCACTAGCAGGCCCTTAAGAGGAAAATCAATAAACTTATTGAACATTCTTTATAAATGTGGCCGAGAAAGACAGAGAGCAGCATGCTATAAATGTAATAAAGTTGTCCATGCTGTGCATATTTCATCATGACTTTTGTTGAACCCCTTCACTGCCAGGAAAACAGATAAATTATCGATTTTCTTATTATGAAATTTAAAAGAGACCTGGGTCTGTTAGACTCAATTTGAGAAAATGGTCTAGAGATGCATCTTTCATGACTTATCTAATCCCAAAACCATCATTCCCGGGCTCTGACATGAAAAGTTATTTCATCATCAATGACATCACACATCCTGGTAATATACAGTGGATGTTATGACATCATCAATGACATCACACATCCTGGTAGTAGACAGGGGACCGGCAGGGAAGGGGTTAAATCAAACAATGTCTGCACAAATTGTGTATCCATTGCGTGTCTTTAAAAAAAATACATTGCTCTTCAGTTTTCTTATGTTGTTCTTTGTTTTAAATCTATTTCTTCCCTTTTACCATGCATTTCTTACCCCCTACCCCTGCACCCCGGCTCTTTCCCCAATGTTTAAGCAGCGGGGAAGCGATGCGGGTCAATGTTTTCACTGCAGTCTGTCTGTTTGTTTCTATGTCAAGTCAAGTCAAGTCAAGTCAAGTCAAAATGATCTTTATTGAGGATAAAGGAGTAAGCTTGACAGCTTTTTTCCATCCTGTCCTCAGAATGAAAAGTAATACGAAAGCAACTCGAAAAATAACTCAATATGTGGCTATGTTAGCATGGTAGCGTTTGAACGGAGGGACCTAGGTGGCCCACATTTTGTGTTTGGATAGGTAGTTAAGATATGTAGGCCAAGTTCAAAACTGAAGGTTATTGGTCAAAGGTCAAGGTCACTGGAGCCGAAAACAGTGCTGCACCGCTGGT
>CM065688.1:8627062-8634562 GCA_017654935.2 Phymorhynchus buccinoides | reverse complement strand
TAGTTTCAGGGGTACTGTAGAGTGCAGGTGTAGACTGTTTGACCGGACTCTAGTTTCAGGGGTACTGTAGAGTGCAGGTGTAGACTGTTTGACCGGACTCTAGTTTCAGGGGTACTGTAGAGTGCAGGTGTAGACTGTTTGACCGGACTCTAGTTTCAGGGGTACTGTAGAGTGCAGGTGTAGACTGTTTGACCGGACTCTAGTTTCAGGGGTACTGTAGAGTGCAGGTGTAGACTGTTTGACCGGACTCTAGTTTCAGGGGTACTGTAGAGTGCAGGTGTAGACTGTTTGACCGGACTCTAGTTTCAGGGGTACTGTAGAGTGCAGGTGTAGACTGTTTGACCGGACTCTAGTTTCAGGGGTACTGTAGAGTGCAGGTGTAGACTGTTTGACCGGACTCTAGTTTCAGGGGTACTGTAGAGTGCAGGTGTAGACTGTTTGACCGGACTCTAGTTTCAGGGGTACTGTAGAGTGCAGGTGTAGACTGTTTGACCGGACTCTAGTTTCAGGGGTACTGTAGAGTGCAGGTGTAGACTGTTTGACCGGACTCTAGTTTCAGGGGTACTGTAGAGTGCAGGTGTAGACTGTTTGACCGGACTCTAGTTTCAGGGGTACTGTAGAGTGCAGGTGTAGACTGTTTGACCGGACTCTAGTTTCAGGGGTACTGTAGAGTGCAGGTGTAGACTGTTTGACCGGACTCTAGTTTCAGGGGTACTGTAGAGTGCAGGTGTAGACTGTTTGACCGGACTCTAGTTTCAGGGGTACTGTAGAGTGCAGGTGTAGACTGTTTGACCGGACTCTAGTTTCAGGGGTACTGTAGAGTGCAGGTGTAGACTGTTTGACCGGACTCTAGTTTCAGGGGTACTGTAGAGTGCAGGTGTAGACTGTTTGACCGGACTCTAGTTTCAGGGGTACTGTAGAGTGCAGGTGTAGACTGTTTGACCGGACTCTAGTTTCAGGGGTACTGTAGAGTGCAGGTGTAGACTGTTTGACCGGACTCTAGTTTCAGGGGTACTGTAGAGTGCAGGTGTAGACTGTTTGACCGGACTCTAGTTTCAGGGGTACTGTAGAGTGCAGGTGTAGACTGTTTGACCGGACTCTAGTTTCAGGGGTACTGTAGAGTGCAGGTGTAGACTGTTTGACCGGACTCTAGTTTCAGGGGTACTGTAAAGTGCAGGTGTAGACTGTTTGACCGGACTTTAGTTTCAGGGGTACTGTAGAGTGCAGGTGTAGACTGTTTGACCGGACTCTAGTTTCAGGGGTACTGTAGAGTGCAGGTGTAGACTGTTTGACCGGACTCTAGTTTCAGGGGTACTGTAGAGTGCAGGTGTAGACTGTTTGACCGGACTTTAGTTTCAGGGGTACTGTAGAGTGCAGGTGTAGACTGTTTGACCGGACTCTAGTTTCAGGGGTACTGTAGAGTGCAGGTGTAGACTGTTTGACCGGACTCTAGTTTCAGGGGTACTGTAGAGTGCAGGTGTAGACTGTTTGACCGGACTCTAGTTTCAGGGGTACTGTAGAGTGCAGGTGTAGACTGTTTGATCGGACTTTAGTTTCAGGGGTACTGTAGAGTGCAGGTGTAGACTGTTTGACCGGACTCTAGTTTCAGGGGTACTGTAGAGTGCAGGTGTAGACTGTTTGACCGGACTCTAGTTTCAGGGGTACTGTAGAGTGCAGGTGTAGACTGTTTGACCGGACTCTAGTTTCAGGGGTACTGTAGAGTGGTGTAGACTGTTTGACCGGACTTTAGTTTCAGGGGTACTGTAGAGTGCAGGTGTAGACTGTTTGACCGGACTCTAGTTTCAGGGGTACTGTAGAGTGCAGGTGTAGACTGTTTGACCGGACTCTAGTTTCAGGGGTACTGTAGAGTGCAGGTGTAGACTGTTTGACCGGACTCTAGTTTCAGGGGTACTGTAGAGTGCAGGTGTAGACTGTTTGACCGGACTCTAGTTTCAGGGGTACTGTAGAGTGCAGGTGTAGACTGTTTGACCGGACTCTAGTTTCAGGGGTACTGTAGAGTGCAGGTGTAGACTGTTTGACCGGACTCTAGTTTCAGGGGTACTGTAGAGTGCAGGTGTAGACTGTTTGACCGGACTCTAGTTTCAGGGGTACTGTAGAGTGCAGGTGTAGACTGTTTGACCGGACTCTAGTTTCAGGGGTACTGTAGAGTGCAGGTGTAGACTGTTTGACCGGACTCTAGTTTCAGGGGTACTGTAGAGTGCAGGTGTAGACTGTTTGACCGGACTCTAGTTTCAGGGGTACTGTAGAGTGCAGGTGTAGACTGTTTGACCGGACTCTAGTTTCAGGGGTACTGTAGAGTGCAGGTGTAGACTGTTTGACCGGACTCTAGTTTCAGGGGTACTGTAGAGTGCAGGTGTAGACTGTTTGACCGGACTCTAGTTTCAGGGGTACTGTAAAGTGCAGGTGTAGACTGTTTGATCGGACTTTAGTTTCAGGGGTACTGTAGAGTGCAGGTGTAGACTGTTTGACCGGACTCTAGTTTCAGGGGTACTGTAGAGTGCAGGTGTAGACTGTTTGACCGGACTCTAGTTTCAGGGGTACTGTAGAGTGCAGGTGTAGACTGTTTGACCGGACTCTAGTTTCAGGGGTACTGTAGAGTGCAGGTGTAGACTGTTTGACCGGACTCTAGTTTCAGGGGTACTGTAGAGTGCAGGTGTAGACTGTTTGACCGGACTCTAGTTTCAGGGGTACTGTAGAGTGCAGGTGTAGACTGTTTGACCGGACTCTAGTTTCAGGGGTACTGTAGAGTGCAGGTGTAGACTGTTTGACCGGACTCTAGTTTCAGGGGTACTGTAGAGTGCAGGTGTAGACTGTTTGACCGGACTCTAGTTTCAGGGGTACTGTAGAGTGCAGGTGTAGACTGTTTGACCGGACTCTAGTTTCAGGGGTACTGTAGAGTGCAGGTGTAGACTGTTTGACCGGACTCTAGTTTCAGGGGTACTGTAGAGTGCAGGTGTAGACTGTTTGACCGGACTCTAGTTTCAGGGGTACTGTAGAGTGCAGGTGTAGACTGTTCAGGGGGCCGGACTCTAGTTTCAGGGGTACTGTAGAGTGCAGGTGTAGACTGTTTGACCGGACTCTAGTTTCAGGGGTACTGTAGAGTGCAGGTGTAGACTGTTGACCGGACTCTAGTTTCAGGGGTACTGTAGAGTGCAGGTGTAGACTGTTTGACCGGACTCTAGTTTCAGGGGTACTGTAGAGTGCAGGTGTAGACTGTTTGACCGGACTCTAGTTTCAGGGGTACTGTAGAGTGCAGGTGTAGACTGTTTGACCGGACTCTAGTTTCAGGGGTACTGTAGAGTGCAGGTGTAGACTGTTTGATCGGACTCTAGTTTCAGGGGTACTGTAGAGTGCAGGTGTAGACTGTTTGACCGGACTCTAGTTTCAGGGGTACTGTAGAGTGCAGGTGTAGACTGTTTGACCGGACTCTAGTTTCAGGGGTACTGTAGAGTGCAGTGTAGACTGTAGACTAGTTTGTTTGACCGGACTGTTTGACCGGACTCTAGTTTCAGGGGTACTGTAGAGTGCAGGTGTAGACTGTTTGACCGGACTCTAGTTTCAGGGGTACTGTAGAGTGCAGGTGTAGACTGTTTGACCGGACTCTAGTTTCAGGGGTACTGTAGAGTGCAGGTGTAGACTGTTTGACCGGACTTTAGTTTCAGGGGTACTGTAGAGTGCAGGTGTAGACTGTTTGACCGGACTCTAGTTCAGGGGTCAGTGGGTACTGTAGAGTGCAGGTGTAGACTGTTTGACCGGACTCTAGTTTCAGGGGTACTGTAGAGTGCAGGTGTAGACTGTTTGATCGGACTCTAGTTTCAGGGGCGTTTGTCTGTTTGTTCCTGCAAGGTCACTGGACCCGAAAATGCTGCCGCGCGGCTGGTTGATCTAGCATTATCAGGTTCTAGTTTTGATTTTGCAGTCATTTGAAATTTGACATGTATCCAACTTCCAAGACACATCGTTTTTGTTACTGTTGATTGGGTTCCAAAAAGGAGGAAATAAATAAGAAAAGACATTCAAATTTGTATTGAATAGTTTGACTGTTGGTAGATTATGCATCAACTGGAGAAGAGAGAGAGAGAGAGAGAGAGAGAGAGAGAGAGAGAGAGAGAGAGAGAGAGAGAGAAATATGCCCAGAACAGCAGTTTGAGTTTTTTAGACTTGTTGAATATACACTCAGCCCCTGTTTAGAATTTTAACGGGTATTTTCACCCCCAGTTGCAAATTTTAAGGGGTAAAGGCGAAAACATGAGAAGCTCCATCCCCTCCTCCCCCCCCCCCCCCCCACCCCCCGCATGAGTGTAAACACCCATATTCTCACACACACACACAAACGCGCGCATTCATGTGCGGACAGACTTAAGTGGTTTACTTTCGTAGCTCTTTGCATTCAGAAAGAACAACCTGCTTCTTCTTTATCACCTTCATGTTTTCAGGATGTCCTGAAGTTCAGGATTGTTTTGTCCAGGATGTCCTGAAGTTCAGGATTGTTTTGTCCAGGATGTCCTGAAGTTCAGGATTTTTTTGTCCAGGATGTCCTGAAGTTCAGGATTGTTTTGTCCAGGATGTCCTGAAGTTCAGGATTGTTTTTTATTGCCTGGAGCCTGGATTATGAGAATTTGAGAAGATGCATTTTTTGCTGGTTATAGAGGTCATGAAGTTTAACCAGATGTGAAAGTGCAATGAGAACCTGTCAATTACGTTGGAAACTGTTGTTTCCCTTCAGCTTCCCCCAGGAGTGCTGTCCCTGCACTCCGCCGGGGCCTGGACGGCCGCTGGACCCCTGCCTTGCAGGATATTTTGAATTTCCCAGGACCACCCATGTGTTTTAATTTACAGCTGCCGGCCTGTAGCCAAGCTTTAAGGGCCATGTTGGCGAAAGGAAGATCGAATGTATAAAACGATTTTATTGGATGCTGACAAAAAAGTCTACCAATGAGCAATGAGCTTTCAACGATTTGGGCTTTCTGCACGATCCAGTACAGTAATCGCGCTAGGAGTGTTCAAAACCAGTCCTATCAGCAACAATGCCCCCCAACAACCGGTGTCGAAACCAGTCCCAGTGAAACAAAAACCAGTGAAAACCACAATATCAAAGCTTCTGTTAAACAATTTATCAGTCCTAGCAAAACTTTATCAGTCCCTGGGACTGAGGTCAATTTTTTTTCAGTATTTTGGTTTTGCAACCAGTATTTTACTGATAATTACCAGTAAACGCGATCACTGCAGTATAATTTTAGATCTAGCCTAGACAGCTTGTGGCAGAAAGGCCTAGCAGACAATTGAAACACGAAGAACGTCATTAACTTACTGATATGTAACGGTTGTGTTCATGCACGCTTCATCATTTTAATGCGTCATCTCGCCCCCTAAATGAGATTTTAAAGGGTAAACCTCACGCATTCTAGGGGGTGATTTGAGAGCTCTAGTGCGTAAATACGCACAATCTGTACGTTTTCAGGACTTATGGTGGGTTTTTTCTCTTGCACCATCACGTTTGTGTTTAACTTGTTTCTACTGTACTGTTTGGTGTTTTAATCATTTTGGATTTGCACTTGCAGATCGGTCATTCGGATGTTGTTATTAGAACCCTGGGATAGAAACGCTACTGTCTTTGAGTTTTGCACCAATGTCTTTGTGGGGTGTGGCCTATTAATTGTTGTAGCCATTGTTTCATTTTTAATTCACCCATTTCTTACAATTTGTTCTCCAGTATGTTTGATGTTGTTTCCTTTCATGGGCTTTCTTGTGTTGTTCAGTTTAACAGGATTGTTTCATTCAGTTTCACACGACGCCCTGCATGTGTTGGTACCTGCTCCCGTGTGTTGGCCTAACACATTTGCCTTAGTGTTGTGGCTGTTAGTATTGTTATTTTTGCATTCTTTTTATTTTATTCTTTGCATACTTTTTAGTTTTGCATTTCGCATGTGTATGTTGTGGGTTGGTTGGTGTCTTTGGGGTCATTTAGTTTATCAGTTTATACTATCACGGCTGCCTACCCCCCCCCCATGGGCATTGTCCCTTGAAGCACTTAGAAAAAGGCGTCTCTGGAATCCACTTTTCTATCAGAGTAAAATGAAGATTTTGCAGAGTAGTCACTTTCCTTGTCTTGTTTACCCTTGGTATTGAACACCTCGGACAACAGACACCGTTAAACTTTAAAGACTTTTTTCTTTAACAGACATATTGCTGACCTTTTGCTGACCTCCAAATGATCGTGAATATTGAAGCACATTGGCACTGAAAAGCATCAAGAAAATAATTTTTAAAAATCCGGTCGCAGAAATGTTGCTAGATGAGTAGACCACAAAATATAGTTGTTTTGACCTTGATGGAAGATATCGCTAATGTTTGTCACTGGAAATCAGTCTGCCTCTGGTTTTTAATCAGTTTGTCCCTGGAAACTGCAACAGGGGTAGGGGTAGGCAGCCCTGTGTTAACTGTTCTCTTCATTTTGTTTTAGTGTCGTTGTCTTCAGTGCATGTAGCGGGCTGGTTGTTGTTGTCACTGTCCTTGGTGGTTTGCTCCTTACAGAGTCAGGAGGTTGGCGTCAAAACTATCGTCATGCTCGACCACCAGGGGGGTAGGTAGTGTCACCCTCCCTTTTCTTCTGCTCTCCTCTTCGCTTTGTTGTTGTTGTCTTACTCTGGCTAAAAGACTCCAGGGATCATCCCAACAGCCAAAGCGCTTGAACACTATGGTACAAGTGCATCAGCTAGGGATGAGAACATTACGTATGTGACCTTTTTTTTTATTACCCCGCCATGTAGGCAACCACACTCCGACTTTGGGGGATTTGGGAGACTGATGATGTTATGCTATGAGCTTTTCAAGGCTAAAGACAATCCCTGCATAACTATGCATAGCATAACATTTTGATGTAGCCTTGGTGTTCTAGCCTATGTCAATTGGTCTGACACAGCCTTAGGCTCTTTACTTTAATCGCCTCAGTTCCAAAGATTGTGAATTGTCTTATGCCTTTCAATGCCAGCTATTAAATTTTGGCTAAGCAATTTTGTCAAACTAGTCTTATTCGCCTTATACACAGCAGCACCTAATGATCCGAAAAATATGGTAAATTAACAAGAATAGTCATTCTTGTATGTGTTAAAAGGTTTAGTTTTGAAACATTTGCACACATTTTGTTATATTTATTAAGCTCACTGTAAATAGTTTGAATTGGTTTTGACAATTTTGTAGACAATGATCATTTAGGATGTCTGGAATCTCTGGAGGTCCTTATTCGCCTGTCATATGTTTTATTAACTCAACTTTCAGGCATTAAGATCATATGATTATCTTGTTTTAATAAACCATACACAATTTGAAAATATGATTACAAACAATGTAGCTCTGTCTCTCTGTCTCTGTCTCTCTCTCTCTCTCTCTCTCTCTCTCTCTCTCTCTCTCTCTCTCTCTCTCTCTCTCTCTCTCTCTCTCTTTTACACACACACACACACACACACACACACACACACA
>CM065688.1:8617062-8624562 GCA_017654935.2 Phymorhynchus buccinoides | reverse complement strand
TCCCTCTCTCTCTCTCTCACACTCTCTCTCTCCTTCCCCCCATCTCATTTTAATGCTGTTGTGTTTCTTTATTCTATGTACCATGAGGCTTTTAGAAATCAATAAACATTGACTCTCTCTCTCTCTCTCTCTCTCTCTCTCTCTCTCTCTCTCTCTCTCTCTCTCTCTCTCTCTCTCTCTCTCCATATGTCTTTCCTATGTATTCAAATGATTTTTTTTTATCATGCCCTCTTGAACACCTCTCCGATCTGCTTCTGTGCCATTCTGAGTTTCTCTCTTTCTGATCTTTCTGCTTTTTCTTTCTGTGTGATTCTCATAGTCACATGTTCTCAGTCTGTCACTCTCTGTAAGTGTAATACTAATGGTACTCATTTTTACTGATAATCACAAAAACTCACATGCACAAAGTTTTATTTTCATTATAACATTTTAACAATGCATTCATATTTATGCATAGTCTTAAACACACAAACACACACACACGCACGCACACGCACACGCACACACACACACACACACACACGCCGCATGGTTTTGGCAATGAATAATTGTAATCTTTTTTCTAAGCCTCATGGTTTTGGCAATGACTAATTGTAATCTCCTTTTTTCTAGGCCTCATGGTTTTGGCAATGACTAACGCAGCTTTATTATGCTCGGCCTCAGATCCAAGAACTTTGAGAAGAGCGGGGAATACAACAAAACCTGGAAGTCCAATGATGACGGTAAAGTCAACACCAACGGACCGCGGGTGGTTGTGGGGGACCCTAGCGGCGGAATGGTCTCCGGGGGATACGTCACAAGGTCTGTATATGCATGATGTGATCAGTCAGTTAATTGGTGAGTTAATCGGTAAGCCAATCAGTCAGCACCAGGTGCCCATGGATAGTTGTAGGCAGGAAACCTTGATTGATTGTGGAACGTTGCTGGAAGAGCATCACAACATGTCTGTCGTGATCAGTCATTCGGTCGTTGATTTGTCAGTGTGTGAGTTAATCATCTAATCATCGTTATCTTTAATATTTTTTTTAAAATTTTTTAAATTTTAGCATTTGACAAAGGTATGGGTTTTTTAATACACATGTTCAGAATTGTATTGGTAAAGCCTGTCAAATGATTGGTGTGATAAAAAGGACATTTTTAAATATTGACCGTGATATTTTTATTAAATTATATAAATCATTAGTATAAGACCACATCTAGAATATGGTAACATCATAATTATGGTCTCCAATGTTCAAGTACCAATCTAAAGCTATTGAAAAAGTTCAGCGCAGAGCCACTAGACTTGTTAAAGAGTGCAAAGATATGAGTTATGAAGAAAGACTGGTGTATCTAAATTTGCATTCACTGAGAGGCAGGAGAACTAGAGGAGATCTTATTGAAGCGTATAAAATATTTAATGGTCATGTCGGTCTATCATGGGATAAAAAAATTGTGCACCACATTACAATTTGACTAGAAACCCTTATGGCAAGGTCTTTATTAAACGTTTCAACACTAACATAAGAAAAAATTGCTTCAGCAATAGATCGAGTTGCTAACATCTGGAATGATTTACCTAACGAACTAAAACGTGCACCCAATACTAACTTATTCAAAAATCGTCTTGACAAATCTCCAAATTATTTAATGCTATTTAGATGCTTTGATGAGTAATTGGGAATTTACATCTTGATGGAGGACGAGAACGAGCCGGCTGAAGAGGCAGACACAGCCTCCTCAGGTAACGAGTTCCAGTCTTTGATGGTGCGCGGGAAGAAAGAACTTCTAATATTTTAACATGAGGAAACTTCCTAAGTATGAAGAACTTTTTTTGTTTTGCCTTGAAAAGTTGAGATTTCTTTCTCAGCTAATTTGAATTATGCATATTCTAACCATGTAGACTTGGTACGTGTGGATGTAATGACTTTTTCACCTACCATGTCAAGGGCTTTGATTTGGGGAGTTTTTCTGTTTCCAGAGGCTCTCTCCACAGCTGCATACAAACCTGTCTTCATTCTTTTTGTTGTTGTCAATATCAACTGACTCTCTCTATCTTTAATACCTCCCCATGATCATGAACAATGCCAGGGAAAATGGGATGGAGTCGAACCTGGGAGAGGGGTGTCAGGCGTGATCAGCTGTAGACTGTTTCTGTCTGTCTGTCCCTCTCTCTATCTCTTTCTGTCTTTCTCATTGTTTCTCTATCTCTCCCTGACACTCTCAGTTTTCCTCCTGTGTCTGTCTTTTTTAAGGCTGAGTGTAAAAAAGCATGTCATAGGTCTGTATTGATGAAATGAATGATTCATTTGTTTATTCATTCTCTCTCATATGTACTGAGGATGAGATGCAGCAAAAGGTGGGAAAGGCGTCGGGCACGATCAGCAACACACTTCCTTTGTCTCTGTCTCTTTGTGACAAAGGGAAAGTTTATCTGTCTCGCTCTGTCTCTTTGTCTCTCTCTTACACTACATGTTTCCCTGCTGGTCAGGATCATGAACGATGCGCGTGAGGACGAGATGGAGCAGAACATGGGGGAGGTGTCGGGCATGATCGGCAACCTGCGCAACATGGCCGTGGACATGGGCAACGAGATAGAGTCCCAGAACAGGCAGGTCGACCGCGTCAACCAGAAGGTACGCTACTTCCGTCGCAATCTCCATGGTCTGTCTGTCTGTCTGTCTGTCACACTATTTCTTTTCCTATTTCCCTTGGCAAGAATCCCGGAGCTCACAGATCAGTGGAATCAACCAGAAGATGCTGTACCAATGCTGCTGCCTAGCCGCTGTTCACTGTCTGCTCACTATCGCTATCATCTGTGCTCATTTAGGTTTAGGGTTCTTCTCAGTCGTCTTCCATTCCCGCAGGTAAGTGCTGTTCATCTTAAATTGTACTTCTTTTCCCCCATAAGTGGAGTCCATATAATATTGTCTTTTGCTATTTTTTAAGGACACTGTAAATGTTATGGAAGGAGAAACAAATTGATAGGAGGATAAGAAAACCCTAGTAAGAAGGACAAGGGAAGGATGAATAATGGAATGCCTTTCTTCAGTTAGCTATGTTTTCTGCAGGCTAATCATCTTTTTAAAACAAATATCAGATGTAGGATTTGCTCTTCTTTTTTAAGCAGAACATTTGGATAAGCACAGTCTCAGTCGTTTGACACATTGCAAGAGTTGACAGAGACTGACTCTGGTTACCAGAACTTCCGTTAGATGTGGGGATATTTTCATCTTTTTCAGTGGAAGCACAGCTTTGTTCATACAGGAAAAAAGAAAAAAGCTAGGCAGCTTCCTTCAATACAGTATTTCCTCTTGAATGGATAAATGAAAACAATTTTAAGCTCTTCAAAAACGTGGATAAGGTTAGGAATGTTGAGCATGTCAGAAAAATACTTTTTATTTCTAATTTATCATTTCATGATTGTTTGCAAACGAGTGGGTCATTTTTGTTATTAACAGGATAGTGAAAATGATGTCAACTTTGCATGTACTGTGGTAGTTTGTACACTAACTGAAGCTTTTTTTTTACTGACAGCTGTTTGCTATCTTCTCATGACTGGGCTTTCAAGGTTTTATTTGTACTGATGCCATTGCTTTTCTTTCAACACTAACATAATTTTTGGCCTATAAGACGCAATTTGTTTGACGGCTTTTTGCCCCTGCACCTTGTTTGCTGATAGCGCCTTACCTATGCTCCACCTGGAAAATAACTACAGAATGACGTGCTCCTAACCTGAATAACTTGCTTACAGTATCGCCTTGTCTGCTGATAGCGCCTTACCTATGCTCCACCTGGAAAATAACTACAGAATGGCGTGCTCCTAACCTGAATAACTTGCTTACAGTATCACAGACGAGTCATTTCTTTGGATTTAAACACAAAAGATGTGATTTTTTTAATTTATAAAGTGACACCAATTGCCTACTGAAGAAGACTGTTTATTGTCATTTTAAATGTTTTCCATCATCTTCACAGAGTTGTCCACCCTCCATTACATATCAAATGTGGCCATCAAATTTCTGCATGTTTTCCTCATTCAGTTGTGCCTTATCCGCTGTGACCAGACTACAATTGTTTTTAAATATTGGGGTGCGCTATAGCGCGTTATAGGCCGAAAATTACGGTAATCTATGCTTATATAATAAAATCTGCTGTCTGTCTGTCGGGATAAAAATGCCCATAGTTTCAAAACCGATCGTGTTGCACCCATATAACCATATATGTTTGTGATCAACATTAACAAAGGAATGCAGTGCGAGACATTTTGAAGGGGTTAGTAGCACAGTGAGAGTGAGAGTCGATTGCATAAAACAAACAATTGTAGTTTGAAAACCGTTGGTTAGAGATCCCTATAAGCATGTACATTCTTTATCAACATCACCGGGGAATGCAGTGGGAGACATTTCGAAGTGCTATTCTGGTAACCGCTATTCTAAAGACCTGTGCCGGGGAAGCGCTGTCGAGATGAAGTATAAGCCTATGCTTGGATTCTGAAACAAGTGAGTTTTAAGGGCAGAGCGAAAGGCGGAGATAGAGTCAGATGAGCGGACATCATTAATTTGGAAGTCTATTGCCCCATTTTTCTGATTAAGCGACGCTGTTTTAACATATTTCCAATATCGTGCAGTTTGTGACTTTTGCTTCCATGTCCCTCTCCTCCATTTCATGCTTTGCCATCCTGTTTATGTGGCGTTTCTGGTATGTACCGAGCTTGTACTTACATGATGCTCATTGTGAACTACTGTTCTGGTCAGAGCTCTCTTTCGGGTCAAATGGTGTAAGTGTGATGGAAATAAAGAAGTAAGGAATTTTTGCACAGAAGAGAACGAAAACACTTTCCAAAGGGAAATAACTTGATGAAGGAACGATATGGATAGAGAGAGGAAAAAAGGGTGTAAAGTCTAGAGTGGGGGTGGGGCTACACTACAGGAGAAATAGGGAAATTTGAGATGACGCAATGCAAAGTGCAAAAGATCAAAAGATTTGTTTTTTTAATTGTTTACTTTTAATAAACAAACCTTGCTGTAAGATTTCACAAAGATTTTTTTCTCTTTCTTTCTCTCTCTCTTTTTTTTTTTTTTAAATTTGAGTTACAAAAAAAGTTTTAGGTATAATTCTTATTGAAGTGCTTGCTTCACTACTGTTGTATACTAAACATAACCATGTTGACTTCATATTTTTGTGTGATGTGTTTCCATAAAGCTGTTTGTATCCATCCTAATCATGCTACGCGTCTTTCACATGTTTTGCTGTATATATATCCCCCCCCCCCTCCCCCCAACCCTACCCTGTGCTGCGCATACGAGTGAGCCATGGTACCTGTTCTTGTGTGTCCTTGCAGGGCTTGTCCAACGAAACGCGCATTACAGAAGCCAATAAGCGAGCAAACAAACTCCTTACAACAACAAATTAGCTCTACCACAAAAAAAAGGGGAAGGAAAAGTTTGCCGTGTGGTGGAAATGGAAACAAACTGTTTTGGTGTGCTGCAGAGTCTCGGTTTGGGCCTAACACTGCAGAAATCTTTTTTGCAGCGTTTTTAGACCCTAAGCTTTACTCTGTTGAGCTTACAGTAAAGACTCAACTCCTTGTGAGCGGCTGATAATTTGTGGTGCTCACAAAGAACTCTCCAAGAGACTTCTTTTATCTTTTCCCTCGTTCTTTTTGGTTACAGTAGTGAGACTACATTTGTAGAGACTATGTCCTCGGTTTCTTTTCCTTCTGTCTTCGCTGTCTGTATTTCTTTTCCCGTTTCCGCTAAGTTTCTGTCATTGGTTCATTGTTGGTTTCTCGTAGTATCCTTTTTTTGATTTTGTGTAGTGGCAGTTTTGTTTGCTTGTGTGGGCTTCTGAGTTGTTATCCAGCAGTTGGTTCATTCTCTTGTGTTTCGCTTTTTGGTTGTTAAGGCCAGAATGTGAACTTTCTGTGTCAGTTGTTGATCCTCCTCAGTTGCGCTGTTAAGTAGAAGTGTGCGTTTCATTATTGGCTTTGTCTCTTGTTTCCGTTTCGGTGTGCGTGTCATCAACATTCATTCTGTGGCTTATTAATAATGTGCTGTGTGCTAACTAACACACAGGCTTTGTATGACCATTATTAACTATTCCATATATTTTGGTTTGCTTTACTTTACTTTGGTGTTTTTTTAAGCATGTTTTCTTAATATTCTTCTCTTTTTTTTTTATAGAGTTGCCAAGCATTTGTTCAGCAATTAAATTGGATTAATTTTCTCTCTCTGTCTCTCTCTTTTTCAAATTAGCTTAGTTGTGTGAATGTTGAAGATACATTGTCATAACAACCATAGTTGTTGTAGTTTAGTTTATGGTTATAGCAATAGTCACAATTATTAATACAACCTAATAATCTTTAACTTTTAACTTTTTCTGTATAGTTTAGAATGTTCTTCTTATGCCGGTGAGGGCATTTACTCAAAATCTCAGACGGGTACTGTTATTGATTTAAAAAAAAAAGGGATTAGAAAACTATGTAAAAAAAAAGAAAAGTACTTGCTAAAATCTTCAAGTCATTGTCTTGTGTGATATCGTATAAATGTGCAAATCACATTAACAATAACCACCATTTTTTTTCTTAATGTGTTATATAATATATACAAAACTGATTTGTTGAATGGGACAGCAGACCTGCCTACTGCTACGATTTGGCCGTAGCAGCTACGAAAAATAAAGCTTTGCTACGGAGCTACGGCAACCTTAACGTTGCTACGTAAAAGAAAAATTGCCGCCGCATTTTATTTTTGCTTATGCCGTTCCTGGTTTTGTCTGTTTCTAAGAGCAGACGCCGTGTCACGCGCGATAGCACAGTCACTTCCGTTTTTATCAAAGTGACTGCGCATGCGTTCTTATTACTTTCTCTGAAAAAATTGGGGGACTCCAGCAGCAGTAGCGATTCGGGAGATGTTTCAAACGAAGAAAAACGAACCCAAACCAGAAAACGAAAATCATCTGGCACACCATCTTGTTCTAAGAAAAAAATCGGCCTGCCGCACAAGTTTTCAAAATAGCTTACACGGAGGAGTGGCCTTGCATCGTCAGAAGTTGACTCGGTGCGAACCATGCTCGCTGCAGTGCAACCTCTGCCATGCGGACTTCTCTGTGAATCATGGCGGTAGAGACGATTGCCGTCAACACGTTCAATCGGCGAAACATAAGCAGTGCGTTTCGGCTCAGGAAGAGAACAAATCAATTGCTGTCGTTTGTGGATGCTCCGGACAAATTTGCCATGCTACTGAAAATTGATGGCTGGGCTACTGATTGGGAAAATTCCAAGTAGGCAGGTCTGGGACAGCAATAGATAAGGTTTAAGGTCATCAAGTTGGATTCACATTTCATTGTTATCTTTATCATGTCGCATCATGTACATAGCTTTCATACAGATGGTCAATGTCTTGTAAATACAGTTTTCTTTTCTTATTCATTTTTTATAATGTTAATTTTGTTGCTCCATAACAATGATACGTGACGTTAACTTTTCAAGCAGAAGGGCTACAGAATTGTTTTCTTTGT
>CM065688.1:8557062-8612062 GCA_017654935.2 Phymorhynchus buccinoides | reverse complement strand
TGTGTTGTATTATTTTATTTTCTGATTGCACTTGCTTACCTTTCTTTATTCATGTTAACATCCATCGCGACTATCGTCAAAAGTGGCGTCTGCGACGTATCACACCAGATCCAGAAGATAATGAAATATACAAAGTGAATACATGTAATACTTTTTCATATTAACATTGATTATTCCAATGTTATATTTATGCTACTTTTCACAGCAAAATGTTTATGAAACCTTATAAGTTATTTGTATTTGGGCATGATACATGACTTTTGTGATGTCGAGACATCAATGTCATGTACCATGCCCAAATCCAAATAACGTATATATACCGATCTTACCATTTATATAAAAACAGCAGAAAATCACAATGCATTGAAGAGGCGAGATGCGCCTCCATGTAGATCTGAATCATAGCAACCGCTGCACCAACATAGCAAAAAGAATATAGTCTGCAGTTTACAAGGTTGAGAGCTATTTTAATGCAAATTGAACAAATCTTCGCAATAGCAATTGTCATGTCCCGAATGATATTTAGTGTTTAAAACTCTTATTGCACAGATTAAGACCATATGAACCGGATCAGTTTCGGGGTGGAAAATAAAGTAAACTTACTGCATTGAAAATAGGGGAGAACGGAGCTGGTCCGCCTACTTTTTAGCTTTTCTCGCCATAAAAGGTAAGCCAACTGAAGTAGAAGCTCATTTTTAGACCACTTGTTGAGTAAATGTATGGACATGTCGACAACATACGTTTATAGAAAATTCAGTTGATTGAGATTCATTCGTTACAAATAATAGCAAAAATTAGACTTTTTTGCTCTCAACTTTTCTCAAATTAATGGACACTTTCCAATCTTACACAGGACACGGCAGGAGGACAGCAGGAGGCTTTCACAAGATCGAAATAATTATACAGCAAAAAACACTTAGCAATAAAAATGAAATGAAGAACCTGTCGCGGGGTCGGACAAGCCCTGATATCCCCTACTTTTGTCGCCCAGAAAATTGTCATCACCCAATGACGCATTTTTTGTTTGATGACGTAAAAGTGGTGCTGACGTGTGAGTAAGCAAGACAAGATCTTTTGGCTTTCTTCATAACAAAAGCGCCACGAACGGTGCGGTGGAAATCTAGTAAACTTTTGTACATCAAAACTTCAGAAGCTAATGATTACCAACAAAAATAGATAACAGCTGTAAATATCGTGTTGGTGTTGACAAACGGTAAATACATTCTAATGATATGAATTATGTTTGAATGCACGGACCTAATGATATTCATTATGTATTCTTGCACAAAAACTCACCCGCATTTTACACTGAGTTAAACGCATTAATGAAATGTAAATGATAATAATGAGATCTAAAAACAAGGAGTTAATGTGATAATTAGATGTTGCAATAAGTGTTTTGGTGGCACTCGGCTGGGCCTTCTTTCTCATGTTTGGAGATCGGTATATATATATAGTTATTGTACCTTAGTTGTGTGCTTTTGTCCTAATGAT
This sequence comes from Phymorhynchus buccinoides, assembly GCA_017654935.2. Lineage (NCBI taxonomy): Eukaryota > Metazoa > Mollusca > Gastropoda > Neogastropoda > Raphitomidae > Phymorhynchus > Phymorhynchus buccinoides. The sequence goes on along the minus strand of CM065688.1, from coordinate 8,610,568 downwards.
TGTTGTTGATAAAACATTTACAATGACATACTCAAGTCATTGGAAATTGTCCTTTTAATCATGATGTGTTTGAAACATGATTTTTGTCATAGAGAGCGGCTCTGAAAACCAGTAGCAACCAATTATTCTGTTATTCAAAAACAATAAATAATGTTTTGATCATATCTGAATGTATCAGAAACTTCATATAATGATTAAAAAACCATCCAAAGAGATACATGTATATTGTAATGTTACTCGACAGTAAAGTATGCGACACATTTAACAAACACTGATTATCATATCGATATGAACAATGAAGTACATACAATATGATATTTAAAGATTGTAAGTGTGTGTTTCGTAACATGCATTACTATAAATACTTACTCTGGAATTAACTTTTGCTTATTCTTTTGTTCCTCAGAATTTGTCACGATTGTTGTTTGTTTTTTGTTAAGAAATCTTTTTCAACTTATTGATTTTTTAAATGTTAAAATCTTCTCTTTGTCTTTTCTCACTCATTTTCATACAAGACATTTGGAATATGCAGTAAAAGGGAAAGATAAGAGTGGAGAATGCCTGAGATGCACAAATACATACAAATTAAAAGGCACAGATGCTTTATCAACAGTACTTGCTCTCTGTGTCTCTCTCACTCTTTCTCACATGCTCAAAGTCCTAGACAAAATGTTGTTTACAAACCTGTGCACCCCACTTCTCCCCTACAGTCGATCTCAGTCTCTCTCTCTCTCTCTCTCTCTCTCTCTCTCTCTCTCTCTCTGTGACACACACACACACACACACACACTTTTAATGTGCATTTCTACTTCTACTCATGTTTTTTCTCTCTCAACTCGCAACTCTTCCCACTTCTACCTCTAATCCTTTCACACACATTAGGAGAAATGAACAAATTTTGTACACATTTTAATTTCTTCCATTTTTTTCATTGTATTGTGCTATTGAGTATTTTCATTTGTATGAGTGATTTAGCTCGTTCTTTTCACTGTGTGGCACTGTGGAGGAGGAGAGTTGAGTCTCTCTCCCCAACAAAGGCTACCACCAGGTTTGGACCCACTGGACAGCAGCGTCGCAGCGCTGTGAAAGGAGCGAGCTAAGTCGACCGTTAGAACCAGGTTTTGTCAATTGTGTTGCACACTCTTTCTTTGGTTTTGTATTGGCATTTCTGTTTTAAGTCCACCGATATATTTTGTCATTTGTATGCACTGATTGACGCCTGGGCCAATGCAACTTGCTATAATGTAAAAAAGCAAAAACAAGTTCATAACGGTCGCAGGGATCTGTTGGTCCAGGAATGTATTGCTATTTTGTAGATTTTCTCTGTAAATTATGCTGTCTAGGGTCCATTCAATTTGGGTAAAGAGTAATCAGTTAATTGATTATTTAAAATTATCGAAAAAGAAAAAAGAAGTAAACCTGCTTCAGTAATTGGAAGTTACTTTATAAGTAAATTTGTATGAAGGACAAAAGTCAATCAACTATTTTATTCATTTATTTGTTTTGATTAGAAATGCAACTGGTTTGGTTTAAATCAAATGATAGAGTAAGATAGAGCATAAGCGAATTACAAAAAATAAAAGAATATAGAAAACTTTCCTCTCTTAAAAGTATTACCATTTTTGACTACAAAATTTGTTTTGTTAGCTTACAACTCTAGAAATTTTCTTTTTCTGGTGATATAATATGTTAAAAATGTATATTTCAGGACCAGAAAAATTATGCCTCTTTTTTTTTTTCTTTTTTTTTAAATGCATGTAGTTTAATCATTGTTGAGGCTATCATTCCATTATAATGACTGTTAGTCGTTATTGTCTTGACTTTGTTGCTTTTATGAGCAAAAAATAAAAACATATATTTTTTTGGGTTTTCCCCTTGTATCGATTCACATGCCTGAATGTGTGCTTGGTTTGGTTAAGGCGCAAATATGGAAATTATGTATACCCTCAATACTTTTAAATGATAATCATGAATGTACATCTATCTGCAAATGGCTATTTTTGTGTTTCTTAAAATGTGAAAATTCCGGTTTTCTTGTCTTTCAGATTCTATTTCATGTAGTTTGGAGAATTGAAATGTTAGCGTCATATTTGAAATATGGCTTTTTTCTTCTTTGGTTTGTTGTTTATTGAAGTCACATGATATTAATGTATTCATGATTATTGTACATAGTAATGTAGAGCTGCGTTTCACCATTCGCTGTTAGTAGTTTTCATAATAAAGGACTTGCATCAGAACGCATCTCTGTGTATTATCATTGTAGTTTACTAAAAAAAAAAATAAAAAAAAAATTAAAGTTTCATTTTTAATTTTCAATGTGTATGTTGCGAATGTTCACAATTTTCTCTGATGAGTACAGAGAAGATTTGAGTAAAGACCAGTTGGCAATGATGAAATTGGCACATTCCTGATGATGTGTTTTGATGGTTTTCTTCCTTTTATATTCAAAGCGGATGAAATCTCAGGTCAGGGATTTGAAAAAGTTGTCCTGATTCCCACGCAAATTTTGCCATAATTCTGTTGTGTTATAAAGCAATTATTAGTTTAAGAAACTCTACGGAGAGCCGGGCAACAGAGAGTCTTCATTCGCTTGCTTCTTTGAAGACCCTCTGTTGTCTGGGTCTCCATAGAGTTTCTTTGCGCTGGTGACTAGTTCCATTACATATGCACAAAAAGAATGATGCATTCAGAGAGTCAGCCGGCCTAGGGAAATAAACTTCATTCCAAATAGAACAAAGACTCCCTCTCTTCCACCTTCCTCTCCGCCTCTTCTTTCTGTGTATAAGATCCGTGACCTGTTTCTGTGAAGCACAGATTGATGTTCAGCAAAATGGTGAAGGAAGAATGACATCCTCCCACGTGCTACAGGTACACATGGTACATTTCTATCGGTAAAGATAGTGGGTCCATCCTGAAATTACGCTGCAATACTAGGTCCACCCAAAATGGTGGATTGAAATTTCATATTCATCAGTATTACTTGAGCTGTTTCTTGTTTAATTAAGCAACTTATAATAATTGTTTTCTTTGTGGTAAAATAATAATCCTTACTCTAACCCTTGTTCCTAGTCAAGGCAAATTGGTAATATTCTCATTCACATTTCTACCCCCTCCCCCTTAGGGGAGGCACATAATTTGTTGACTGAACAAGCGATCGGCTGTGCATTGTCTTGTCTTAACCCCTTCAGAACATCACTGCCTTAGGCAAACATCATTACTGGCCTGGGGTTGCCTGGAAAAACATGTAACAAATAAGAAACGCAGCAAAACTTAACATTGTCAATGATTCAGTTTTGACACATTACTGGTTGATCCAAGTTTATTTTTCTCTTTAAGATCTGGGTTACTTGCATTATAATCGGAATCATTAGTCTCCTTGAAAACATAGGGTATTCTCTGAGGCCCGTGTAGAGCCAATTAAAACAATTCAACATTACAAATTGAAATAGAAGGGCCCAACATAAGTGAAACGAAAGCTGGAAGAGTGATGAAGAGAAGCAACTCGAAAAACGTGGTTAGGATGGAAAAACCCATGCCATTTAGACAAGTTTGTCTCATAAATCACTTCTGAGAATACTGGGAATTAGGCCCTGACTGGCGTTCTCCTGTTCCGAATATACTTGGAATTCGTCCGGAATGAGTTCAATGATCTCCCCATAGTAGGGCAGAAAATGTGAACGTTGCTGGCAAATTTTGGTTGGAGATGAGTGCTGAAGGTTTCGATCCCTGATCTAAGATTCAGCCACAAAAAGCGTTGCTTGCTGTGATGGCAGTCAATTAATAGATAACCTCACAATGGTTAAATGTCTCTTTGTTGCTGAAGGGTTAAGATTTACAAAAAAATAAAAGGGTGAGTTGTGTAGTGTGCCAGCTAGTCAGCCTTATTACACCAGTAAGAATGTACTGGACGATTATTTATTTTAGAGATACAAATTATTTGATTTGTAAGGCATTTCAAATTTTTAGCACCAGAGAATACTGTAAATAGGTTGAGTTCATGTTTCACGAAGTTGTGTAATGTTGGATTAACCTCTTCAGTGCTGAGGACGTATATACATGTCCTCTATAATGCTCAGTGCTTGCCACTGACGTATATACATGTCCTCTATAATGCTCAGTGCTTGCCACTGACGTATATATGTACCCTATTTGACAGACTACAAGGCGCACCTGATTATAAGGCGCACCCCCCAAATTTTAAACAAAATTCAGATTTTGTTATTATAGTTTCTTACTATTTTATAAGGGGGTCTAGGAAAAAAGTATCGCATTGTCAAATATGGTACACGTCATTGCCAAGTCACGATTTTGCCGCATTAAAAAATTGCATGGAAAACCGCAGCAACAAAAAGATGGCTCTGAAGGGGTTACTATTTTTACAAAAACATGTCGCTCAAATTATTTTTAAATGAAAAGAACGGTAAAGAAGGGAAATGGTGAAACGATTTTGAAGGTTATTTTTGTTTCAATTTTGGAATGTTTCCAATAGTGTAGATCTATAATGAGCATCATTCTCAATGATTCTCAAGTCTTGTCATTACAAATACGGACTGTTTATGTCTCGTGTGTACATAGTCACCTTTTATAGACCCACCAATATTACCGGTACTAATTAATGATTAATTCGGGGTCTCTTTGATCCCCCTCCCTCCCACCCATTGTGCACAGTTCGCTTGCTTGGTTCCTGTTCCTCTTACGTCTGTTTGCTGGTTAGTATCATGTGCTTTTGTCAATTTTAAGAAAATCTGTTTTACTTTTTCCATTGAATATTATTTTTGGACTAAACACTACTGTATGAAATTGAACTTTAACCCTTTCGCCGCCAGCCATTTCTCAGCAAAGAAATACCATTAATCTGAACACGGTATAAATTTTGTTTTATCTACAGTATTGGGAGTTCCTCTGTGAAATGCAAAACATTAGGCCTATCCTTACCTCCCAAAATTAAGAAAATAGGGTAACAGGCTCTGATTTGAAGACTTTTAATGCCATGGGTGTTAAGCCATTGTGGTGCATAAATGCGACATTGGTGGTGAAAGGGTTAAGGTAATGCGCTATATAAGTTTCCTAAATAAAGAAATCAGGGTTAGAACTTTGAAAATAGTTGCAAGCAGTTTTGCCCTTTTTTAAATATGTATCCCGAGTTACTGGTATGGCATTGAATTGTAACTTTCCAGACGATATATAATGTAGCTATTAGCTTTGTTTTGGGAATATGCTCCTATGTAGAATAGCTATAAATCAGTACTTTCATCTATATTATAACGTGTAAAATAGAAATTGGGTTATCTTTTTTTTAAATGTTCAATTTCTTGTTTCAAAATATCACTAAAGTTTATATTTTTTCTGTGCAATATGTAAATCGGATATGTATAGTAATGTAGCAAAGTGAAGAAAGCAAGTGGATTTTGGGATTTCATATGCATCGTGTTTATTTAGCAAAATGTCATCTTGTAAGACTAAGGTTTTTAGGATGTTACTTTAGGACGCTAGAGCATGATTTTCAGTTAATGTACCTGAAGATGCTATAGCATTGTTCTGCTGTTTTATATTACTGCAGAATGCTATGAGAATGTTCTGCTATTTTAGGAATGGCAATGACCTTACCTTAATATGGTATGGCATTGTTCTGCTGTTTTATATTATTGCAGAATGCTATGAGAATGTTCTGCTATTTTAGGAATGGCAATGACCTTACCTTAACATGGTATGGCATTGTTCTGCTGTTTTATGATTGACCATTGACAGGAAAGAGGCATGTTCTGCTCTTGCAGCAGAATGTGTTGTGTTGCAACATGACAGAAGCAGCTCATGGTGACTGCAGCTTGAAATATGGCCTGATATTTCTTATGCAACATTTTTTTTTCACTCCTACTAGTCTATCCAAATAAAAATGGTTGCAAAGGTAACCATTGTATCTGTGATTCTCAATGTTCATCCATGAATATGTTGACAAAGGTATGGATAGAAAGCTTCCACTATTATGATGTCAGTTTTTCTTTTTCAGTCCTTTCATTTTTGCCTTACGTTCACGTATCCCCATGTTAACAATGCTAGAGTGGAATGGGATTATTAAGCTGTAGAGTCTTGCATTCTATATGTTTTTCCATGGATTTCATTCGTTTTGAGATTAAACAGGCACTTCCACTCAAAATTGTGTGTTTGGTGTGTGTGTATATAAAAGTTAATGATAACTGATTTTTTTTCTGAGGTTCACAAATAAAGACATTGGACACAAAAAGTTTTTATCAAAGCAAATTATTCTGCATTGCAAATGCACCAACTTTTTAGTCCTTCAGATTAGGGGAACAGAGCTCAGCTATATGACTGAGATTTTTCATTCATACTATATATATATATATATATATATATCAGAACACAGAACAAATCGTCAAGTTAAAATTAATGTTATTCAGTTTCTTTCTTAAGTTCACAAACTGATACATTGGACACAAACAAAGTTTTATTAAAGCAAACTATATATAAGGCTGTCAGTTCTGTACCTTGAAAAAGAGGGGTTACCCCCTCGAAAGCTTGAAAGGCACTTTCAAATTTCTGATATATATATATATAAGAAATGAGGGATTGTAATTTTAGGACATTATTATTTTTGTTATTTTACATAAGCTTTTTACCATTTCTGTTGAATTAAGTGCTGGTTTGCTTTTATTGTGGACTTTCAATCTGGTGCTAAGAGGACAACCTTTCTGCTGTAGAAAGTCTTCTGGCTCAGCTTGAACATTCACTGTGGACAACTTTGCAGGCCGACATGCAGACTGAAGAGTCTTTCACGAGAAGAAACAGCTGTCTTTGCATAGGCATTGTCTATCTCCCCCCCCATTGGGAGAAAAAGTAAATCAGCACATTATTTTCTTTTCAGAACACAAAACAAATCGTAAAGTTAAAGTTAAAGTAATTGAGTTTGTTTCTTAGGTTCACAAAACATACATTGGATACCAAAACAGTTTTATCAAAGCAAATTATATATACTATGCATAAGAGGAAAGTTTAATGGTGTGTTTGTTTTTTCTTCTTCAATTTTTGATCGTTTATAGTTATGGATAATAAATCTCAATAATTTGCTGGCACTGTTCCACTGGCATTAACAATTTAAAAGTTAATGTATGAGAAATGCAGAATACTTGAGTTTTATAAAACTTTTGTATCCAAATGCCATGTATTGAACATATTTACCAAAACCAGTTACTGTGAACTTTGAATCTGTTTTTTCTGTAGAGAAAAAAGATTGTGCTGCTTTTAGTTTTTCCTCTCAGTGGGAGAGGGGGCAGATCCTGCTTGGGACAGCTGTTTCGGACCTTGGGGTCCATCATCAGCCAAGCCCGGAAGCTGCTATCAATCTGCAGTGGGTCTATTCACTTATGAATACCATGCGTGTGTGTGTATGTGCGCATGCATGTGTGTGTGGTGTGTGTGCAGGCACTGAAGTTATCATGTGTATGCTATATTATTGGGCACATTTGTTAGCAATTTTTTTGTTTTAAACTTTCTTGCATGTTTCAATGTCAAATTTCAGAACCTCTCTACCTGCCTTTTCCCTTTGCTTACTGTCATCTACTGCCTTTTCCCTTTGCTTACTGTCATCTACTACTGTCTTTCTGCCTTCCTGGTCCATTCTCCTGCCTTTTTTCATGAAGCACTTTCAAAAACATTTCCTCCAGCTGAAGTCGGACTTGCTGGGCCTAACTATTTCTTAGTTAGGTGCATGACACATCTGCGCAGCGCTCATAATTGACAGGAAACTGTCTGAGCGATCGAAGAAGAAGAAGAACCTCTCTGCCTGTTTGTCTGTCTGTGTCTTCTCCCAACTCCCCCCCCCCCCCTCTCTCTCTCTCTCTTTCTTGTAAAATAGTGTCTGAAATCTCTCTCTCTCTCTCTCTCTCTCTCTCTCTCTCTCTCTCTCTCTCTCTCTCTTCGAAGACGAACACACGCGCACGCACACAACACCAATTGACAAGCAGGAAAGAGTAAAGACAACTTTAATCAAAAACAGATTTCCCTATTTTTCTGCATCACCTAAAAGTTTCTCTATTATACTCGCTTTTTGGCTGGATACTTACAATATACCAAAGTGATAATATTTTGAAAAGATCCCTACTTAAAAAATGTACAAATCATCCCTCTCTTTATGGGAAGCATTCACGATAATCAGGTCCGTATGCTTTGAGGACAACGGTCATCATAAGGACATCGGCTTCCCCAATGTTACCTGCCACAGAAGAAAGTGTAAACGATGTTAATAATATTGAAAAAAATTATCAATAACAAATGAAAATATATAAAGGTAGAGAACTCTCCTTAAATTAACTCCCCTCCACCAAAGTTGCTTACGACACCCTTCGCCTAGCTCTGCATGAGCAAGAGTCAAAGGGAAGCAAACCCAGCGTCATCCTCCGTCCTCTGAGGTACCAACGAGTTTTTATAGCCGTGTGTTTTATTTGAGCCCAAAGAGCTTTAGTGTTCGTTCACACCACCATCCAGCCAAGCACACATGTTTACACACATAGACGCACAGCCACACACAAACCACAATCAGCATAATCATGGATGCAGCCTTCCCTCGGATATTTGAAAACCAGGGGGCGCCTGCTTTTCAAAATTTTGACCGCTACGAAAAATTTGATTCAAAGTTCAATGGGGAAAAAAGTGTTGAATTCTCACTTTATATGATTTTGGCTTTCTTTTAGCTTCAGGGGGGCGTTGCCCCTGTACCCTACCAGGGGCCTGGGCAGCCCCTGGATCCCTGCCTTGCCTGTTTTTGGATTTTCTCTAGTAGCATCCATGCATGATGCATTCAGTCACGCAGCTTGACAGCTGAGACTTGTGGTCTGGCCAAATCATTGGAATAGCTTCGCCATATGATTGCTTCATGTTTAGACCGAATGTGATTCAAATGCTTTGTTTTGAAACAACCCAACCCGTTTTTGAAGTTAATTTTGCATGGATCTTTGATTATCTAACATAGCGATGCTTGGTTCAGTTGCTTAGGCTGTGAATGTTTGACTAAAGATGTTCTTATCCACGCAGGCCAAGTTAGGCCTATTCCCATGATTGCAGCAGTTCATAGTCCGTGTAATGTCCAAGTCCTATTCTGAGAGTCTTTGTCATTCTAAAAAGATGTACAGCTCTTCATAAACTTTCCATCGCTGTAGAAAAGTCAGTTCCGAGTCATCACACAGCTGTCGCTCTCGACCTTGCTTCGCAATTCGCTCTCCAATTTAAGGAAAAAGAAAAGCAGTAGTCTACCAAGCCCCATGACTGGCACAGTGCAGCACCGTTGAGGGTGCAGAAGATGAAGTCATTTATGGAAACCTGTTCCTCACTATTTGCCCAAATTGGTCAGTGGACACACAACCATGGGTGAAGGTAATTCAGACATGCTCCTCAAATTGGCCCTTTCCCACTTTGCCCTTTCCCATTTCACCCTTTGTGTAAGGCAGTGGAAGTGCCCTTTCGCCCATTCACTTCTTTTGCAAAGACACCCCTCTCTCTCTCTCTCTCTCTCTCTCTCTCTCTCTCTCTCTCTCTCTCTCTCTCTCTCTCTCTCTCTCTCTCTCTCTCTCTCTCTGTACGCATGGGTTAGGGTTGGGGTTCTAGGTTAGCTTTTTCAAAATGTACCTAATCTAATCTAATTAATATGATTTGGATGATATAGTATATATTGATATGATGTGTTCTGACCAGTCTGCACAGTGTCACGCGTCCTCTCTCTCTCTCTCTCTCTCTCTCTCTCTCTCTCTCTCTCTCTCTCTCTCTCTCTCTCTCTCTCTCTCTCTCTCTCACACACACACTCACTCACACACACACACACACACACACACACACACACACACACACACACACACACACATAACACGTGCAAGTGCACACATACATCAAAACTCCACCACACTCATGTACAGACATACATATATTATTCATACACCCAAGGACAAGAGGTTATGAATTTGAGTGAAAAAAGGGGACTCCTTGAAAGGGCGAAATGGCACTCCTCGCCTAAGGGAGCTCACGTGAGGCATGCGGCACAGATCAAAGAGAGGGCGAGATGGGAAAGGGCCAATCGGGACCTACCCATGAAATCTGGATTGAAAAAGCTGATAGTCTTCAGGGTTGGCCATCTTGTCATCCAGAACCACGGTCTTATAAAAGCAAGCATTTCTCCCAAATTGATGGCAGATTAAGACAAGATGGTGGATATGCAATTCTAACACTGTCCCCACCCATCCTGTATAAACAGACGTACACACACATTGGAAATTATTTTTAATGCGGTCACTACTTTAGGAATGAAAATATTCAGAGAACATTGAAAGTGACGTGTCGTTTCAGGATTGAGAGAATGTTTTTCTTTCACCCTTGCACAAATAGACAAAGGAAAACGATGGTAGTTAATATATACCAGACTCCATGATGGGCACGGTGCCGTTGTTGAGGGAGTAGAGGATGAGGGGGAAGCTGGTTTTGCCCGGCAGACAGGCCTCCGGACCGTCCACCACCAGCATGTGCAGGGACTGACCCGCACAGCCCAGAGGGTCCACGTTGAACACCAGGAAATGGCGGTGATCCGCCCCGCTGAAACGAGAGCATGAAAACAGATCGACCAGCCACGTGGTAGAATTTTCAGGCATCAGATGTTTCAGCCTTCATGCTGATTTCAGGCTTTTTAATGACCCCCGAGGTCATTGTTTTCATATAAAAAAGCGAACAACTGAGTATAGAAATGCTTTTTTTATGAATGAATAACAATGAACTAACTAACTAAGTAATCTATTCTACTTTGAATGCTGTTTTAAGCCTTAGAAATAAATACAAAAAGCTTCAGTTTCAAGGAGCTTCAGCCTTTCCTCAGCCTTTTTTTCAGCCTAAATCATAATTTCTCAATCTCATGCCTGATTTTCATGTCCACTGACCTTGCAGGAACAAAGAAACACCCCTGAAACTAAACTCTGATAAAACTCTACACCTGCACTTTACAGTACCCCTGCACCAGCGAGGATCTCAACTGTAGCTCGCGCACAATTGACAGCTAGGGAAAAACGGGTGCGTTACAGCATTTTCGACTCCAGTTACCTTGACCTTCATTTTTGAACTTGGTCATGGTATCCTAGGCCTAGATAGCTATTCACAGGCAAACTGTGAGCCTCCTAGGTCCCTCCGTTCAAACGTTATCGTGTTCACAAAGACCCAGGAACGAACAGACTGCCCTGAAAACATTAACCAGCTTTTGCCACGTGGCTGGTTAATAAAGTAGAAATGACTGAATAAAGGAATGAATAAATCGGCAAATGTTACGATCAAGCACCTGTTCCTCCGCTCTTTCATTCAGTAAATCTTGGTGAAGCTCCGCGCCTTCCATTCATCCTGGCTGTTGAAATGTTACGATCAAGCACCTGTTCCTCCGCTCTTTCATTCAGTAAATCTTGGTGAAGCTCCGCGCCTTCCATTCATCCTGGCTGTTCAAATGTTACGATCAAACACCTGTTCCTCCGCTCTTTCATTCAGTAAATCTTGGTGAAGCTCCGCGCCTTCCATTCATCCTGGCTGTTCAAATGTTACGATCAAACACCTGTTCCTCCGCTCTTTCATTCAGTAAATCTTGGTGAAGCTCCGCGCCTTCCATTCATCCTGGCTGTTCAAATGTTACGATCAAGCACCTGTTCCTCCGCTCTTTCATTCAGTAAATCTTGGTGAAGCTCCGCGCCTTCCATTCATCCTGGCTGTTCAAATGTTACGATCAAGCACCTGTTCCTCCGCTCTTTCATTCAGTAAATCTTGGTGAAGCTCCGCGCCTTCCATTCATCCTGGCTGTTCAAATGTTACGATCAAGCACCTGTTCCTCCGCTCTTTCATTCAGTAAATCTTGGTGAAGCTCCGCGCCTTCCATTCATCCTGGCTGTTCAAATGTTACGATCAAGCACCTGTTCCTCCGCTCTTTCATTCAGTAAATCTTGGTGAAGCTCCGCGCCTTCCATTCATCCTGGCTGTTCAAATGTTACGATCAAGCACCTGTTCCTCCGCTCTTTCATTCAGTAAATCTTGGTGAAGCTCCGCGCCTTCCATTCATCCTGGCTGTTCAAATGTTACGATCAAGCACCTGTTCCTCCGCTCTTTCATTCAGTAAATCTTGGTGAAGCTCCGCGCCTTCCATTCATCCTGGCTGTTCAAATGTTACGATCAAGCACCTGTTCCTCCGCTCTTTCATTCAGTAAATCTTGGTGAAGCTCCGCGCCTTCCATTCATCCTGGCTGTTCAAATGTTACGATCAAGCACCTGTTCCTCCGCTCTTTCATTCAGTAAATCTTGGTGAAGCTCCGCGCCTTCCATTCATCCTGGCTGTTCAAATGTTACGATCAAGCACCTGTTCCTCCGCTCTTTCATTCAGTAAATCTTGGTGAAGCTCCGCGCCTTCCATTCATCCTGGCTGTTCAAATGTTACGATCAAGCACCTGTTCCTCCGCTCTTTCATTCAGTAAATCTTGGTGAAGCTCCGCGCCTTCCATTCATCCTGGCTGTTCAAATGTTACGATCAAGCACCTGTTCCTCCGCTCTTTCATTCAGTAAATCTTGGTGAAGCTCCGCGCCTTCCATTCATCCTGGCTGTTCAAATGTTACGATCAAGCACCTGTTCCTCCGCTCTTTCATTCAGTAAATCTTGGTGAAGCTCCGCGCTGTTCTATAGTGTCTCTCCCCTATGTTAGCACGAAGTTAGGTTAAACCGGCTCATATACCAGTAATTACTCTTCTTTCATTCTTTAAAGGAATAATTCATTGACGGGAAGAATCCAATTGAAGCCTTGTTCCCCTTTGTATCAATGGATTAGCTTTCTTTACATAGTTAAATGTTGGTGGAAATGTTGTTTAGATACCTCCTCACATGCCTTTTGGCTTTCAATCTCAAGGTATCGTTCATGAAATAACCATAACACAACACTAAAACTATCCTTTATTTGAACAAATCAAAACGTTGCTTCTCAGCATTATATTTTCGATGAGAAACATTTGTTGAAAGAAGCTAAACTACATTCCCATTTCGCACTTTTGAATGAATCGATTCAAAGCTGGCCTGCGCAGGAGTGCGATCAGGGGCGTGATCGTAACATTTGCCAATACATCAACTTGTGCAGAGACTAACCCCCACAACCCAACGGATCAACGATGAACATCAAGAAATGGCGGTTATCTACCCAACTATAGCAGCAAAGAAAGGAAAGAAAAGAGAAAAGGGAATGAAGATTCTACAAACTACATTGCATTATGTTTTGCTCAATCAAAATTCGTTTAAACCAAACACTACATTGCATTACATGTCTGTGCACTACAGACATCTTTGCAATATGCAAATGTCAGAATCAGCCAGACAGTATAGGGGAAGACGGGGTAAAAAGCGCATGGGCGGGTAAGAAGCCCACCCCAATTATCTCATGAAATGAAGCAAATTTCAGTCTCATTTTGCCCATGAGACGAACGTTAATGTCTAGCATTCGTCTCATGGGCAAATTTGACTGAAATTTTCTTTATTTCATGAGATAATTGGGGTGGGCTTCTTACCCGCCCATGCGCTTTTTACCCCGTCTTCCCCTAGTATTACCCTTCTTCCCCCGTGGAGGTACCGGGGGATCTTTCAGTACCAACAGTACCTCTGGAAGTTCCGTGCTAGCAACTTCCTCCAATCTATTACTCTCTGTGACCCGGCCTTTTTCTCTTTTCACTATCATCTAGTTTTCTATCATGTTCTGCCTTACTGGATCCTACTTCAAAACAACAAAAAGGAAACAAAACATCCAAATAATGTTCTCTTTGAGCTCCTCCAAAATTGAAATGTGTCGGCTGAATGCACCAGGAAGACCGGTGAAAACTTAAAACCTGACACATACCTCACCCATTATGGCCATATGGCCATGGAACGCAGAAGAATATGTACGGTATTACCTTTTAATGGTGATGGTGTTGACGTTGGCATTGACGTCATCGTAGCTGGAGTTGGTGAGCCTCTTTTTGCTGAAGAAGTTCAGATAGGTGGACTCTTCTGGGTTGAAGTCAAAGAAAGCCACCTGTTCGCCATCTTTGTACAGCGTCACTTTCACCTAGAACACCAGAAAAAAATAATGAGCAAATTGGTATGATATAGTCATAATGATACCAGTGATATACCGAGCATAGAACACCAGAAATGAGCAAATTGGTATGATATAGTCATAATGATACCAGTGATATACCGAGCATAGAACACCAGAAATGAGCAAATTGGTATGATATAGCCATCATGATACCAGTGATATACCGAGCATAGAACACCAGAAATGAGCAAATTGGTATGATATAGCCATCATGATACCAGTGATATACCGAGCATAGAACACCAGAAATGAGCAAATTGGTATGATATAGTCATAATGATACCAGTGATATACCGAGCATAGAACACCAGAAATGAGCAAATTGGTATGATATAGCCATCATGATACCAGTGATATACCGAGCATAGAACACCAGAAATGAGCAAATTGGTATGATATAGCCATCATGATACCAGTGATATACCGAGCATAGAACACCAGAAATGAGCAAATTGGTATGATATAGCCATCATGATACCAGTGATATACCGAGCATAGAACACCAGAAATGAGCAAATTGGTATGATATAGCCATCATGATACCAGTGATATACCGAGCATAGAACACCAGAAATGAGCAAATTGGTATGATATAGCCATCATGATACCAGTGATATACCGAGCATAGAACACCAGAAATGAGCAAATTGGTATGATATAGCCATCATGATACCAGTGAAATACCGAGCATAGAACACCAGAAATGAGCAAATTGGTATGGTATAGCCATCATGATACCAGTGATATACCGAGCATAGAACACCAGAAATGAGCAAATTGGTATGATATAGTCATAATGATACCAGTGATATACCGAGCATAGAACACCAGAAATGAGCAAATTGGTATGATATAGCCATCATGATACCAGTGATATACCGAGCATAGAACACCAGAAATGAGCAAATTGGTATGATATAGCCATCATGATACCAGTGATATACCGAGCATAGAACACCAGAAATGAGCAAATTGGTATGATATAGCCATCATGATACCAGTGATATACCGAGCATAGAACACCAGAAATGAGCAAATTGGTATGGTATAGCCATCATGATACCAGTGATATACCGAGCATAGAACACCAGAAATGAGCAAATTGGTATGGTATAGCCATCATGATACCAGTGATATACCGAGCATAGAAAAGTGAAGGGAAAGGCTGTTCTGAAACAAGATAATTGGAAAAAATGTCCCGGCTCTTACAGAAATCAGTAAGACAAAGTATACCAATGTTAAAGTTCAATAGAGCATTCATTTTTGTTGTCCTGAAAGACTGGGGAGGGGTGGGTGTGGGGGGCGGAGGAGTGGGTGGCATTGGTATTAATTTTGGTATTTGGTACATTCTAGTCACAGAGACTTATCTCTTTGAAATTCGGGCTGCTCTCACCCGGAGAGAGCGTCGCCGCAAGCGCAGCGCCTACCCTTTTTTTCTGGGGTTCCAGCGGAGGGGCGGGGGGCAGATTTGGGAAACCAAGCTATCAATTTGGTCATGCCAGGCGGCGGGATTTCTCCCTGCTCTCACTGACTTTTAATTGGCGTGGGATTTTTATATGCGTAAAGCTCACAGGTCAGACTAGCTTTAAGTCCCCATCGGCAGGACTTGACCTTCAGTTCGATTTTCTTGTCGAACTAGAAAGAATGTGTGAGGCCGGGATTCGAACCCGGGTCACTCACGCTGCAGTGACGCATTGAAATCGGCAGGCGAACGTCTTAACCACTCTGCCACCTTCCTTACGTGTGTGTGGGGTTTGCAAATCACAGACGGACCTTATGGAAGAAAGAGGCGGGCCAAGCATCGAGGATGCGGGAGCGGTAGTGTTTTCCACAGCGGCCCTGGGGTCGGCGGCAGCTGCAGGGGAGGGCGGCCAGGCTGGGGGCGTCTCTGTCGTCGTTCACCTTGAACTCCGTGTAGCGATCCAGCACCTTGTCGCCATTGCCCGCCTCCGCCCTGAAGGCAAGGACCTCGTTCTTGTCCACGAACACTAGACCTGATGGGAAGAAAGAAACAAAGTGTGAAACGAGTGTTCTTGACTTTGATCGGAACGACCATAAGCCAATGTACCCACATACAAAGTTGGAACATCGTAAGTCTAACAATTATATAGGCCCATGGCCACAAAAACAATTTTAAGTTTTAAAGTTCAAACTTAAAGGCCAAGGTCAGCACGGTTGTGTTTTTTGTATGAGACCTTGTATGTACCGTACTACACCACAACCCAAAATGTGGCGGTTCATGCAGATACGAGCCCGGATATAGCCCGGACAAAAAAAAGAATACCTGACGATCGCATCATTCATCTCCTCAGAACAAATGACCTTTCTTTTAGCGATCAATATGAATAAGATTAGGCCTTTTGACACATTCCTACGGCAAGGAAGATAGAACTGATCTACAACGTCTCCTGTTTTACTAACAATAAATTAAGGCAGAGCTATGGAAAGTGAAATAGGCATTGATACAAAAGAGAATTTGAAGCAAGAGTCGCACAAACTTAAAACTGTCAAAAGTGGGGTAGTCTCGCTTTGAAAACAAAGTTTCAAAGGGATAAGCTAGAATGTGATTTTTAGAGGCTATGCACTTGATGAAAACACCGTCAAAGGTTTCTAAAACCAAGAGCTGCACATGTACATTACACACGCATACTAAATGTTAAAACATTCTACACTTACACGACCTAAGCCTAGGCTACCACACAGGCACATTGAACTAAACATGTTTTATTCATGAGTCATATCCCATGTTTTAAGCACACACACACACACACACACACACACACACACACACACACACACACACACACACACACACACACACACACAACACACACACACACACACACACACACACACACACACACACACACACACTTAAACAGTAAGCATGACGTCCACACGTAGGACACGTACACTGAGCAGGGCTGTATGTAGCTGTGCCTGAAGCCCCAATTCAGGCAGCTTAGGCAGTGGTCTTCCCGGAGAAAATCGTCCCCCACAAGAAATGATGGTCTTGAAATGAAGGTTAGGTTTATTTAGTCTAAATCCAAAGCTTCAGGCAAAAGTTTGCATTATCGCCTGCATCCATGACTGTCACTGAAAGCTTTTGATAAAAAAATGTTTTTAAATAATAAAAGATTCTATGATAACAAAAATAAGAAGAAAAGAATCCACCTATACTGAGTTTTAAGCATCCACACACACGCGCGCGCGCACACGCATGCACGCGCGCGCGCGCACACACACACGCACGCACGCACACGCACACACGCACGCACACACACACGCACGCGCACGCACGCACACACACACACACACACACACACACACACACACACCTAAATTCTTACCATCGAAGGGGTCCCGAAAATGGCTATTCTGTTTCAAACAGTACAACTCTTAATCCACGAAACAAACAAACAAACAAACAAACAAAAACCGAACTAAATTAACGAATATATCCACAACGCTTTCTTGCCATCAATGGGTTCCCGAACTTGACTACAACTCTTTGTCCATTTGATCCATATCTTAGGCAGATAAGTTCCCGAGCGGCAGACATATCTTTTGCTTGATACGCCCCCAACCTCCCCTTCCCTTCACATCTTTACCATTGTAAACAAAAGGAGCAAAGGACAAAACACATGTCAACTTGGTCAAGGTCAGCACGGTCATATATTTTATTCATGATTATTTGAGAGCAGTGCGATGGCTTGGGGTCAAAACGGACTATCTTTAGATATTCCATTGACGTATTATTGGACTTATTACAAAAACTAATAACTTGTATCAAACAATGACTGCAGAAATATATAAAGGGGTTTTTGCTTTTTATATTTCTGCAGTCTTTTTTTTTAATACAAGTTATTAGTTTTCGTAATAAGTTCAATAATACGTCAATGGACTATCTAAAGATAGTCCGTTTTGACTCCAAGACATCAAGTGAAGAATCAACACAAAGGTTAAAGCAATTCTGTGAAGAGGTTCACGAGATAGAGCCTTGGAGTTTGAACCCCGAAATTTGCACGCATGCACGGACGGACAAGCAAATACAAGCTAATGATGTCATAGCACTGTTTTGATGGAACATTTAGTAGAAAGCTGCATTGAAATATGTGTCAAACGTGGCTAGATATTGATGATTAAGTGTTTTGAGGTTCGAACCCCCATGATCTTCACCTTCCAAAAAAACTAAAACAATCAACTAATAGCTAATATCCCCTGAAACTTGTACAACCAATGTCATTGAAATAGACTGAACAGTTTTCAAGATAACGCAGTCGGACAGATGGACAGCCGGATGGATGCACGGACGGACGAGCGGGTGGACGAAACAAAAACAATACTTCCCGAAGCTTGGCTCAGAAACTAACAACAACATAACAATAATAATAAGATCAACCCACCGAATGATGTTTTGCAGTTATTGCAAACTATTTGTTATAAATTTGTATGTCAAAAGAAGCCAGACAAAATCAACAGAAAGACAGCACATAAAAGCATTTTGAATGGAGGAATGGGAATCCCAGACTTGAAAACCTTTGTGTCCTCTTTAAAACTAAGTTGGTTAAGAAAATTCCAGTCAACAAAACAAATGGAAATCAGTTGCACTTTTTAATTTTCCACTCAAAAATGACATTCAAATGCATGGACCTGACATTTTCACACTGTTAAAAAAATCAAACACATTTTGGTCAGAAGTGAAAGAATCGCCATCAGGAAGACTCTGGATCACTCTCAGGATCACCCTGAATCACCCGGATTTAACCCAGGAACCTATCCCACCACAAGAATCAGGACCCTGCCCAGGGTGATCCACCACTAAGGACATCACAATTTATGCTCAAAACGCTTTGGATATAACCCAGGAACCCAGCCCACCACGAAAACAGAACAAGAAAACGCGGCCGGACGCACGCACGCACGGACGGACGCACTCACGCACGCGCGGACGGACGGTTCAAACAAAAACAATACTTCCGGAAGCTTCGCTCGGGAACTAATAACAACACACTAAGTTAGTGACTAACAATAAACTATTTAACGATTACAACCTAAAAGTGTTCTTACCATCAAAGGGGTCCCGAAAATGGCTATACTGTTTCAAATAGTACAGCTCCTTGTCCATTCGATCCACATTTCCGGCAACAACAACTCTAACAACAAACTAACAATCAATTATTTAACAAATGCACCCACAATGCTTTCTTACCATCAAAGGGGTCCCTGAAATGACTGTGCTGTTTCAAATAGTACAGCTCCCTGTCCACTTGATCCACATCATAGGCGGAGTAGGGTCCGCTCTGGTACTGGTCCCCGTAGTGACCGTAGCCGTAACGGGACTTGTCCTCACGGTCCTTGTGGCTGTCCGAGCTGGGCGTTGTGAGCTGACCACACACCGTGATGACCACACTGACCAGGACTAAGGTCCACAGGGTGGACGAGGAAGAGGAGGAAGGAGACATTGGGACAGTGTGTGATCCTGTGGCGACAACAGTCCACGGTTAATTCATACGGAACATTCACCAAAGTCATAGTCGCCCCCCCCCCCAACCCCGCCCCCATCACATTTTCGCATTGAACATTATCTCCGAGAAGCCACATTCTGCTCTTCTCTTCGGGACAGGGTTAGGGTTAGGGTTAGCCTAGGGTTATTGTCATGAAACTGAAACTTTGAGATTGAGAGTCGTTAACATGAGGGTGGGTGGGGGGAGGGGGATGTTTGAACTTCAACTTAGCTAAAAACTCTTGTGTGTAAACTGATGCCCTAGACTGACTTCAAAGTAACATAGAATGTTCGAGACTAACCTTTGACTAACTTTCATTAACAAAACAAAAAAACAAGAGCATCGCCGAGCGGCAGATATGTCCTTTGCCGGCTACGCCCTGTACCTGCCCCGCCCTGTACCTTACATCCCCCTCACGTACATGTTAGGCCCCCGTCCTCCTTGTGTCCGCTGGGTGATACAGCTACACTCCCTTGACTGGGTGCAAATCCTTAATTGGTGGGGTGTACACCCTTAACACTGAGACATGTCTGCCGCTCGGCAACATTTAGGCCCCACGTGGCACATTTTATGCTATGATGTCTTTTACTTTTAGTATTAGACCCCCTTCTTTACCGGGACGTACACCCTTAATTAGTGGAGTGTACACCCTTAATCAATGGGGTGTACACCCTTAACTCGGAGACATGTCTGCCGCTCGGCGACATTAAAAGCCCACGTGGCATAATTTGTACTGCAATGCCTTCTACTCTTATGTTTACACCCCCACACAACATTTGGAGTGATTCTATGCAGTATTTCACGAGATATATGAAGGTGAAGAAAAGCGGAAACATGTCTGCCACATGTCTGTTTAGTTTAACAGTCATAATAAGAAACTAATCTGTATCATGACTTTCCGTTGATGTAAATAATCATGTATATCACAGCTCTCATTTAACAGCGTAATGTCACCCAACGATAGTAGTCGTTTGAGCAAAGGGCCTGATATAGTGTAACTATTCATTAAGCGTCATCACAATCCGCTACAAATGTTTCCAGCATATTTTGTTGGGTAAGAACAAAGAACAAAGGCCTATATTACATAATTATATTACCCATATGATTGTCTGACGTTTACGACTATGACTGCCAGATAGCAAAGAGGGCTAAACATTTTATTTATAGTGGAGATGTCATGCCCAGGGTACATCCTTACTTTCTCGGCCAAAGAGATTTGTGGACAGCTGGTGACGGGGAAGGTCCCCAAAGCCAACCAGTCCCTCTGGCTGCAGCACTTCAGTGCAAATGTCTCCTAGATTGAGAGTCATAGCCTTCGATAAAAGATTGTACGTTCAGTTTCCTATGCTGTAGACAATCGTTTAGGGACCCACGCAACAACAGGGCACTTGATCCCCCCCCCTCGTGGGGATTCCGGGGGGTCTTTTGTATAAATAGGGTCCCCACCTTCAGGAAGCTCTGTGCTTGTAACTTCCTCTAATCTCTCACTCTCTTTGACTCTGCCTTTTCCCTTTGCTTACTATCTTTCTGCCTTCCCGGTCCATTCTCCTGCCTTTTTTCAAGAAACTTTCAAAAAGATTTCCTTCAGCCGAAGTCGGACTTGCTGGGCCTTAACTATTTCTTAGTTAGGCGCATAACGGCAGCATAATGCATCTGCGCTCATAATTGACAGGAAATTGTCTGAGCGATCGAAGAAGAAGAAGAAGAAGAAGAAGAAGAAGAAGAAGAATCTTTTTGATGAAAGGTGAAATAAGGCAAACTAACCACCAAAGTCGGACCCCTTTCAAATTCACGATCACTGGTCCGAAAGAGATGTCCAATCTTCCAACAGCGAGCTCTCTTGCCACTCAAGAGGGACTATGTACATCCTCTCCTTTACCTAATGGTCAGCTTTTATGTCACACATTCATGCTAGATGCTAATCAACACCACCTCCTACCCCAACCCTCCATCTCCATATCCTCCAGCACCCCCTCCCCGCCCTCCCCAGTGGAGGACAGTGGGTTGAGAAAGAGCCCTGAAGCGCATCATTAGATCTTGCCCACTTCTTATAAGTGAAGCTATTAATATGCATGAGTGAGAAACGCGTGAATTAATTAACATTGTTGAGTGAGCGCTGAGACAATCCAAGTGTCTCAATAAGAACACATTTTCCCCCAACGGAGGTTGCCTTTTGTAACGTTGTGAATTCACACAGCGCCAAAGTTTCGCATCTATTGGCAACGGTAAGGCAAATTGCATGTTGGGAAAAAAACCCAGTGGTTTCGATTAGTGATCATTCATTTTGTTCACTGAGTAGCAAAGGCAATGATAATAGCTTTCTCATTCAGATAGTCTGACGAGATGGCGTCACACGCCTATTGTTACATCCATTTGCTTATTTGTAGGGGAAGACGGGGTAAAAAGCGCATGGGCGGGTAAGAAGCCCACCCCAATTATCTCATGAAATGAAGCCAATTTCAGTCTCATTTTGCCCATGAGACGAGCGTTAATGTCTAGCATTCGTCTCATGGGCAAATTTGACTGAAACATTTTCTTTATTTCATGAGATAATTGGGGTGGGCTTCTTACCCGCCCATGCGCTTTTTACCCCGTCTTCCCCTAGCATCTGACTGCTCCACTGCTACTTCAGAGATGGAGAAACTCTGTAGGGAAACACAAAGAGCATCATTCTTGAGATCGCATCCAGTCCTATTGCACCTTAGAAAAGAAACATATTAATTTTGCCAACTTTGACTATGGTTTGCAACTGTGAACTTCGGATTCGCAATAATATCAACTGCTGTTATCTTGCGACTGGCAAACACTATTAGGTTAAAGTGGTCAGGCAATCAGCAGTATAGAACTGGCGGCTACTTCAAAAGCGCTACAAAACGCTACGCTTAAGAAATAAATGCGAGAAGTTTGATTGGGCTGGTGACCTGCTGATCACGATTTTTTAAATAGCATAGTCAAAGAAAAGATTCAGGTTAAGCAACAACAAAAAATAAAAATGTAAAAAAAAAAAGGTCAATAAAAACAGCACTGGGGGCCACATTTATGAAACGCAGCAGCAAACAAACGTGCATCCAGCATTTGTTTTGCCTTAAAAGCTAAATACAACAGGACGGATACATCACTTTTCGCCCAATCACCTTTTTGCCCAAGTCTTTGTTCTCGTTGCGTATCAGTGAGTACCTCCGAGTCGAAGCTCAGCAAACGGAATGTGCCACGGTTCGCCCAAATTGCTCTAGCACTGTTCGCCCAAAATGGTTTCCTAAGCGCGAACAGTGAGAACAGTAATCAAACCCTAACCCTAACCCTATTTCTTTCTTTTTTAAATATCTGTTTGATTCAACCATTAAATTATTGATTCAATTCCCTGATTTCCTTGCATGATTTTTGGGCGGAACGTGATGGATGTAAACCGGTATAATTTCCAATTGGGCGAAAGGTGATTGGGCAAAACGTGATTGGGCGAAAGGTGATTTGGCGAAAGGTGATTGGGCAAAACGTGATGCACCGAACAGGACATGTAAGTGTGCACGCTCGCGCACGCACTCACAAATGCAAACACACACAGTAATACAGAGGAAGAGAGAAAGTGATATAGAGACAGACAAACGTGCATCCAGCATTTTTTTTGTTGAGAGAGAGAGAGAGAGAGAGAGAGAGAGAGAGAGAGAGAGAGAGAGAGAGAGAGAGAGAGAGAGAGAGAGAGAGAGAGAGAGAGAGAGAGAGAGAGAGAGACACGTGCATCCAGCATGTTTGAGAGAGAGAGAGAGAGAGAGAGAGAGAGAGAGAGAGAGAGAGAGAGAGAGAGAGAGAGAGAGAGAGTCAGGAAATTTTTAATTGTTAGGCCATGCCTATACAATGGAGCGAGTGTGCCGGCAACAACAAATTGACATTACATTATTAACTTAACATTACAAAACATTACGTAAATCTTGCCGAACTTTCAAAGCTTTAAAGATAAAAACAGCCACTTTTCTTACAATACTTTTGTTTGTACAAGAAAGTAATAACACAAATTTAAACATAGAAGGATTGTTATAATACCTTTTTGGAATAAGTTCTCTTCGAAGGGTGTCATACATGGGACAAACAAACAAAAAGTGGATTTCTGACTCGGGAATATGATTACAAAAAGGACAATATACATTTCTATTTGGGTCAATTTTAAACCGCAAAAAGTGACAATTCAAAGGGGACATGCCAATTCTAAACCTGGACAAAGTGTTTCGTGCTTTGATATTCACAATTTTACACAAATGGGTACTTAAAGTAAAAGTTTGCTTAAAGGATGCATATCATCATATAATAAAAAGCCAAGTATCCGTGTGTGTGTGTGTGTGTGTGTGTGTGTCTGTGTGTGTGTCTGAAACACAAAACGGGCCTTATAACTCTGCCGTTTTTTCACCGAATCGCTTCAAATTTGTTGTGAGCCTTAACGGGGCGATGGCAACGGCAACCGAGGTGGCCGTGTCATTTGCGTGGTTTGGCAAATGCGCGAAACGCGTATCTGCCGGCCTCTCGGTGCCCGTATCTCCGGTATTTCTGGACAGATTGCCTTCACATTTGGCAGATACATGACCGGGGACAGTGCCTATCGATGTGCTAAACCGGAAGCGAATCGATTTAGAAACGCGCGCGATATACGCCGCTTAACCTTTTCACAAACCACGGCGTAACCAGACCAGATATTGACTCACAATTTGGAACGGGCATGAACGGAGATAGTGACTATCTTGGTGCAAAAGTTCAACAGCATCCGTTCATAAACGCGCACGATAGGACCCGATTTACAAAATGATGC
This sequence comes from Phymorhynchus buccinoides, assembly GCA_017654935.2. Classification (NCBI taxonomy): domain Eukaryota; kingdom Metazoa; phylum Mollusca; class Gastropoda; order Neogastropoda; family Raphitomidae; genus Phymorhynchus; species Phymorhynchus buccinoides. The sequence goes on along the minus strand of CM065688.1, from coordinate 8,586,131 downwards.
TAAGTTCAACCAACACTTTACCCACACGCAGCTCACAGCACCACACGCAGCTCGGATTTACTCACAGCTCGCAAGCAAGCGCGGGAGCTGTGAGCGGGAGGGGGGGGGGGGGGGGGGAGGGAGAGGCTGATGTGGGGTATGAGGGGGGGGCTGAGGGGGGTGCAGGGGGATGTTGGGGGGGTGCAGTGGGGGGTGTTCAGGGGGTGGATGGGGGGGTTGGGGGTGGAGGGGGGGGGCTGGAGGGGGTGCGGGGGATGGTTGGGGGGGGGGGGGGTGCGGTGGGAATGAATGTTTTGGTTGTGGGTCAAGAGATTTACCAAAACGACCTACAATGGTTGAACCACAGATTAAGAACCTCTGGTTGAATTAAGGAGGCTTTCAGTTCGTTTTTCTTTTTTGAGTATGTTTTCGTTCAGGTTTGTTTCCTTTTTTTTCTCTTTTTTTTTCCTCTGTCCTAAGGATCTCCCGAACTGCTTGACCGAATCACTTCAAAGTTTGTGTGGTGGTGTGTCCCCATGAGAGGAAGGCATCCGCGCAAAACGTTTTGCCGTCCTGACCTTGACCTTGGTGTATGACCTTGAAAACCGAAAATCGTTACGGGGTCACAACTTCCACACCGTAGGTCCTAGAGTCTTGAAACTTGGCATGAATATACTTTCGCTTATGGCCGTTCTGATGATGGCATACCGATTAAGGTCAAGGTCAAGGTCATGGAGATCGGTACACCTTGAAAGTGGTAGGGGTCTAAGAATTGGTTTTAAGGCATCCATGCATAAATTATCACCGTCGTGACCTTGAGCTTGGCGTATGACCTTGAAAACCGAAAATCTTTAAGGGGCTATAACGTCCACACCGTTGGTCTTAGAGATTTCAAACTTGGCATGTAGGTACTTTGTTTTATGGCCGTTCTGATGATTGCAATGATTCTGATGATCAAGGTCAAGGTCAAGGTCAGGGAGATCGGTAGGCCTTGAAAGTGGTAGGGGTATAAAAATTTGGTTTTGAGCCACAAAAGTAAAAATGTAATATTTCTCGGACCCGGCGAAACCGGTACTCAGCATTACCGGTACTTGGCATTACCTGTACTAGGCGTTACCGGTACTAGGCGTTACCGGTACTCGGCGTTGCGCTAGTACATAATAAAAAGTGTGCGACTCTAAGCTTGCATGCCAGTCTTGTTGAAAACAATCTATAAATCTTTGTTTTAATACTGCCAAGAATGCTTTTGTATTAGCAACTCCTTGTGCTTCCCAAACCTCCCCAAAGCCAAACGATACAAAATATTTCTAACTTTACAAGCCCATGTATCATAATTTTGTTTCTGAAGGTTTAACAGCATATTATATGCTTTATTTGGGTATCTACTACCATCCATCTGTATAAGACGTAACCAACATTTTATACATCTCAAACGTGTTGCAACATGCAAAGGATACCTGCCCGTTTCACCATATATCAAGTGTTTTCGCGATTTGGGGTTAACTCCCATGAATCGCTTGAGTGCAAACAAATGGACTTGTTCTACACTACTCACAAAAAGTTAAGGATCACTATGAGAAAACAGGTGCGCAATAAACTCCGTTCGCTCCTGTTATTTTTTTCTCAGTCAAGCCAAATTGTTATGAATTCTTGTTCAGCTGTAAGTGGGCGATGTTGTGTTAGTGGAAACATTGCACGTGATTCTCTATTACTGAGCTTGGCAGCAAAAGAAAAAGCGGAAACTTGCGAAAAAGGACCTTGTTTTGGATCGTTCTGCATGAACACATTGCACAAGCCAGATGGAAAAAACATTATGCACGTGCAAGCACTGCTGTTTATGTGTGAGATGCTGTCTCTTGCTTGGCTTTATAAGAAGACATACCACCAGTATTAGGCCTGATTTGACAATGCCTCCACGACGAAAATTGAGCGAGTTGGATAGGGGACGAGCTGTTGCATGGTTCCAAGATGGTGTTCCCAAGCGAGAAGTGGCCAGGCGACTTCAGGTGTCCATCTCGGTCATTGTCAGACTGATTCAACGCTTCACAGCCACTGGGAGGGTCCATGAAAGACGCAGATCTGGTCGACCGAAGAAGACAACTCCACGTGAAGATCGTCTCATTGAACGACAAGCCCTGCAGACAAGAACAGCCTCTTCCAGCATCAACATCAGCCAGCAGACCATACGGAACCGCCTTCATGGGTTTAACCTCCGTTCTCGTCGCCCAGCTGTACGGCCACGCTTAACTCCAGCCCATAGGGCAGCACGCCGCGCCTTCTGCAGACGTCACGTGAGGTGGACACGTCAGCAATGGTCCCAGGTCCTGTTCAGTGATGAATCACGCTTCACCCTGAACCACAACGACGGCCGACTGAGGGTCTGGAGGCGCCCAGGGGAACGCTTTATTGACGCCACTGTCCAAGAAAAGGTGGCCTTTGGTGGAGGTTCTGTAATGGTCTGGGGGGCCTTCAGCCTTCACCACAGAACACCCTTGTATCATGTACAGGGTAACCTGACTGGCCTCCGATACCGGGATGAGATCCTTCGACCGCTGGCTGTGCCTACACTGCAGCAGATGGGACCGCCGGCTGTCTACCAGGATGACAACGCTCGCCCCCACAGGGCAAGGGTGATCAACGACTTCCTGCAGCAGTCTGGAGTCAACAGAATGGAGTGGCCAGCATGCAGTCCCGACCTCAACCCGATTGAGAACCTCTGGGATGAGCTGGATCGCAAAGTGAGGAGCAACCACCCCCCTCCCAGGGATGCCCAGCACCTCTACCAGATGCTGCAGGCTGAGTGGCAGGCGCTTCCACAGAGGATCTTCACCACCCTGGTCAACTCCATGAGGACTCGCTGCGTCGAGTGCCAGAACAGCCATGGCGGATACACGCATTACTGAACTTTTGGGAGCATCAGAATGCCCTGTCTTGTGATTTCAATGACTTTGGGAAATCAAATTTCGATACGTACCCACTTTGATCAAATGTACAGACCAAACGATTGCTCGAAATTGAAGGCAATTGTGTATCGTTATCACTAAAGCATTGAATTAAATGTTGGCCAAAATTCAACGCATTGGCTTTCTTATTTGGAAAGTTATGAATTAGTTTGCAAGTGATCCTTAACTTTTTGTGGATAGCTTATTATCTCTTGATTTTCTGCTAAACCCCAAATCTCTGCACCATAAGTTAGAATTGGTTGCACTTGACAATCAAAAAATATTCTAGGTGAATACTCTCCAATAGACCATAACATTTTTACAATGGCAATTACTCCTTTCTTAGCTCTCTCAGCATGATCTGACATAGTATAGACAAAACTCAGTCTTGTAGACACAAATATACCCAGATATTTGTATATATTTACAATTTCAAGTTCATTTCCATTAAAATAGATCGATGATCTAGTTTTGTCCATGCACGATACTGTTTGGGATGTCAAGTCATGGATGACCTCCAATAAATTGAAACTCAATGATTATAAGAGTGAGGCAATGAGGCGTTTCCACTCAGATAAGTTCCACCTCTGTTCAGTTTCCTGACTCTCTTGTCATTGGCGATGCTACTGTCCCTTTCTGTCAATCAGCTAAAATCCTTGGTGTAACCCTCGACTGTCAGCTAACCATGGTCATTCATGTCATGACTCCGATTCGTAATGTGAACTTTGAACTCCGTCGTATTAGTGCCTGTCACGGTTTACCTGCAGTTTTACGCAAGGCAATCCGGAATACAGGGATGGGTACAGTGCAGGTAATCAGAGTAGAGATGCAAACGCCAACACACCCACACACATACCAGAAAAACACGAATGAAGAGAAATTTTCCCAAAAGGGATGTTTCACTATTTGGCAAAGAAGTAAAACAAAACAATATAATATAACAATATATATAAACACTTATTGAAAACGAAAACGGTCTAGGTCCTGACCTACTATGAGGCACGTGTTCTTTTCCCTGCCAGTTCAAGGTTCTCCTTGACCGAAAGGCCAAAGAATCAAATACAATCGGCCAGGGAAAAGTCCTCAGGCCGAAATAACTTGTTAAACAAGACAGAGAAGACTGTGTAAAGCAAACAAAACTAAGTCTTTCCCTTCACAATTGTTCAATTAAAGTAAACTAAAATACAACGCATGTGATAGAACAGCCATCGCTTTTCTTCTGAAACGCCTTCAAATTAATGACAACAAAGGAAAACCCACATACAAAGAACAAAACGAAACCTTCAAAACACTACTTTAACCCCTCTCCCTTTTCCCTTCTTTCCTTGATGAGCTAAAAGATTAATGCTCAACTTTAGAGTTCACCGGATCTGTCGACGTTGCGGAGTTCCTCTCCTTGCGACCCGACTCCAATTTGGTCGCCCGAGTTGGCGACGTTGCGGAGTTCCTCCCCTTGTGGTACGACTCCACCCTCCACAGCGTGAAAGACAGCAGGAAGTCACGTCTGCCGACTTCAGCTCCAACATCCGCGAGTCTCCACTGCTGGACTCCTGCAGGTCATCAAACCTGTGCTCAAAAGCACGGAAAATGCAGGCCTGGACCCGCAGTATATCAGTATCAAAGTTAATAGCTTCGCCAGCAGCGACAGCAAGTGGCAGCTTCCCAGGGATAGGGGCTTTGGGGTAAGAAGCGCTTAAAAGTGCCCTTTTGACAAATTTAACAAATTTTGAAAACTTTAAATTTAGAACACTCGATGGCTGTCCTTTACAACCACACTAATGAAAGAGAATACATTACAAGAGACAACAATCACCTATCCATTTAAACAAAACCTTTCAGAGGCAATCACGGAAAAAAGGAGGGAAATAGCCACAACTGTCACTGCTTGCACCCCCTTTGGAAGCGCAAGGCAATACATCTTCAATACATATCCATATATATTTCAAGAAGAAAAATCAAGATGCCCGTTCGAGCATCGATTCTGCAAAACAATAAATAAATTAGCTCATCCCAATCGAGCGAATGAACATCACACAATGATTGTCCCATAATCCAAATACTCGCACCAAACACGATGCCACCCAGACCCGTGGCGAAAGAAACTACCAATGACTAGACTAAAATGACAACAGTTCACAATTCTCATGAGCGCTCTACGAATTATCAAACATGAGCAAAAATTAAAAGAAACAATCAAAACAATAGCGCCCAACAACGAAACTAATCGTGTACCAAGGAAAACCATTTGTAAACCGCAGGTGAAATTAAATACTGAGTTACAAACGGATCTGCACAAACACATCGAACTATACTATGCACACATTTATCTGCCTTGAAAATAACAGGCGGCAATCCGAAGACAAACAGGACAAAACAAAACATATAAGAGCTCAACCAGATGGCGCGGAAACAGCGATGCCAACGACCACCCCAGGAACCTTCATGAGCAGACATTAAATACAAAGGGAAAGGGAAATAATTTCTCTGCCAAAGACTAATGAAAACCAAAAGGAATGAAACGAAAATAAATGAAACAAGTATAACTTAACTCTGAATTCCCCTGCAACCGAATAAAACGAATACAAACCAATAGTACCGTTCGCCACCCTAGTTCCTCCACCTTCCAGAAGCAGCTGGAAAAACAAACTTAACTGCCCCTGAATAGCCTATGCAAAATGGCAACAAACCGGGCATTCAAAAACTATACAACTCACCAACACGCCCCGTGACACGTAGAATCATATACAGGAAGAAAAACCAGGTCTGGGACAGCCAGAGCGTCAGCGAAGCCTCTCGTCCCCAGGACCTAACACCAGAACCTCCGAAGGACCATACAGCATAGGCCCCTCCAGCCAAGGATCCGTACCCGTCGAGCGAACGACGATTCTTGAAAAGGACGACAACTAGGGAGTTGTCCAGGAGCGATCCTGAATACTGCAGAGATGCGATCCCTACAGGAGCCGATACCGAACTGAAGACAAGAAACCAAAACTCCGAACTCTGCAACTGTTGAAATAAACTCAACAGACAAACAGAATCTTTCTACCACGGAGAAACCGAAGAAAGAAGAAAAACTGTGATGCACGTGCTACAAAAAGAAAACGTAATAGAAAAGAGAAGAAAAAGAAAAAGGAAAAAACGCTCACTCACAGCCACACGTATACACAAACTTACCATAACTAAGCGCCCCTCACATGCACACGCATTGCGCGCGCACAGGCCTACTGCTCTCTCTAAGGCGCACGCACACACGCATTCTGAATTAACTCGTACACACGCATACATACAAACTGTCTCCCTCTTCTTCCTTCGTGTGCTCACTTCGATTTTCGGGTGATGTTCGAGTAGTGGGCGACTCGTAATAGGAAATTCGTCACTATCTCACAGTTGAAGCCACCAAGACTCTAGTGTCAGCTTTTGTACTGTATCGCATCGATTATTGCAATTCCTTACTTGTAGGCTGTCCTCAAACCCTCCTCAACAAACTTCAGAAAGTTCAAAACAATGCAGCTCGGTTAATCCTGAAAGTCCCTCGTACAGCCCACATCAAACCCCACCTCAATACCTTACACTGGCTTCCAGTCGAGGCAAGAATAAAGTATAAAATTGCTTGTCTCTGTTTCAATGCTGTCCATTCATCTGGTCCTGCCTACCTCTCTGATCTCGTTCACCTGTACTCACCCTCCAGGTCTCTCCGTTCCTCTTCTGACAAACTTATCATTTCTATTCCTCGTACAAACACTAAAACATATGGCGAACGTTCATTTTCTTTCAGCGCCCCTTCTGTCTGGAACACCCTACCATATGAACTTCGTTCTGCTAAATCTGTCCAATCTTTCAAAACCGCTCTTAAAACTCACCTCTTCCGGCAATACCTCTGATTTATTTTGTCCTGTTTCCTGCCTGTTCCGCACATTGTGTGTGGGTGTGTGCGCGCGCGTGGTTGTGTGCGTGCGTGCGTGTTGTGGCTATGTGCATGTGTTTGATAGTTAATATTGTAGTAGGTTATGATTTATGTATTTATTTAAATACTTGTGAAGCACCATGAGCTCATGAGAGAAAGGGCGCTCTATAAATGTTAATTATTATTATTATTATTATTATTAAAATGCCATCTCTCATTTTCAGCATGGTACCCACCATTCCGAAAAATGACTATGTTCGATTTCTCCAAATTCACAATAAGGCCAAGACGTTTGGCTGTATCAGCAAGGATATTAAGTTGCGTCTGGAGACCAACAATACTGTCAGATACCAATGCAATGTCATCAGCAAATAACAATAATAGTATTTGAATACAATCAGGCGATAATTGAATACCATGCCGGCCAAAATTAATTACATCTTTTGTAAGTTCGTTAATGAACAAAGAAAATAAAACTGGTGAACATACTTCTCCTTGTTTCAAGCCTTGGGGGCACATAAAAACATCCGTTAAATCCCCATCAGCTCGCACTCTCGCTCTTACAACACTATACATGGACTATAAAGCTTTCAATATTTTACCTTGCAAACCATTCTTCAATAAAACTGACCAAAGTTTTCCTCTACACACAGTATCAAAAGCTTTGTGAAAGTCTATGAATGCTACGTATAATTTTCTATGTCTTAGGAGTTGTTTGGGGGCCTTAGCAGAGTAAAAAATGTGATCTGCTGTACTTCTTAGGATTATTTACATTGTTTTGCAATGAATACAAGATGTTATCTTTGTGCGTTTTCCTTTTAATATCTAGTAAGTCCTTATACTCTTTTCTTTTTTCACAATAAGCCATCCTATCAGTGTCCAGGTGGGACCGACCAGACTGATGCAGTTTCCTGCGTAAAAGTGTTCTTGCTTGTTTGCTTGCTTGCTTGAGAGAGAGAGAGAGAGAGAGAGAGAGAGAGAGAGAGAGAGAGAGAGAGAGAGAGAGAGAGAGAGAGAGAGAGAGAGAGAGAGAGAGAGAGAGAGAGAGAAAGAGAGAGAGAGAGGGAGAGAGAGAGAGAGAGAGAGAGAGAGAGAGAGAGAGAGAGAGAGAGAGAGAGAGAGAGAGACGTGCATCCAGCATGTTTGAGAGAGAGAGAGAGAGAGAGAGAGAGAGAGAGAGAGAGAGAGAGAGAGAGAGAGAGAGAGAGAGAGAGAGAGAGAGAGAGAGAGAGAGAGAAAGTGAGTGAGAAAGACAGAGACAGACAGACAGACAGTGAAACGTGCATCCAGCATTTTTTTCTAATAACTAATTCACATGAGTCAGACTTTGATGGTGGCATTTGTTTTACTTACAATAAATATTTTTTTCGTCAGTGTCCTATTTCGGTTCACTGCATTTTTGAAATTGTGCCTGTGCTTTATTGATTCAAACACAAATTTTCAAGAAATTTTAATATGTTGTTTTACCTCAATAAATGTGTGTCATTGCACGGCTTTTACATTAATATGTCTTTATGTTTGTTGTATGCTTACACAACACAGTTAACATAAAGCCATTCTTTTCATTATGCACATCATTATGTGTTGCCTTTGCATGGAGTGATTCAGTATAGCGGGCACCTCACTATTACGGACAGTTTTGACCAGTCTGTTGGGTGGTCGGTTACCTTTTATGATGCTTAGCGTTGAAAACGGATGTGAAGCTTCTTTTGTTTTGGAAGGGTACATTAAGCCAACGCAACGCCAGTCCGCTGATCAGCCAATGAGAGTCTTAGTGCGATTTTTCTCACGCCAGAGGGCATGACGCTCGTGTGGGGCTAATCCTCTCTCCATTATTAGTTGGGGATAAAGAAAAGTAAGAAAATCGCGTGATAAGCCCCTAGTGCATTGACTGCCCTCTGGCGTGAAAAATATCGCCATAGGTTTTGACCATTGTATTTGGGGACTAGGTGGCCCGTTACTCAATACATTAATGGCTTTTGAACAGTATTGGACTATCATGATACATTAGTGGAAGATCATGTCTCCAACAAGGGGGCATTTGCACTGACTCTAGTATTGTAGCCAGGGATTGGGTGGCCTTCGGGGACCTTCCCCAAGCCCTCTGTCATCAAATCCATTTGGCCGAGAGAGTTACGATAAACCATGGGCAAAGCTTCTCCACTATAACAAATAAAATAGCCCACCTGCCGAAATAGCAGCTGTCTCCTCTGCTGTTGTAGTCGGACACGACAGACAGGCATACACAGTTGGGGACTTCAGACCCAAGGTTTCAATTTAATTTCATAAATATTTATATATTCCTCACTCTTCACTTCCTCTCCCCCATCTTTCCAAGCTGCCCCCCCCCCCTTACCCCCTTTTTGCTTTAATCTCGGCCACCTTATTGAAGTGTATAAATGGATTTAGCCCGCAGACCCATCTCGTCATAAGGGCACACTAGGGCGCTGTGCTGTGCTGTGCTGTGCTGTGCTGTGCTGTGTTAGACCACTTTGTCCACAAAAAGCCCAGGCTTTTCAACAAGACGTCAAATACTCCCAGGTTGGTTTTCCATGTCGCAATCATTGGGAACCCTTCCGCCACATGATCATATTAGGGTGAGGGGGGTATTGCACCTGTGCGTGTAGGCTACGCTGTTGAGGGCCCTATATAGTCACATAGCTTTTATAGCTTTATTGGCTGACATTTGTTTTGCCTGTTGTAGGTAGGGGCTAATAGTAAATAAGAGCTGTACGGTTTTTTTCATCCGTGGCCAACATTAGCCTATTAGGGCCAATAGTAAATGACAGTTGTACAATAAATGATCTTCAACAGTATGCACATTGGAATACCATACTACAGTTTAGTCTTTCCTGGAAGACTATGACTTTCTAACTAGGGGGACTTTGCTCTGGCTCTGGTGCTGCAGACAAAGGGATGGGTTGGCCTCTGGGGGATCTTCCCCAACGCCCTCTGTCCTCAAATCCATTTGGCCGAGAGAGTGGGGATGTACCCTGGGCAAGGTTTCTCAACTATAAACACATTGTTTTGCCCAACCCGCCAGAATAGTAGCTGCCACCTCTGTTATCTGGCTGCTGCAGCCAGAAACGACAAACAGGCTGTAATGCAGTCACACAGTTTCTTTGTCAACTTTATGACACTTTCTTTTCAACTTTCTCACAGTTTCTTTTCAACTTTCCAACAATTTCATTTTAACTTTCTAACATTTTTCAACTTTCTCACAGTTTTTTGTTTTTTGTTATCTTTCTCACAGTTTCTTTTCATCTTTCTCAGTTTCAACTTTCTGTTTTTTTAACTTTCTAACATTGTTTCTTTAAACTTTATAACAGTGCTCTTTGAAATGTTTTGTTCCCCAGTTTCTTGCGGCTAAGTGGAGCGAGAAAGACCATGGCTCAACCTCACCACCCCACTGTCCTATGGGCACTGGTCCTGACCACCCTGGCTTCCCACGGATGGTGCCAAATGGGCGGCGGAGGAGGAGGAGGAGCAGGAGGGAGTCCCGACCCCCATCCCACAGACGACCCCCATTCCGGCTATTCCCATGATCGCCACGGGGATCCCTTCGAGGACGGGAATGGGGATCTGTTCTACCAGGCCCAGTACTACAATCGCCGATACCGGAACGGGGATCGCTTCCCAACTTCGTACAAGGTGTTCCGCGCGGATCAGGTTGAGAAAGACCTGTACCGGTTGAAACAGCGTGCCCATTACGGTGACCCATTTGAAGGTGAATTGTTTTGGGAATTGTTGTTTTTTGGTGGTGTGGTGTGTTATGGTGGTGTGGTGGTGTGTGTGTGTGTGTGTGTGTGTGTGTGTGTGTGTGTGTGTGTGTGTGTGTGTGTGTTTGTTTAAAGTGCGTGCATGCGCGTGTGTGTGTGTGTGTGTGTGTGTGTGTGTGTGTGTGTGTGCGTGCGTGCGTGCGTGCGTGTGCGTGTGCGCGCGTGTGTCAGTGTGTGTGTGTTTATTTTGGAATGGTTGTTTTTTGGTGCTGTGGTGTGTTACGGTGGGTGTGTGTGTGTGTGTGCACGCACAGGCACCTGTGTAAATGGGATGGACGGGGGGGTGCGGTGGGGGGGGGGGGGGGGGGGGGGGGCAACCACAATCTGGCGTTGAGTTTCAGTATTGTACATTTGTAACTGTCATCTGAAGATACGTATTATCGTTGCTTGAACTAATGTTAATTGTGAACAGGAAACGAAAGCTGCAACAATGATAACTATCTAAAGATGTACAGACATAAGACTCTCTAAGGTGAAGGACAATCATGGCACTGAAACGATTCCTTTCACAAGGACTCCTTCTCGTCGTATCTAAATGGTCACCAAGTCGAGAGCAGGAATGTGCATTGTGCGCTTAATGGAATGCCCCGCGCGTGTCTAAACATAACACAGCACGGACTTCCAGGGCTGGTTTAGGCCTGCTCTTGTGTTGATAGGGCAGGTGTGGTGTTTGTGGGTCCCTCCAGCACCTTCTGGTGTTTCGTTTTGTTCATGGACAGTCATGGCACCCGAGAAGAATGACACTGCCTTCAGGCATATTATGCTCCTCAATTTTGACTGCCAGATTTGGTGCAAGCCAGAAAGTCTTTTTCATTCCTTCTGTGACAGTACCATCTGATTTTCACCCGAGAAGACTGACACTAACTTCTTCTTCTTCTTTTGTGGTGACTAACTTTTTATTTTATAGAAGTAATTGTCATACACCCCCCTCATGTTTACCACTCTCAATATCAAAGTCTGCTTTTTTCAGTTTTATGGAAATAATCCTAGGCTGATGATACTAACCCAATCCCTTTCATCAAAAAATGTTGCTCGTCAGTGAAAGTTTTCAACGCAAACATCTTAGGGGTGAGGGTGGGGGTGACGAATCTACATGTTCGCTAAGTAATTGTACACACTTATGAGCAGGTGACCACAGAAAAAGAGGCAGAAAAGAAGAAGAGAGAAAAACAATGCCCCTCGATTTTGTCTTGCAGATTTGGTGTTCGTGGACAAGAACGAAGCCCTAGACTTCAGACTGGAGGCAGGCAACGGGCATGATAAATCCTTTCAACTTTGTTTTGCAGATTTGGTGTTATCTAACAAAGATAAATATCCTAACCTTGATCAGACTGGAGGCAGGAAACTAGAGGCGTAAATCCTTTCGATGTCAAATTTAGAAATCAGAAAAAAAATCCTTGCATAAACATGGAAATAGGTCAATCAATACCTGAATTTTAAAAAAACATTGACGGAAAAAAATCCTTTCGATTTTGTCCTGCAGATTTAGTGTTCGTGGACAAGAACGAAGTCCTCGCTTTCCGACTGGAGGCAGGCAACGGGCAGAAGTCGTTTCCCCGTTACACCGATGTGGGGAATAGCGACGACGAAGACGCCCTCACCCTGGCCGCCATTCCATGCGCGTGCCGAACGCCTTATGGGAAATGCGGCAAACACTTCCGGTCCCGAATTTTGGACGTCTGGCCCACGGAGTTCATGAAGGCGGTGAGAAAAACTGCAGAGAAGGCAATGTTGTAGTCTAGATACCCTTCCTTCCATTCAAACGTTGTAGTTTATACACACCTTTCCCCTTTCCCATTTTAGCATTGAAAGGTTTCACTGAAACAACGCGCGCGCGCGATTGTGTGTCTGCGCGTGTGTGTGACTCTCTCCTTCTGTGTGTGTGCGCGCGCGCGCGCGCGCGCGTGTGTGTGTGTTCATGTGTGTGTGTGTTCATGTGTGTGTGTTTATGTGTGTTGTGTGTGTGTGTGTGTGATTTATGCCTCCACAGATATAAGAGATAACGATTAGGCCTTGTGCCGTATCATGCATAGAAGGGGGTGTGTGTGTGGGGGGGGGGGGGGGGGGGGGGGTAGGCTATCCTAATCACAAGTCAAAGTCAGAGAGAGAGAGACAGACTGATAGATGCACAGAGAGAGAGAGAGAGAGAGAGAGAGAGAGAGAGAGAGAGAGAGAGAGAGAGAGAGAGAGAGAGAGAGAGAGAGAGAGAGACAGACACAGATAGATAGAGACAGACAGACAAATGCAGAGAGAGTGAGAGAGAGAGAGCTAGAGACAGACAGACAGACAGACAGACAGACAGAGACAGAGAGACACTGAGATACATTTCCATGTTACTATTAGTGATAATACTCTGAACACCTTTTCTTTCACAGATTCGCGTCACGCTCTATCAGCAGGGGAAACCCGTTTCTTTTCTGGAATTCGACCCAGCCGGTTCCACCTACCTGGACTTCTTCAGCAAAGAGCGAGTCATCGGCTCCAGCTACACAGACATCGAGACCTCTGGAACCAATCTCGTCACTATTGAAGGGTAAGGGTTTCAAGACCCCCGTGGGGATACCGGGGAGTCTTTCGTACAAATAATTCCCCCACCTTCTTGAAATTCTGTGCTTGTAACTTCCTCTAATCTGTCACTCCCTGTAACTGCCTTTTTTCGCCTTTGCTTGCTGTCATCTATTCTTCTTTCTGCCTTTCTGGTCCATTGTTCTGCCTTTTTTTTCAAGACACTCTTATAGAGATTTTCTCCAGCCTAAGACGAACTTGCTGGGCCTAACGGCAGCGTGACGCATCTGCGATCGTATGAAGGAAACTGTCTGAGCGGTCGAAGAAGAAGAAGAAGGTTTTCATTGATGTACCATCGACTGTATTATCATGTTTCCGTCTCTATGTGTCCCCGTCTCTGTATGCCCCCATGTTTATGTGTCCGCTTGGCTTAGAGCTAGGGATTAGGGCTAGGATTTTGATTAGGTATATAGTTTTAGATTACAGTTACTGTAAGGATTACAGTTAGGGTAACGGGATACGTGAAAACGGAGATACATAAGACACATGGAGACGACTTTGGGGACAAACAGACGGGGACACATAGAGACGGGGGTATAGGCCCACATGGACGGGGACACATAGAGACGGGGGTATAGGCCTACATGGACGGGGATACATAGAGACGGGGGTATAGGCCCACATGGACGGGGACACATAGAGACGGGGGTATAGGCCTACATGGACGGGGATACATAGAGACGGGGGTATAGGCCTACATGGACGGGGATACATAGAGACGGGGGTATAGGCCTACATGGACGGGGATACATAGAGACGGGGGTATAGGCCTACATGGACGGGGATACATAGAGACGGGGGTATAGGCCTACATGGACGGGGACACATAGAGACGGGGGTATAGGCCTACATGGACGGGGATACATAGAGACGTGGGTATAGGCCTACATGGACGGGGACACATAGAGACGGGGGTATAGGCCTACATGGACGGGGATACATAGAGACGGGGGTATAGGCCCACGTGGACGGGGACACATAGAGACGGGGATATAGGCCCACATGGACGGGGACACATAGAGACGAGGTATAGGCCTACATGGACGGGGATACATTGAGACGAAATTGGGAACATTAAAATCAAAGACCTGAGGGCCTGTATTCACATTGAGATAGTATGAGACTTATCATCATGATATTAAGTCCGTCTAAAGAAGTATGATTTAATATGACTTTAGAAGGACCTGATGATAAGATAAGATATCATGATGATAAGTCTCATACTATCTCAGTGTGAATACAGGCCATAGTACATTGCTACATAATCTGTTTTCCAGTTGTTCAGATAGCAATGTAATCGCTCCGTTCTGCTCTCCCCCCCCCCCCTCTCCCCCCGTCTTCTTGTGAATGGTCACTCTGTTGTGCAAGGCAACAGAGGCATATACCGCGTGTACATGTGTGTGCGTGTTTTGCATTAAAAAAAAAAAAAAAATGTTGAATGTTTACACACGGTGTGTGTGGTGGGGTGGTGGGGTAGTGGTTACGCAGTGTGTGTGTGTGTGTGTGTGTGTGTGTGTGTGTGTGCGTGTGCGTGCGCGTGTGCGTGTGCGTGTGCGTGCGTGTGCGTGCGTGTGTGTGCGTACGCGCATTTGCGTGTGTGCATGTGTGCGTGTGTGCCTGTGTGTGCGTGTGCGTGTGCGTGCAGTGTGTGTGTGCGTGCGTGTGCGTGCGCGTGCGTGCGTGCGCGTGCGCGCGCGCGCGCGCGCGCGCGTGTGTGTATGTGTTCGCGCACTAGTGTGTCTATGTGTGCGTGTGTGTGCACGTACGCGCATTTGCCTTAGTGCGTCCAATGTCAGTATAACGATTTTTGAGCATAATTATGTGTGTGGTGTGTGTGCCTGCCTGTGTGTGTGTGTGTATGCGCGCGCGCGTGTGTATGTATGTATGCATATGCGCGCGTGCCTGTATGTATGTATATATGCGTCTTTTTTTTGCAAGACAGAATTCCACCCAGCCCATTCTCTGAAAGAAGATTCGTGTTTCTGATCAATGAGATGGGCTGCCAGGCCACCGCCTATCTGTACACCGTGGAGAAGCCAGACTGCTTCCCGGTCAACGCCCCGCTCCCCGCCATCTTCTTTTCCGCCAACCACACCATAGCACAAACAGGTACCGGGGGCGGGGGCGGGAGGGGGTGTTTTTTGTATAAATAGTTCCCCTCACCTTTTGGAAGTTATGTGCTCGTAACTTCCTCTACTCTGCCACTCTCTTTGACTCTTACCTTTTCAACATAGTAGAAACAGGTACGGGGGTGGAGGGGAGTGGAGATTAGCGTCCAATGGGTCGTACACAAAGGGGAGAGGAGGGAGCCCCCCCCCCCCCCCTCATTTGTGAAGTTATGTGCTCGTAACCTCCTCTAATCTGTCGCTTCTCTTTGAATCTTGTCTTTTCCCTTTTGCTTACTCAGTTACTGTCATCATTTACTATCTTTCTGCCTTTACTGGTGCAGTATCCTTGCCTTTGTTCTTTATAGAAATCCTTACAAAGATTTTCTCCGGTCGAAGAGGGACGGACATATTGGACCTAACTATTTGTTAGTTAGGCCCATAACAGCAGAATGTCGCATCTGCACTCATTATCATGACAGGACGAAACTGTCTGAGCGATGATGATGATGATGATGACGATGAAGAATAATAATAAGAAGAATTCATTCGTTCGTTCATTGATATATTCATTCATTCATTTGATTAATTCATTCGTTCGTTCGTTCATTCATTCATTCATTCATTCATTCATTCATTCATTCATTCGTTCGTTCGTTCGTTCATTCATTCATTCGTTCGTTCATTCATTCGTTCATTCATTCGTTCGTTCGTTCGTTCGTTCATTCATTCATTCATTCATTCATTCGTTCGTTCGTTCATTCATTCGTTCGTTCATTCGTTCGTTCGTTCGTTCGTTCGTTCGTTCGTTCGTTCATTCGTTCGTTCGTTCGTTCGTTCATTCATTCATTCATTCATTCATTCAATCATTCATTCGTTCGTTCGTTCATTCGTTCGTTCGTTCGTTCGTTCGTTCGTTCGTTCGTTCGTTCATTCGTTCGTTCATTCATTCATTCATTCATTCATTCATTCATTCATTCGTTCGTTCGTTCGTTGGATTTATTCATTCATTCGTTTGTTCATTGGTATCATTGAACGATCTTTAGTTTAACGTCTTTTCACAATAATTATGATATTAGACAAAACTCATTAATTCACTCATTAATTGGTTGATTGATTGATTCATTCATTCATTCGTTCGTATACATGAACGAATGTTTAGTTTAGCGTTCCCCCGAAGACGGAGTGTGGCTGCCCATGTGACGGGGTAATCAAAAACGGTCACATACATAATGTTCTCATCCCTAGCTGGTGCATTTGTACCATAGTGTTCAAGTGCTTCGGCTGTTGAAATGATCCCTGGAGTCTTTTAGCCAGGGTACGACAACAACAACAACATAAATTAACGTCTTTTTAATCAATTATGATATTAGACAAATTGATTGATTGATTGATTGATTGGCTAACTGATTGATTGATTGGTTTAAACAAAGTTTATTAACATAATACATTGCAGTGTACACACATTATGTGATTGATTGATTGATTGAATGTTACAGCCGAACAGCAGCTGGCGGATGTCCTCACAGTGACCGTCGTCCTTAAAGAGCCTCAGCACCGCCCCTGCTTCCCCTGAAGAAGAATGAAGCAACAGTACAATCACACACAAACCACATAGATTCCCTTTGACATGCTACTAGAAGCTCTCTTCACCTGTATAAAATAACCTAGTTTACATTTCTAGCTATAGTATGGTGGAGGGGGGGGGGGGGGGGGGGGGGGGAAACGCCTCCCTTCCCTTTCTTTCTAGTTGACAGGAAAATCGAACTGAACGTCGAGTCTTTCGGATGGGGACTTAAAGCTAGTCTGACCCGTGCGCTTTACGCACGTAAAAATCCCACGGCGGTAAAAAGTTGGTAAGAGCAGGGAGAAATCCCGCTGCCTGGTATGACCAAATTGATAGCTAGGTTTCCCAAGTCTGCCCCCACCCCTTCCTCACCCCGTCCCCCCAAATAAAAGATAGGCGCTGCGCTTGCGGCGACGAGCTCTCCGGGGGAGAGCAGCCCGAATTGCAAGAAGTCTTTTTTCTTCTCTTTTAACCTACAGACATTAATTTGATCAAAATTAGATGTAAATAATAGAGGCCCAGCCCGCCATAATTCTAACCGTTTAATATTGGAGACTCATTCGCACTCAAGAGGCACTAAATGCACACAAAGTTGTGTCTATTTCCCCTCCTCACCAAATATATGTTTCCACAAACAGAACAATGATGCGATGCGAAAGTAATGTTGAGCAGTATATATTTTGGTATAGGTTTTAGACTTATTATGTACAAGATGCTTCGAAGTGAATTGACAATTATACTGTGGGAAAAAAATATTATGTCAGTTGTACGTTAAATGTATTTGATGCTAAGTTCTTTCGGTTTCGTTTATTTATGTATTTGTTGTGGGGGTTTTTGCTTTGATGTTTCTGAGCCTTAAGTTCCTCCTCATACAAAGAACATGTTTTATTTCTAAATTACAAAACCTATTTTCATATACTTTTTGGAAAGATGAAAAAAACAAAAACAGGATGTGCCCCTTTCCATATCCCGTCTTCTCAATTATGGACTGGTCTTTTCGGCGCGAATCAGTAAGGCTCACATAGTTCACTGCGCTTTTCTCTTGTTTGCTTTTTTTAATTTTAAATTAATAATTTACTTTTTGTTGTCAAACATGACCTGGTCAATAAAAAGTACATGGGACATTGTGGTTCACCTCTGATGGTCCCCCCCCCCCCAGCTCCCTCTCCATCTGTGTGTGTGTGTGTGTGTGTGTGTGTGTGTGTGTGTGTGTGTGTGTGTGTGTGTGTGTGTGTGAGAGAGAGAGAGAGAGAGAGAGAGAGAGAGAGAGAGAGAGAGAGAGAGAGAGCACAAAAAATAATTATTAAAATTAAGCACACATTAATTTCTGAGATACCCTATGATTGTGATTAAAATCCACCCACAATTATTTTCAATTATGCTTATTATACAGACTGGTCAGTCAACTCAGTGACAAAAGCACCCCCCCCCCCCCCTCCCCCAATCCTTTTGGCAGAGCTAACACTAAAGTGACAGACACAAGAAGAAGAAGGCAGCGGAAACGGGGGAAAAGGAAAGAAGGTGGCAGAGTGGTTAAGACGTTCGCCTGCCAATTTCAATGCGTGACTGCAGCGTGAGCGACCCGGGTTCGAATCCTGGTCTCGCACTTTCTTTCTAGTTGACAGGAAAATCGAACTGAACGTCCAGTCCTTCGGATGGGGACTTAAAGCTAGTCTGACCCGTGGGCTTTACGCACGTAAAAATCCCACGACAGTTAAAAAGTCGGTAAGAGGAGGGAGAAATCCCGCTGCCTGGTATGACCAAATTGATAGCTAGGTTTCCCAAATCTGCCCTCACCCCGTCCCCCCCACACAAAAAAAGAAGAAGGTAGGCGCTGCGCTTGCGGCGACGCTCTCTCTCCGGGGGAGAGCAGCCCGAATTGCACAGAGATAAGTCTCTGTGACTAGAATATACCGCATACCAAATACCAAAAATAAAACAAATTGCAATATGACAATTACGTCTGCTACGTACTGCGCCAGTGATGTCCCTAAAATAATTAGAAAGTACTCACTGCATGTAAACTTCTGCTGAGTAAACAAACTCAATTCATTGTAGACAAACAGGCTTAAACAAAATGTCGCTGAGCAACAGACATATTATTCAGGCCATGATTTCCCCTCCAGCAGTTTTTCCATTGGATTCCGCTCTCACTGTCGGTCTCCCCCGTGGGGATACCAGGGGGTGGTGGTCTTTCGTACAAATAGCTATCCCACCTTCTGGAAGTACTGTGCTTGCGACTTCCTCTAATCCGTCATTCTCTTTGACTCTGCCTTTTCTCTTTGCTCATCTGATATCTTTCTGCCTGACTGGTCCATTCTCCTACCTCTGCCCTAAAAATAATCATTCAAAATTATTTTCTCCTGCCGAAAACAGGCATGCTCGGCCTATTTCTTACTTAGTTAGGTGCATTACGGCAGCATGACGCATCTGCGCTCATGTGACAGGAGACTGTCTACGCTAATACAGGGAGTTCATTCTTGATTTAGAGAGTGACTCAACGACGAACCTAAGACGTTACTATAAATAGTATCTTTCATGAATGTACAGTGTTCCTGTAACCTAAGACGTTACTATAAATAGTATCTTTCATGAATGTACAGTGTTCCTGTAGCTGAGGAAAACATTTCCGAAATCGGAATGACTTCATTGATTATCATGATGATGAAAAAGAAAGTGTTCAGGCGACACGTTTTTCCACTATGCCAATCTTGTTCGTACCGCATCCTAAACTCGAAAACCCCCACGAAAAACACATGTGACAGACACATGGGCATATAGACAGACACTATAGACTAGCAAAGGGTAAAACATTATCCCTTGTTCCACTTTGAGGGACCAAGGACAATTCAGCTTACTTGGAGACGGGAATATTATACGTTGGCCTATTAACTTTCAATAATAAGAACACCTGCGTTTTTGTCCAGAGCAATAAATCAAAGGCACGCTCGGACCGAAGGGAACAAACTTATGGCCTGAGGGGGTGAATACAAAAAGGGTTAAGTTTGGATTAAGAAGAGGATTAGTAGAGTCGATTGTTCGAGGGCAGTTGAATTAATCGGCAATATGAGCAAAGCGCACTATAATACTAATTTTGAAAATTTAATATAGGCCCTGTCCATAAAGAAAGAACAAGAAGCTAAGCTTTAGAACACGCTCTATTTCTTTCTTTGTCTGTCTGTCTGTCTCCGTCTCTCTCTCCTTTTTTGTGTGCATGCTTTTAAAGTTCATTGTGTTCACGCCATGAAAAGGGCTGTTGGTCGATAGCCATTACATTGTTCTGACTTCCAACTTATCATGATAATAAAGGCAAAGGCTAAGCAAGATTATAAACAGTAGAATGGGGATCTCTCTCTGTCTCTCTGTCTATGTGACACGCGCGCATCAACCTAGTTTGACGGTGATGGTCAGTCATAAAGTACAAGAGGGGAAAGAAGGGTGACATACGTTGCGTGGAAAAACAAAAAACAAAACACAAAAACAACAACAAGGAAGGGGTAGGGGAGGGTGTGCAAAACTGACGGAGAGACGGGGTGGGGTTGGATATGGGAGGGGGGGAGCGTTAAAGGTAGTCATAATTATATTATAGCGAATATGCAAATGAACGCTTAACACATACTCCCCATATCTTTTCCCACAAAACTCTAATCAGTTTCAGAACATAGTTTGATCTCTAATTAGCAGTACTTAGCCGAGAGGCTAGACAATGTCGTAATAGTGTTTTCAATCAAGATGCTTCGAGCTGAAATGTACATTAAGTTCGTGAATAATATATAGGGTTGTATCAAATTATCGACTGGTAGACTCTTCCTTGCTTTAATGTTCATCTTTCCGGGTCTCACTGTCCGGACTTTGGACCCCGGGGAGCCTAATGTCGGACAGTTTAGTGTTGTTGTATTTTTTAAGTCGAAGAACTTTTGCTTTTATTCTTTCTTTTTATGAGACCAACATTAGCAGGATTAAAGAAAACTGTATTCTGTATTCGAACAGTCTTTGAAATTTGTGTCGCGTTACTTATTGTGAAGCTTTAACTTTGACATATTTATTTTGCTTCCGGACATTTGGGTCCCTTACCTTACAGGTCTTTATGATTATTGTTTATCCGCAGTCTCTAACCTGTGCAACTGAATGTACGACATTTATGACCATGACAAGGCCATTCATGACAGTGACACTAAAAAGCCTTGCTCGTCTGAAAAAGGCCAACCATCGCTGGCGTATAACCGGTGTACACTAATGAAAAAGGCTAACCATCGCTGGCGTATAACCGGTGTACACTAATGAAAAAGGCCAACCATCGCTGGCGTATAACCGGTGTACACTAATGAAAAAGGCTAACCATCGCTGGCGTATAACCGGTGTACACTAATGAAAAAGGCTAACCATCGCTGGCGTATAACCGGTGTACACTAATGAAAAAGGCTAACCATCGCTGGCGTATAACCGGTGTACACTAATGAAAAAGGCTAACCATCGCTGGCGGTGCGCGCGCAAACACACACACACACACACACACACACACACACACACACACACACACACACACACACATACACACATGAACACACACACACACACACACACACACACACACACACACACACACACACACACATCAACACACACACATACACACAGAGACACATCAACACACACAACGTCGAGCAACAATAAGTCCAGCAAACTTATACAAACATGCCCCCAGTGGAAGGTGTATTGAACTCAGGGAGTACAGGGAGTACGTTGATATGGCAGCCATCTTGTTTTGCTATGATTTGTGGGGTTCAGCTGTCTTGGTGCTTTTCTATCTGAAAGGCCGGCTACACTGCATACGAATCGATTCACTACGATCCGATTTTGACGTTTGTGAGGCATGATTGACGTGAAATTGTACTGTCTAAATAAATCTGATGAAATCCTACCAGTTATGTTCACTATATTTGAAATCTCCCGAACACGATTCTGATCAAATATGAATTTTGGGGGGGGGGGGGGGGGGGGCATCAGACATGTTATTTGACTCGTGTATTGCGGTCTACAGGAGTACAGTGAACGAAAACAGTAGAATTATTTTTAGACGCAAGTATTTCACGTGAATCTCGTCACAATCGCATCGCATTGAGATCAGATTGTATGTAGTGTAACAGGCCCTTAATTAGGGTTAAGGTCCAGCCACACTACATACGATTTGACCCCG
Source organism: Phymorhynchus buccinoides (assembly GCA_017654935.2). Taxonomy (NCBI): domain Eukaryota; kingdom Metazoa; phylum Mollusca; class Gastropoda; order Neogastropoda; family Raphitomidae; genus Phymorhynchus; species Phymorhynchus buccinoides. The sequence continues at coordinate 8,564,093 of CM065688.1, read as the reverse complement.
ATACGATTGTGACGATGTCTTCGAGTCATGATTCACGTTAAATGCTTCGGTCTAAAAATAACTCCACTATTTTCTTTCACTATACTCATGTAGACCGCAATACACGAGTCAAATAAAATGTACATTTGATATAAAAACAATGAAGTCAAGAAAATGAAACAAAAATTGGCACATGAAATAAATGACAGAGAATCAAATTGGAACATTAAACAGATATACAGAGAGACATAATTTTTTTACAAGAATCTTGGCATAAGTTGATATTTGCAGTAAAACTCATTAACACAACTGGTGGACAAGATTGTCCATTATGTACTTGTGATAAGATTTGCGAAAGGAAGATACGCTAGTTTTATTTTTGAAATTATCAGGGATGTTGTTCCACAGTTTACCACCTATGTAAGGGATGCTTTATATAGATCTGTTCTGGGGCGGGGTATTATTAATTTGGTTTTGCTTCGAATTGCATGGACTTTAAATTAAGTAATGAGATATTTTGTTACTAACTTATTTATGATCTTGTACGTAAGGGTACCTTTGTTTAGTATACATTTCAAATCAAATGGTAGAATGTTGAGTTCTTTATAGTCATTGGTTTCAAGGGGGAACGATTTAAGGAGTATGAGTTTAAGAGAACGTTTATATTTTTATATATCTTTCAACGTGTTTTAGTGCTTTCGTAGGTCGCGAACGTAAAATTACGGTCAGGGTTATCCCAATGGGTCCCCCCGCCCTACCACTGTTTTGGCCGGGGAGGAGGGGTCCCTCTACCTCCCTCCCCCCGACCTAAACAAGTAGGAATCGTTAACTGTCCCCGTCTGGAATCACTAGTTTTAAAATTGACAGATTTTAAAGATATTTTAACAACAAATTACGTTTTTAATAAAGATATATAACTTTGAATTATAATTTGAAACATAGGGTCCATAGAGCATAACTTTTTCTGCCCAGACTCGGCCAAAATATGTTAGTGCTTTTTAGAGTCTGTGGTGGTATTTAGTTTGTATATATTTTTGATCTACCTAGGGACCCTAGTTTCTCCCATCTCTTAACATTTTCTCATTTTTATAACTTTTAAACTTGTACAAATAGTTTCCACTTTCAGTGGAAACCTTTTAAAACGAGATTTTTTCATAAATAAAAATCAATAAAAACAAAAATATGTAAATATTCTCGTTTGACCTTCATTGGAATTTTAAAAATTTTCATTAAAACTTGTTCTTTTAAAATCAAAGTGGTCCTGAAATTTTAATCATTAGGCTCTCGCCAGGCGGGGTGCAGCTAAAAGTTTTATTTTAATCAATCATTTTATCTAAAGTAGTTTTACAAAATAGAGTAGTCTCGTACGAGCCATGGCTCCTAAAAAGAAACACCTTGACCTTTATTCAAGATAAAAATATTTGTAGAAAAAAACCCCAACCCTAAAGTAAATAGAAATTTCTTTTTTCCTTCCCCCTCCCCCCTCTTCCAATATCTAAAAAATAAAACGTAATGTCCCATATGGCTTCGGCCGGGAGGACGTCAAGAATAATTTAAGGAAAAATTGCTATCCCAGTTCGTATACTCCCGTTTTACCGAATCCAAGTTCGACTATTCACGTTTTACCTAATCCCAGTTCACATACTACCGTTCTACCGAATTCCAGTTCGTCTACTCCCGTTTTTTACTAATCCCAGTTCACCTTTTGCCCGTTCAAGCGAAACCCAGTTCGCCTATTCCCCTTTTACCGAATTCCAGTTCGTCTACTCCCGTCTTACCTAATCCCACTTCGCCTATTCCCGTTTTACCGAATTCCAGTTCGTCTACTCCCGTTTTACCTAATCCCACTTCGCCTATTCCCGTTTTATCGATTCCCAGTTCGTCAACTCCCGTTCTACCGAATTCCAGTTTGTCTACTCCCGTTTTACCTAATCCCAGTTCGCCTATTCCCGTTTTTCCTAATCCCAGTTCGTCTATTCCCGTTATACCGAATTCCAGTTCGTCTACTCCCGTTTTAGCGAATCCCAGTTCGCCTATTCCCGTGTTTCCTAATCCCATTTCGCCTACTCACGTTCTACCGAATTCCAGTTCGTCTACTCCCGTTTTTCCTAATCCCACTTCGCCTATTCCCATTTTATCGATTCCCGGTTTGACTACGCCCGTTGTTCCTAATCCCATTACGCCTACTCACGTTCTACCGAATTCCAGTTCGTCTACTCCCGTTTCACCTAATCCCAGTTCGCCTATTCCCGTTTTTCCTAATCCCAGTTCGTCTATTCCCGTTATACCGAATTCCAGTTCGTCTACTCCCGTTTTATCGAATCCCAGTTTGCCTATTCCCGTGTTTCCTAATCCCACTTCGCCTACTCCCGTTCTATCGATTCCCAGTTCGTCTACTCCCGTTCTACCGAATTCCAGTTCGTCTACTCCCGTTTTTCCTAATCCCACTTCGCCTATTCCCTATTCCCTATTTTGTCGATTCCCAGTTCGACTACACCCGTTGTTCCGAATCCCAGTTCGTCTATTCCCGTTCTAACGAATTCCAGTTCGTCTACTCCCGTTTTATTGAATCCCACTTCGCCTATTCCCGTTTTTACTAATCCCAGTTCGCCTACTCCCGTTCTATCGAATCCCAGTTCGTCTACTCTTGTTTTACCGAATCCCAGTTCGTCTAATCCAGTTTTACCGAACCCCAATGCATCTGCTCAAGGTTTATCGATTCCCAGTTCCCCTACGTCCGTTTTTACCCCGATTCCCAGTTCACCTGCTCCCTTTTTTCGATTCTCCAGTTCCCCTGCTTCCGTTTGACCGTTCTTAATTGTCCTTCCCCTCCTTTGTCTTCTCCCGAACTGACCTTTTTCCCGTTTCGCCTTCTCCAAGCAACGAACACATGATAGAAATGGAGAGGAGAGAGAGAGAGAGAGAGAGAGAGAGAGAGAGAGAGAGAGAGAGAGAGAGAGAGAGAGAGAGAGAGAGAGAGAGAGAGAGATACGAGAGAAAGAGAGAAAGAGAGAGAGAGAGAGAGAGAGGGAGAGAGAGATGAGAGAGAGAGAGAGAGAGAGAGAGAGAGGGAGAGAGGGAGAGAGAGAGAGAGAGAGAGAGAGAGAGAGAGAGAGAGAGAGAGAGAGAGGAGAGAGAGAGAGAGAGAGAGAGAGAGAGAGAGAGAGAGAGAGAGAGAGAGAGTGAGAGAGAGAGAGAGAGAGAGAGAGAGAGAGAGAGAGAGAGAGAGAGAGAGAGAGAGAGAAAGAGAGAGAGAGAGAGACTTCCCCACACATGCACAGACATATACACGCGCGTGCTCACGCACACGTGCACACACACACACACACACACACACACACACACACACACACACACACACACACACACACCACCACCACCACCACCACCACAAAAAGGAAAACAAGAACACCAAGTACTTCACAGCTAGCGCTGTCTTTTTTTCTACGCGCGCATGCGCGCACATATATATATATATATATATATATGTGTGTGTGTGTGTGTGTGTGTGTGTGTGTGTGTGCATGCGTTGTGCATGTTCGTGCGTGTGTGTGTGTTGTGTGTGTGTGTGTGTGTGTGTGTGTGTGTGTGTGCGTGCGTGTGTGCGCGTGTGTGTGTGTGCGTGCGTGTGCGCGCGTGCTTGCGTGTGTTCGTGTGTGTGTGTGCATGCGCACATGTTGGTGTGGCTGCGTGTACACGTGCGTGGTGCTCTTCACCGTCTGGCTCCAGGGTAGCTCCGGCTGACACCTACAAACCAAGGAGAGAACGAATTAAAACTACATTCTAAATAAATGATAATAATCATAATAATACTAAATAAAGTTAACAGAGCGCTCTTCGATGATACAAAAATCATCCTCAGAGCGCTTTACAAATATTACGAAGAAATATCAAGAAGAAAAACATTATTACAAAACATTATGAAGTATATAAAATAAAATAATAAAAAATCATAAAAAATGCTCACGGCGTTCATCCCCACCCACCCCTTTCACATACAGATTATAGACACCATTACATTTTTTATTTATTTTTAAACAAGCATTACAAATTATTATTTAACATAATTTAATGTAGAAATCAAAATAATCCAGCCGGTCTTTCAACCCCCACCCACCTTCCCTTTTCTTCACAAACACACACACACTATATAGACACTCACGAACACTCATAACATAGCATCCGGGGGGGGGGGGGGGGGGGGTCTAGGATAAAAAAGAAAAAAAATCAAGGCATGGACAAAAAGACCCCCACCCCCACCCACCTCATCTTTTCTACCCCCTAAACAGCCATTTGTAAGTTATTCAATATGAAAATGTGGCCACATTTTGCTACTTCCATCCTCACTTCCGGTTCGAAATTATAACAAAAGAGGTCACTCACTCCATTGTCTGCGCATGACCTAACAATTATAATATTCCTGACTCCTGACTCCAGACTCCTGACTCTCTCTCTCTCTCTCTCTCTCTCTCTCTCTCTCTCTCTCTCTCTCTCTCTCTCTCTCTCTCTCTCTCTCTCTCTGAGACATAATGGAAGACTAGGCCCAGCCTAAATTCTTTTCCTTGTAAAATAAAGTTTCTGAGTCTGAGTCTCTCTCTCTCTCTCTCTCTCTCTCTCTCTCTCTCTCTCTCTCTCTCTCTCTCTCTCTCTCTCTCTCTCTCTCTCGCTCTCTTTGAGACTCTAGCTTGTGTGTGTGTGTGTGCTCACGCCAGTGTGTGTGCGTGTGTGTGTGTCGGTGTGTGTGTGTGTGTGTGTGTGTGTGTGTGTGTGTGTGTGTGTGTGTGTGTGTGTGTGTGTGTGTGTGTGTGTGTGTAGTGTGTGTGTAAATTGTGTGTGTTGTTATGTGTGTGAATGTATGTGTGTTTGTGTGTGTGGGGAGGGAGGAGAGTTGTGTGGGGTGGGTGGGGTGGGGTGGGGTGGGATTGGGGGGGGGGGGGGGCGTGAGTGGTATGGGGTGTGTGAGACGAGGGTGAGGGGAATTGAGAGACTACGTTTGTGTGTGTGATGTATTCGCGCGTATGCGCGTGCGCATGTATTAGGTGTGTATAGGTGTGGTTTTCTCTGTGCAAATGGGAGGATGCGTAGACATTTGGTTATGTCTGTGTGTGCGTGTGCATGTGTCGATTTATGAATTGAGAGCTATGTAAATATTTTATGACGCTTTAATGAAGTCTTTTATTACTACTTTTAACTTTTAACTGTTTGTCATTGTAAACGCCTGGAGCTCCTGGTTTTATCGGGAGGTAAGTGCGTCATAAATTTTCATTATTATTATTATTATTAGACACGTGTTAGTTTTTAGCACGCTTTATAGCTGGATAGACTCCCATAGACTGGATAGACTCCCATGCAAATGCCCCCAAATTCAAACCGAAACATCATTTTAAAGAGCAGCCTCAATTTGAACACGGGGACATTTCTACGTGGGTCACAACTACCCAGAAAAAAACAAGGGACTTAATCGTGGTGCGTCACTATATCTTTAAATTGGCTATGTCTGTATAATTATTGTCTTTCCAACTTTCTATTGGCCACTGCAACGACCACCTTCTGCACGAGTGAATGCCCTTGGTAGGTGGGGGAAGATGCTCGAGTACTGACCAAACAAGGGAACTACTCTCGCCGATAACCCTGTTTGAGGCCACTGAATGGCTGCCTTTTGCAAGAGTGAATGCCCTTTTGGATACTGACCAACAAGGGATTAACTCTTGCCGTCGCTAATAACCCTAGTTGCAGTGACCACTAGAACACTCTCGCTGTGTGCCAGTCAGACGTGTCAGACTATGACTGCCAAATACGAGAGGGGGCAGCTGCTGTTCTGACCTGTAGGGCTACACTTTGTGTGTATATAGCTGAGAGATGCCTTACCCAGGATACACCCCTACTCTCTTGATTTTCAATTGGGAAGTTCCCCAAAGGCCAACCAATCCCCTTTTGATGCAGCAGTTAGAGCACCGAGAGGCGGTATTATCGGGAAAGTGATAGGGTTAGGATCAGCCTAGGGTTATTGTCCTAAAACTGGAAGAAGTAGATTTTGAGATTGAGTGTCGTTAACATGAGGGGGGGGGGGTATCTGAAGTACATTTTTGCCGAAAATTAGGCTTGATTAAGAGGTCTACTCTTTACCTTCTTCACTGGAGTGAATGTATGCCAGTCAGTCGTTTCCGACCATGACTGCCAGATAGCAGAGGGGGCAGATGCCATTCCGGCGGGCTGGGCGAGAATATGTTTACAGTGGAGATGCCTTACGCCAGGGTACATCCCCACTCTCTACGCCATTTTTTTCAAATGAATTCTTACAAAATATTTCTTCAGCCAAATTCGGACATGCTGGGCGCCTAACTAATTTTTAGTTAGGCGCATAACGGCAGCATGGCGCATCTACGCTCATATGACAGGAAACTGTCTGTGCGAACGAAGAAGAAGAAGAAGAAGAAGAAGAAGAAGAAGAAGAAGAAGAAGAAAAGAAGGAGAAGAAGAAGAAGAAGAAGAAGAAGATATTTGGGTTGCCCTTGGAAGTCAGTAAATAAAATGGGTTGGGGGCAAGACAACGAAGAAGCGAGATCAGGGATAGTGACAGTATCAAGAGGCCGCGAGGCGTATCTGTCCACTTGTTCCTGAACGTCCCTCTTGGGGATGCCGGAGGATCTGTCAGTACAAAATAGTTCCCCACGTTCTGGAAGCTTTGTGATAGTAACTTCGTTTAGTGTATCACTCTCTTTGGCTCTGCTTTTGTTTTTCATTTTCTTACTATCGTCTACCATCATTTTCTGACGTATCGGCCCCAATGTCGTGCTCTTTTGTTTTTTCAACAACAAAATCTTCCAAATAAATTTTCTTCTTTGAGCTAGCTCCTTTGAAATCGGAATGTGTTGGCTGAATGCAACATGCCGGGGAGACCCGTGAAAGCTGAAAACGGTCACACACATAGGGGCTATCTCACCATTTTGTCATGGCCATATGGCCTGAAAACGCAGAAGAAGAAGAAGAAAGAAATTTCTGACCAAAGTTAACAGGAAACCTGTCATGTCCTGGGTCGAGTTTCTCTAGAT
>CM065688.1:8543453-8548453 GCA_017654935.2 Phymorhynchus buccinoides | reverse complement strand
TTGCTTTCCTACTACAGTGGAACCTCCCTTATAAGACCTCCCATTATAAGACTCCCTCCCACAACAGACTTACTTCTCCGAGTCTCTTTTCTAATGGCTGCCAAATCGTTTGCACGATTTTTATTTATTTTATTTATTTTATTTTATACAGTTTATCTAAAGGAGTTTCACTCACAACAAAGGAAATAGCTCAATTGTTGTTTTTACTGCACTACAAAAAAAGAAAACGCTTCAACCACAATGAGTGACCTCCACCCACCCCATCCAAAATGGCTACTCTCTCCGGCATCTCCGCCAAGGAGGAATCGCCGCTTTGACGGTTTAACTTCTAGGAAACCAGAGCAAAGAGAGTGTTCAGATCCTTGAAAAGGCTGTCGTTCTGGTGATCTCGACGTGTTTCTTGCAAAAACTCATCCGTCAGGGTCCACCTTTAAAGGATGGGACGTTTGAAAGCCTAACGGCTGGTTTAGTCCCTATATCCTAACCTACCCTAACAGTGGGAGAAAACAAACTATTTTTAAAGGTACACAAAACACTCACTTACTTGCATTCAGTTATTGACGTGTAGGCCAAACAACAGAACATCCAATTCAAGTTTTAGTATAGGGAAGCTCCGTAGCTTCCTTCTTGTTCAGTAGTTGCAGGGTGAACTAGACTACTGCGTGAGTCTAAAATGGAGAGAGGTGTATTAATTGTGAGCACAACTCAGAAGTCCAAACGAATTCACTGCTTTATCAGTGATTCATGGGACTGAAGACAGGAATATCACGATGAAATATTATAATTATACACTTCTGATCAGCCGATTCCGAATGTCTTTTCTTTTTGAAAGTTTATTTGTTTTATGACTCTGAATAATAAGAGCATTAAGTAAGATTATTCGTATACAGTGTCCGCCTGTGGGGAAACCATGTGGCGGTGTGTGTGTGTGTGTGTGTGTGTGTGTGTGTGTGTGTGTGTGTGTGTGTGTGTGTGTGTGTGTGTGTGTGTGTGTGTGTGTGTGTGTGTGTGTGTGTGTGTGTGGTGTGTGTGTGTGTGCGTGTGCGTGCGTGCGTGCGTGCGTGCGTGCGTGCGTGCGTGCGTGCGTGTGTGTGTGTGTGAACATGTATGTGTCCATCAAAAAAAGATAACATGGCATGTCCTAAATGCCCGTGTGTAATGGTAGCATCTCAATGTCTGGATGCGTAGAGAAGAACAAACGTTGTTTGTTTGTTTGTTTTCGCTGAACTGCATCAAGCTGACTGCATGTTGAGTCAACGTTGCATCAATATTCAAATTTCATTTGTACCTTTCTAAAGTCGAATTGTCTTTCTTCTTTCTTTCCTTCTTTTTTTATTACAAATAACAAGACTGCATAAGTATAAGTAAAAGAAGTGAAAAACACAAAATGCTGGCTTATTCTGCATTGAATATGCACCTATTAATAAAAAATAAAGAGCATTAATAAAAGAACTTAAGAAACAGAACAAGATATGATAGTTGTCATGTCGATCAGTTGACCGAGGCTATGGCAGTTGTAATACAGTTTTATTCATTCAAGATGCACTGACAAATGTGCAGGCCATCGTCACAATTTTAAAGCACGCTACTTCGTGTAGAATTAGAGCACAAGCTATATTTTTTCTGTCACATGTCAATGCAATGTAGTCCATAAGATGCTTAGGATTTACTGTGCTGGAAAAAAATATTTGCACCCTTGCTGGGAATGGTGATTTTGGCTCTACATGAGCAGACTAGCCCATTGTGTGACTCGTGATTGTAATGAGCTTAGAGCTTGGTCTGGTGTTTTATGACAGGCACATAAAATTGCATGTAGCAAGACATAATTGTACATTAGATAACCAATAAAAGCTAATGTAGTTGGATTCGCAAGTGGTAATAGCGGTATTATAGTGGTATATAGTGACGTCACAAAGGGGCCTGTTTCTCACAGAAACCACCAGCTGCGAAGGTGTTTCCCATCATTTTATGTCAGGGGAGGGTCTAAGGTACATGTGTGCCAAAGGACATGGCTTAAACCTAATTTGAAATTTGCCATTCATATTATCCCATTGTTTAATTACAAATAACAAGACTGTATAAGTATAAGTAAAAGAAGTGACAAACACAAAATGCTGGCTTATTGGGCATTGAATATTTTATATTATGCACCTATTAATAAAAATAAAGAGCATTATAGAAGAACTTAAGAAACAGAACAAGATATGCTAGTTGTCATATCGATCAGTTGACAGAGGCTATGGCAGTTGTAACAGTTTTATTCATTCAAGATGCACAGACAAATGTGCAGGCCCTCATTGCCATTTTAAAGCACGCTACGTCATGTAGAATTAGAGCACAAACTATTATTTTTTCTGTCACATATCAATGCAATGTAGTCCATAAGATGCTTAGGATTTACTGTGGAAAGAAATATTTGCACCCTTGCTGGGAATGGTGATTTTGGCTCTACATGAGCAGACTAGCCCATTGTGTGACTCGTGATTGTAATGAGCTTAGAGCTTGATCTGAGTTTTATGACAGGCACATAAAATTGCATGTAGCAAGTCATAATTGTACATTAGATAACCAATAAAAGCTAAATAATTTATTGTAGTTGGATTCGCAAGTGGTAATAGCGGTATTATAGCGGTATATAGTGACGTCACAAATAGGCCTGTTTCTCACAGAAACCACCAGCTGCGAAGGTGTTTCCCATCATTTTATGTTAGGGGAGGGTCTAAGGTACATGTGTGCCAAAGGATTTTGCTTAAACCCTAAGTGAAATTTACATTTAATATTTTACAATAAGCGGGATGACTATTAATAGTTTATTTCGGCATTCGGTTAGGATTTGGGGTTAAGTTTAATTGTCACGGGAAGGGCAGAAGTGGTAGAAAACTTTCTTGGTGATAGGGTGTGATAGGAATAGGATGTCAGAGTAGGGATAGAAAAGAAACAAGCGCGAAATCGCAATAGTTTGTGGCACGCGGTCTATTTTTACCACTCCAATCATGAGTCACCTCCCCTGGCTTTTCAATAATTTTAATCTGTAAACCAGAATGTTATCTCTGCACCATTTCGTAACTTTTTATATCTTTTGGAAAACATTTAAAACTATGTATCCTACTTATACTCATCAAAAGAAGCACCGCATACTCGTCGTGTCTGTTGTAGTGTCTGTATTACGTATGTTTATTATTTTGTACGCTTTTAAAATTCATCATTTTAAAGAGCGGCCTCAATTATTTTGAAGTGTAGCCTCGATTTGAAGTGCAACAATTTTGTCAAAATGTGCGACAATTTTGGACCGACAGACAGACAGACCGACCGACAAAGTGAGTTATAGGTCAAGCCACAAACAAAAAAAACCAAAATGACACAGGAGTCATTTCCTAGGGACGAAGGCTGGCTAAAATTACTTACTAGTGATGTTTAGGGAAATTGTCAGTTTAAGGGAGAAAATGTTGAGTCGGTTTGCCGAACCGAATTTTCAGGTTTACACTGTGATATGTGCATAGTTAAATTTAAGGTGTGAATGTGTAAAATATTCTTAAACATTTCTAAGATTAAGTGAATGAATGTGTAAACACATGACACCACAAACAACGCCACAAGTAGGCAGGGGACAGATTTGGTGGGATGGAATAAGTCGACTCGGTTAAAAAAACCAATATCCGAGTTGTCAATGTAGGCTTCCTTATGTCCTTATGTGGGGGCGGGGTATGTGTTTGTAGGCTAAGTAAAGATTTTCTGTTGTGTTGTTTGTTGCTGACTCATGTGCCAAGTCCAACCATGAGTTCAGTTTTCCCTAATGGTGGGTGATGTAGCTTTTCCAAAGCTAGGGCAGAGGTTTATTACACACCGGGTTCCACACCTAAACAAATTAAACCTGCTTGGGATAGGCAAAGTTGCTGGGTCATTGTTAGCTTAGGATTAAAATAGAATAAAGTGTCAATGTGTAGAAAGAGAGAAGGAAACTGGAGAGAGATGGGCGTAGATATTTTAAATGGTAAATTTTAGCTGGTTGTTGTTTAAATGCAGTTCGTTTTGCTCCGGTATGTTTTGCCGGAGGGCAGAGATAGGATTTGGTTTTGTGAGCACGTAATTTGTGCATGCTGCACGAGAATTTCGAGTGCATGTCGTTTGGAGACATACTTCGTGTTTTCAGTATTTGGGGGAACGACAAGCTAGGAGTTTGCTAGCCTCCGTGTGTAGTGAAGCGAATTGTGTAGTACGGGGATGTTTTGATGTAAATGATATAGTGGTGTCCGGCTATGCGGAAGTAAAAGGGGAGATTTCATAGATTAATTTAATAGGGACATAGTGTTACATAGTTTTATTTTTGCTTTAAACAGGCCTTCAGTTGTGGGGACTTACGCTGTCCGTAGACAGGGAAAAGGGCCGCGAGGCTGAAAGGGGAGTTGCATCGTTTGGGGAAGGGAGGCCTTCAAGTGTTAAGGCGTGATACTGACCTGAGACATTCGTAGCTGTTGCTGTCCTTAAACGCGCGCGCGCGCGTGTGTGTGTGTGTGTGTGTGTGTGTGTGTGTGTGTGTGTGTGTGTGTGTGTGTGTGTGTGTGTGTGCGCGTGCGCGCGTGCGTGTGCGTGAATGTAGACACAATTATGCACACCAAATGACACTCTCTCTCTCTCTCTCTCTCTCTCTCTCTCTCTCTCTCTCTCTCTCTCTCTCTCTCTCTCTCTCTCTCTCTCTCTCTCTCTCTCTCTCTCTCTCTCTCTCTCTCTCTCTCTCTCTCTCAATCTCAGTTGAATAACTTGAATAAGAGGAAGATTGAATAAGAGGTTTGTGCTGTGTTTTGTGGTGTGTGTGTGTGTGTGTGTGGTGTGTGTGTGTGTGTGTGTGTGTGTGTGTGTGTGTGTGTGTGTGTGTGTGTGTGTGTGTGTATGTGTGTGTGTGTGTGTGTGTGTGTGTGTTGTATGTCTGACCTTGAGACAGAGACAGAGAGAGAGACATTTGGTTTTGCTGGTTATGTGTGCACGCATGTGTGTGTGTGTGT
>CM065688.1:8523453-8538453 GCA_017654935.2 Phymorhynchus buccinoides | reverse complement strand
GCGCTGCGGTAGAACGGGCGATACAGTTGATAGCTTGCGCACGAAACACGTGACTATTCGCCTGGAATTTCTTTCATGAAACTCATTATGACAAACTAACATTAGCCTACATTGGCAGCTACTAGGTTTGTACCCTCTCTACCGTAGCTCCCTCGCATGGCAGAAACGGCGAACTAAGTCGACCATTTCCGCCCACAATCTTCATTTGCAATTCATTACATACAATTGATAATTGTCCGGTCATTGGCTGCAATTAAATTTGTATATGTTTTTCTGCAGCGCCCTCACACATAGAAAAAGGCGAGCTAAGTCGACAATTGAGCCCACACTCTCATTACTTAGTTGAAAAAAATGAATCGGACAAATATATATAGCATCATGAAAATGCGATAATTTTTTGCAGGCATGGTAATCTATTATTAGGCATAATGTCTGTAGGCATAATGTCCAGTAGGCAAAATGTTCGGTGAGCATGGTGACCATAGGCATATAATGTCCGTAGGCGAAATGTCCGCAGGCAAACTGTCCGGTCACGGTGTGTGGGTGGGTGGGTGTGGGTGTGGGTGTGTGCGCGCACGCACGTGCGTGTGCATGCATCGATAGATTCCAAGGCCATTCTGGAAGTTACAGGTTGTACACTATATGCTTTCACAGCTAGTTTTGTTTTGTGCACAGGGAAATATAAGCTTACCATGTATAACCCCAATCACCTTTTTGGACCTCAAACCATACGAGGAAGGGAAGGGGTGGGTGAGTCTTTTTGAGCATGGAGCCAGAAAACCCCCACCACCCAACATAATATCCCCATTTCAAAATGACTCAGCTGCTCTTATTTCAGGATTTAGAGGGGGGAGTCATTCTGACACTGTGTCAGATTACCCCCCCCCCCCCCCCCCCCCCCCCCCGCCCCCCCTCCTTGAATTTACAGCGTGAGTCTTTTGGAGCATGGAGCCAGAATGACTGCTCTACCCATCATATATCACAATTTCGAACTGACTCAGCTGCTCTTATTACTATATATAATAGAGAGGGGTGGTTGATCTATACCTTTACTGTAATAATAGAGAGGGGGTGGTTGATCTATACCTTTACTGTAATAATAGAGAGGGGGTGGTTGATCTTTACCTTTACCTTTACCTTTACTATAATAATAGAGAGGGGGTGGTTGATCTTTACCTTTACTATAATAATAGAGAGGGGGTGGTTGATCTTTACCTTTACTATAATAATAGAGAGGGGGTGGTTGATCTTTACCTTTACTATAATAATAGAGAGGGGGTGGTTGATCTTTACCTTTACTATAATAATAGAGAGGGGGTGGTTGATCTTTACCTTTACTATAATAATAGAGAGGGGGTGGTTGATCTTTACCTTTACTATAATAATAGAGAGGGGGTGGTTGATCTTTACCTTTATTATAATAATAGAGAGGGGGTGGTTGATCTTTACCTTTACTATAATAATAGAGAGGGGGTGGTTGATCTTTACCTTTACTATAATAATAGAGAGGGGGTGGTTGATCTTTACCTTTACTATAATAATAGAGAGGGGGTGGTTGATCTTTACCTTTACTATAATAATAGAGAGGGGGTGGTTGATCTTTACCTTTACTATAATAATAGAGAGGGGGTGGTTGATCTTTACCTTTACTTACTATAATAAATAGAGAGGGGGTGGTTGATCTTTACCTTTAATAGAGAGGGGGTATAATAATAGAGAGGGGGTGGTTGATCTTTACCTTTACTATAATAATAGAGAGGGGGTGGTTGATCTTTACCTTTACTATAATAATAGAGAGGGGGTGGTTGATCTTTACCTTTACTATAATAATAGAGAGGGGGTGGTTGATCTTTACCTTTACTATAATAATAGAGAGGGGGTGGTTGATCTTTACCTTTACTATAATAATAGAGAGGGGGTGGTTGATCTTTACCTTTACTATAATAATAGAGAGGGGGTGGCTGATCTTTACCTTTAATAATAATAGAGAGGGGGTGGTTGATCTTTACCTTTAGGGGGTGGTTGATCTTTACCTTTACTATAATAATAGAGAGGGGGTGGTTGATCTTTACCTTTACTATAATAATAGAGAGGGGGTGGTTGATCTTTACCTTTACTATAATAATAGAGAGGGGGTGGTTGATCTTTACCTTTACTATAATAATAGAGAGGGGGTGGTTGATCTTTACCTTTACTATAATAATAGAGAGGGGGTGGTTGATCTTTACCTTTACTATAATAATAGAGAGGGGGTGGTTGATCTTTACCTTTACTATAATAATAGAGAGGGGGTGGTTGATCTTTACCTTTACTATAATAATAGAGAGGGGGTGGTTGATCTTTACCTTTACTATAATAATAGAGAGGGGGTGGTTGATCTTTACCTTTACTATAATAATAGAGAGGGGGTGGTTGATCTTTACCTTTACTATAATAATAGAGAGGGGGTGGTTGATCTTTACCTTTACTATAATAATAGAGAGGGGGTGGTTGATCTTTACCTTTACTATAATAATAGAGAGGGGGTGGTTGATCTTTACCTTTACTATAATAATAGAGAGGGGGTGGTTGATCTTTACCTTTACTATAATAATAGAGAGGGGGTGGTTGATCTTTACCTTTACTATAATAATAGAGAGGGGGTGGTTGATCTTTACCTTTACTATAATAATAGAGAGGGGGTGGTTGATCTTTACCTTTACTACAGTAATAATAGAGAGGGGGTGGTTGATCTTTACCTTGACAATAATAATAGGTTTATATTCAGTATTTTGCGTTAGCTTCGACTTTGAAAAACGTCCTCGGATAAGATAAAAAATATCATAAAAACTTTACTATATCCGAACATCGTTTATAAGAAAAACCTGTTATAGTAAAGGAAAAGCCTTGCTCCCCTGGACTTTACTATAAGCGGGGTGTACTGTACTGCTTATTCGAGATCAAGCCACGCGTTGAAATTAACTTTTTTTTTTAAAGGGGGGCGGAGGTGTGAGCCGATTTCATTAACGCCTTATTAGCATAATTGCCGGAAGATTTGACCAACACTAAGTCCACTCTTCTTTATTCCTACCCCCCTTCCTCTTTTTCCAAGTTACCCTTTACCTTCTGTCTCTTTTTCCAAGTTACCCTTTGCCTTCTGTCTCTCTTTTTCCAAGTTACCCTTTACCTTATGTCTCTCTTTTTCCAAGTTACCCTTTGCCTTCTGTCTCTCTTTTTCCAAGTTACCCTTTACCTTCTGTCTCTCTTTTTCCAAGTTACCCTTTACCTTCTGTCTCTCTTTTTCCAAGTTACCCTTTGCCTTCTGTCTCTCTTTTTCCAAGTTACCCCTTACCTTCTCTCTCTCTCTCTTTCCAAGTTACCCCTTACCTTCTCTCTCTCTTTTTCCAAGTTACCCCTTACCTTCTCTCTCTCTCTCTTTCCAAGTTACCCCTTACCTTCTCTCTCTCTTTTCCCAAGTTACCCCTTACCTTCTCTCTCTCTTTTTCCAAGTTACCCCTTACCTTCTTTCTCTCTTTTTCCAAGCTACCCCTTACCTTCTCTCTCTCTTTTTCCATTTTCCAAGTTACCCCTTACCTTCTCTCTCTCTTTTCCCAAGTTACCCCTTACCTTCTCTCTCTCTTTTTCCAAGTTACCCCTTACCTTCTCTCTCTCTTTTTCCATTTTCCAAGTTACCCCTCACCTTCTCTCTCTCTCTCTTTCCAAGTTACCCCTTACCTTCTCTCTCTCTCTCTTTCCAAGTTACCCCTTACCTTCTCTCTCTCTTTTTCCATTTTCCAAGTTACCCCTTACCTTCTCTCTCTCTTTTTCCAAGTTACCCCTTACCTTCTCTCTCTCTCTTTTTCCAAGTTACCCCTTACCTTCTCTCTCTCTTTTTCCAAGTTACCCCTTACCTTCTCTCTCTCTCTTTTTCCAAGTTACCCCTTACCTTCTCTCTCTCTTTTTCCAAGTTACCCCTTACCTTCTCTCTCTCTCTCTCTCTCTCTCTCTCTCTCTCTTTCCAAGTTACCCCTTACCTTCTCTCTCTCTCTTTTTCCAAGTTACCCCTTACCTTCTCTCTCTCGTTTTCCATTTTCCAAGTTACCCCTTACCTTCTCTCTCTCGTTTTCCATTTTCCAAGTTACCCCTTACCTTCTCTCTCTCTTTTTCTAAGTTACTCCATCCCCTCCTCTTCCCCATCTTAGAAAACACATCCTTGCTCAGTTTGAGCGATTTAATTTGTTCCATCCTAATCAATCCGATTTTAGGAAACACCATTCCTGCCATTCTGCACTTACAAATTTAATCGATAAATGGCTATCCAATATAAACAATAACTTAATTACTGGTGTCCTTTTTCATAGACTTTGCTAAAGCTTTTGACGTGATTGTTGCTCTTAAAAAAGCTAACATTATACGGCCTCTCTAGTAATACCATATAATTAATGTTGTCATTCTTAGATGAAAGATACCAACTTGTTTTCACTAATGGTAAAAACATCCTCTCTCCTCCCCTTAAAATATGGAAGGGTCAATCCTGGACCCGATCCTCTTTTCAATATACACTACTCACAAAAAGTTAAGGATCACTATGAGAAAACAGGTGCGCAAGAAACTCCGTTCACTCCTGTTATTTTTTTCTCAGTCAAGCCAAATTGTTATGAATTCTTGTTCAGCTGTAAGTGGGCGATGTTGTGTTAGTGGAAACATTGCACGTGATTCTCTATTACTGAGCTTGGCAGCAAAAGAAAAAGCGGAAACTTGCGAAAAAGGACCTTGTTTTGGATCGTTCTGCATGAACACATTGCACAAGCCAGATGGAAAAACCATTATGCACGTGCAAGCACTGCTGTTTATGTGTGAGATGCTGTCTCTTGCTTGGCTTTATAAGAAGACATACCACCAGTATTAGGCCTGATTTGACAATGCCTCCACGACGAAAATTGAGCGAGTTGGATAGGGGACGAGCTGTTGCATGGTTCCAAGATGGTGTTCCCAAGCGAGAAGTGGCCAGGCGACTTCAGGTGTCCATCTCGGTCATTGTCAGACTGATTCAACGCTTCACAGCCACTGGGAGGGTCCATGAAAGACGCAGATCTGGTCGACCGAAGAAGACAACTCCACGTGAAGATCGTCTCATTGAACGACAAGCCCTGCAGACAAGAACAGCCTCTTCCAGCATCATTCGAAGGCAGCTGAGGGTGGCTACTAACATCAACATCAGCCAGCAGACCATACGGAACCGCCTTCATGGGTTTAACCTCCGTTCTCGTCGCCCAGCTGTACGGCCACGCTTAACTCCAGCCCATAGGGCAGCACGCCGCGCCTTCTGCAGACGTCACGTGAGGTGGACACGTCAGCAATGGTCCCAGGTCCTGTTCAGTGATGAATCACGCTTCACCCTGAACCACAACGACGGCCGACTGAGGGTCTGGAGGCGCCCAGGGGAACGCTTTATTGACGCCACTGTCCAAGAAAAGGTGGCCTTTGGTGGAGGTTCTGTAATGGTCTGGGGGGCCTTCAGCCTTCACCACAGAACACCCTTGTATCATGTACAGGGTAACCTGACTGGCCTCCGATACCGGGATGAGATCCTTCGACCGCTGGCTGTGCCTACACTGCAGCAGATGGGACCGCCGGCTGTCTACCAGGATGACAACGCTCGCCCCCACAGGGCAAGGGTGGTCAACGACTTCCTGCAGCAGTCTGGAGTCAACAGAATGGAGTGGCCAGCATGCAGTCCCGATCTCAACCCGATTGAGAACCTCTGGGATGAGCTGGATCGCAAAGTGAGGAGCAACCACCCCCCTCCCAGGGATGCCCAGCACCTCTACCAGATGCTGCAGGCTGAGTGGCAGGCGCTTCCACAGAGGATCTTCACCACCCTGGTCAACTCCATGAGGACTCGCTGCGTCGAGTGCCAGAACAGCCATGGTGGATACACGCATTACTGAACTTTTGGGAGCATCAGAATGCCCTGTCTTGTGATTTCAATGACTTTGGGAAATCAAATTTCGATACGTACCCACTTTGATCAAATGTACAGACCAAACGATTGCTCGAAATTGAAGGCAATTGTGTATCGTTATCACTAAAGCATTGAATTAAATGTTGGCCAAAATTCAACGCATTGGCTTTCTTATTTGGAAAGTTATGAATTAGTTTGCAAGTGATCCTTAACTTTTTGTGGATAGCTTATATTAATGATTTGCCTCTCAATTTTCAAGCTCCCTGTTACATGTTCGCGGATGATACTACTCTCCATACAAGCAAATCCAAAGTAGAAAACATAGTTCATGCATTGAAAGAAAGTATCAATCAGTTTACAGAATGGTCTGAACTAAACCACATGAGTCTAAATCCTAACAAAACTAAATTCATGCTTGTGACCACTAGGCAAAACCGACGACGTTTTTCCTGTTCTCTCCCCTTGCATATAAATGGTAACGATATTGAAGAAGTTAAATCACATACAGTACTAGGGGTCTTAATTGATAATAATTTATCTTGGTCTAACCATGTACAAAATCTTTGTAAAACAATTTCCCCAAAAATATATCTTCTATGCAAAATAAAACACTTTCTAAACACAGAATCACACAAAATTTTCTTCCATGCATACATTGAATCTCACATAAACTATTCGTCTATACTCTGGGATTCAGCAAGTGAGCAAACCCTAAAGCCACTGCATAGTCTCTATAGACGAGCACTGAAATTAGTCTTACTTTTTAATGACCTTTACCCGATTATTTATCATTAGACATTCTCCCTCTTCATTTTAAATTAAGATATAATAAGGCAATATTTATGTTCAAAATTATGTCAGGCTATGCTCCTCCTCCTCTACAAGAAACATTTCAATTTAACATGAAACGTCTTCCTCATAGACTGATGTTACCTGTTCCCAAATTAGATTTATTCACATTTTCTTATGGTCAAAACGGACTTTATTTCTACAAAACCAAATGGAATGACGAAATTCTGATAATAAAACTAAAAGTCCGTATTTTCTTTGCGCATCTCTGCTGAGAACAGAGAAACGTATACTTTCTACACTGATTCCACACTCCCCAAGTAATCTAAACCAAACAGCAAGAAAAAAATTTGTCATCTGAATATGTGTGCAATAATAAAATAGATGTGGCCAAAAAAAAAAAAAAAAAAAAAAAAAAAATAGATGTGGCACTGTCTCAATGTCATTTTTACATATTAAGGAGCACATTTTGTCTACCGGCATATTAAAAATATACAAACGGTATGTAACTGGTAAGACATCATGGGCTAATTTGAATGTCGTATTCAACGTAATTACACCATTACACAACAAGCGCGGAATCGCAATAGTTTGTGGCACGCGGTCTGTTTTTACCACTCCAATCATGAGTCACCTCCCCTGTCTTTTCAATAATTTTAATCTGTAAACCAGAATGTTATCTCTGCACCATTTCGTAACTTTTTATATCTTTTGGAAAACATTTAAAACTATTTATCCTACTTATGCTCATTGAAAGAAGCACCGCATACTCGTCGTGTCTGTTGCAGTGTCTGTATTACGTATGTTTATTATTTTGTACGCTTTAAAATACATCATTTTAAAGAGCAGCCTCAATTTGAAGTGCAGCCTCGATTTGAAGTGCGACAATTTGTGTAGTCTCGATTTGAAGTGCGACAATTTTGGACCAACTGACCGACCAACAGACAGACCGACCGACAGACCGACCGACCGACCGACCAACAAAGTGAGTTATAGGTTTGTGGCTTGAGCCACAAACAATAAACACATTTTTTTGGTAAAATGAAAGAATGTGCCCAGCGGGCATACAAATAATGCAAATTATAAGCATATTTCCATCCATTCCTTCATTACCGTATCGAAATGTGGAGGAACACTGTATAGGGCAGTTCATTTGAACTGGTCATTGATGGTGATTTATGTAGATTTTCAAGTGGCCCTACGTGTAACTTTTAGGGACGTTTTGGGGTTATGAATACAGGGTCTTGCTGATATAAATCAAGCATAAATTGCCCAGATTACTTCTTACAGCCACATTGAAAGCTAAGGCGAAGGGTTTCAATTGGTCACGTGACTGTGCTTTTTTCGTGAGTTTGTTAATGGTGTTGTTGTTTGGTCATTCAGGGTATTTTCTTCTGAACAGATCTGGTGAGCTTGAATCTCTCGGTCTATGTGTGTGTGTACAGTAGAGTGTGTGTGTGTGTGTGTGTGTGTGTGTGTGTGTGTGTGTGTGTGTGTGTGTGTGTGTGTGTGTGTGTGTGCAGTAGAGTGTGCGTGTGTATGTGTGTGTGTGCGTGCGCCGTGTGTGTGTGTGTGTGTGTGCGTGCGTGTGCGCGTGTGTTGTTGTTGTTGTTGTTCTTTAATTTAACGTCTTTTCACGTGTGTGCGTGTGTGGTGGTTTTTTTTCCTTCTACGTTAGTTCTGCTTTCTTTTTATTTCAGTATTTGACCAGAGAAATAAAGCCAAACACTTAATTGCAATGCATCCCGGTGGCATCATGAAGACCTTGGTCCAAGCCAGTATCAGTATGCTTGTCTATATGGCTGTGTGTTGTCAAGTCGGGACACACGGCTACCGTAATCAGTACGAGCACGACCATTACGGGTATTCCAGTTACGGATACAACAGCTACGGACTCCACAGCAATTTGGATCACGTTGCCAAAAACGTGCGTGATGTCAAACAACACAACGTGTATGGGGATCTATTTGACGGTAAGATTTAAACAAAAGTTTTTTTTAGTATTTTGGTACATTTGCGTGGGATAAAATGTTAATATTGTTTTGTTGAAATGTGGATAAAATTATGTTAGAAACATTTTACTGAACGTTTGAGGTGGTCATCCAATTTGCAATTCCAATACACCCCTCCCTTTCTTTCATTGACGATGGGGAAAGAAACAATGAGCAAAATCAGCCAGAATATCAGTTGTCCTCTTTTTCCCCGATTACTTTTGCGTTGTTCCAAGAGGGCAGCAACACAAAATGTACCCGCTTTCACTAAAGGTTTGGGCTTTAATAGCGCTAGCTGCATAGGTTGTCCTGTTGTCATCGAAATAATATTGATTACCTTCCCCATGTTTTGTGTTCGTTGACAAAAACAAAACAATGGGCCTTCAAGTCAACAGGGCAGTATGGGCTGAGCTGTGGTTTAGACTCCAGCCACATCAAACGTTCTCTTCGAAACTGTTTACTGAAAAGCCACACTCTGGAGTTCTCTGGCACAGGATAGGGATAGGACCAGCCTATAGTTATTATCATAAAACTGAAAGAGCCAGACTTTGATATTGAGAGTCGTGAACTGGAAGGCGGGTGGTGGTTGTTGCTACAGTACAGCTTTGCTAAGATTCGCATTTTATTAATGCTTTTTTTTTTTTTTTTAATACATTAAAATACCTTTGCTCAGGTTTCGTCTTCGTGGACAAGAACGAAATCCTGGCCTTCAGACTGGAGGCAGGGATCGGGCAGAAGTCGTTTGCCCGTTACACAGACGTAATGCACAACGATGACAAAGATGCTCTGACGCTGGCCGCTGTCTCTTGCGGATGCAGGAGTCCTGCTGGGGGGTCGTCCTGTGGGAAACATTTCCGTTCGCGGATCTTGGACTCTTGGCCCTCGGCCTTCTTTGAGAAGGTTAGTTTTGGGGAGGGGGGCACAGAGAGAGGTAGAGAGAGAGGAGAGAGAGAGAGAGAGAGAGAGAGAGAGAGAGAGAGAGAGAGAGAGAGAGAGAGAGAGAGAGAGAGAGAGAGAGAGAGAGAGAGAGAGAGAGAGAGAACAACAATTGAACAAAGTTTTAATTCCTTTAGGCCATTAGGCCATAGAAACAGGGTCAAGGTACACAAACTCAAAATAACACTAGACAAGAAGCATGGTTAACCTTCCAAATATACTCATCCATACGTTTCCGTATACGAAGGGAATAGAAAATATATAAAGCTAATTTACGAATTTGAAACAGAGATCCGTTACACAAAATATCAGTAAGTGCTTAAACGATTGACCAAGTACACTCTAATACTCCATTCTGTTGACTCCAGACTGCTGCAGGAAGTCGTTGACCACCCTTGCCCTGTGGGGCGAGTCTCATATCATTATATAACGGGCAGACATATATAAAGTGGTTTTCATCCTCTTTTACCTTACAAGCAGGACATGGAATATATCTTCACTGAATGTTGTTCTAAAAGAAGAACCATTGATAGGTAATACTCCTATTCTAAGTTTAACAATTCCATCACGAAAACATCTTAAATCAAGAAACTGAAAATACGGTTCACATTCCAGAGACTGTTTAAAAAGACGGTATGTGATATATATGTGTGTGTATATATATATATATATTTAAGAAATAAATCCTATAGACCAACGATCACCATCAGATGGTGAGCTGTGTTCTAAAAGAAGAACCATTGATAGGTAATACAGGACAGATGAATCAAATTTACATATATATATATATATATATATATATATATAAGCTATCCACAAAAAGTTAAGGATCACTTGCAAACTAATTCATAACTTTCCAAATAAGAAAGCCAATGCGTTGAATTTTGGCCAACATTTAATTCAATGCTTTAGTGATAACGATACACAATTGCCTTCAATTTCGAGCAATCGTTTGGTCTGTACATTTGATCAAAGTGGGTACGTATCGAAATTTGATTTCCCAAAGTCATTGAAATCACAAGACAGGGCATTCTGATGCTCCCAAAAGTTCAGTAATGCGTGTATCCGCCATGGCTGTTCTGGCACTCGACGCAGCGAGTCCTCATGGAGTTGACCAGGGTGGTGAAGATCCTCTGTGGAAGCGCCTGCCACTCAGCCTGCAGCATCTGGTAGAGGTGCTGGGCATCCCTGGGAGGGGGGTGGTTGCTCCTCACTTTGCGATCCAGCTCATCCCAGAGGTTCTCAATCGGGTTGAGGTCGGGACTGCATGCTGGCCACTCCATTCTGTTGACTCCAGACTGCTGCAGGAAGTCGTTGACCACCCTTGCCCTGTGGGGGCGAGCGTTGTCATCCTGGTAGACAGCCGGCGGTCCCATCTGCTGCAGTGTAGGCACAGCCAGCGGTCGAAGGATCTCATCCCGGTATCGGAGGCCAGTCAGGTTACCCTGTACATGATACAAGGGTGTTCTGTGGTGAAGGCTGAAGGCCCCCCAGACCATTACAGAACCTCCACCAAAGGCCACCTTTTCTTGGACAGTGGCGTCAATAAAGCGTTCCCCTGGGCGCCTCCAGACCCTCAGTCGGCCGTCGTTGTGGTTCAGGGTGAAGCGTGATTCATCACTGAACAGGACCTGGGACCATTGCTGACGTGTCCACCTCACGTGACGTCTGCAGAAGGCGCGGCGTGCTGCCCTATGGGCTGGAGTTAAGCGTGGCCGTACAGCTGGGCGACGAGAACGGAGGTTAAACCCATGAAGGCGGTTCCGTATGGTCTGCTGGCTGATGTTGATGTTAGTAGCCACCCTCAGCTGCCTTCGAATGATGCTGGAAGAGGCTGTTCTTGTCTGCAGGGCTTGTCGTTCAATGAGACGATCTTCACGTGGAGTTGTCTTCTTCGGTCGACCAGATCTGCGTCTTTCATGGACCCTCCCAGTGGCTGTGAAGCGTTGAATCAGTCTGACAATGACCGAGATGGACACCTGAAGTCGCCTGGCCACTTCTCGCTTGGGAACACCATCTTGGAACCATGCAACAGCTCGTCCCCTATCCAACTCGCTCAATTTTCGTCGTGGAGGCATTGTCAAATCAGGCCTAATACTGGTGGTATGTCTTCTTATAAAGCCAAGCAAGAGACAGCATCTCACACATAAACAGCAGTGCTTGCACGTGCATAATGGTTTTTCCATCTGGCTTGTGCAATGTGTTCATGCAGAACGATCCAAAACAAGGTCCTTTTTCGCAAGTTTCCGCTTTTTCTTTTGCTGCCAAGCTCAGTAATAGAGAATCACGTGCAATGTTTCCACTAACACAACATCGCCCACTTACAGCTGAACAAGAATTCATAACAATTTGGCTTGACTGAGAAATAAATAACAGGAGCGAACGGAGTTTATTGCGCACCTGTTTTCTCATAGTGATCCTTAACTTTTTGTGAGTAGTGTATATATAGCTTCTTCAGGGGACTAGAACACAACAAATTTAAAATATAAAAAAGTTTTGTAAGCTTTTGTTAAACATTTTTTAATTTGTTGTGTTCCAGTCCCCTGAAGAAGCCCGAAGCGGCGACAGCTTGGGAAAATAAATAAATTAAAGCCAAAATCTCCTGTGTCCGGGTATTTATTCGAATATATATATATATATTTCAGCTGCGTACATCAATACTGGCTGTACTTGCGTATCAAAAATCTTAAAAAAGCAAGATTTTGAAATATCTGGCAGTTCATAAATATGTTTCACACAATCTACACAAGCTCTTTTGCCTTTAACCGCCAGAGCATCCACACATTTATGCAAACTCATTTTTGTTGTGAATACAAATCCTAAATAATTAGTATTTACCAGCTCTAAAACTGAATCATTCAAAAACCATTTCTCATTTTTACCCCCAAATCCTCCTTTTCGAAAAAACATGATCTTAGTTTTATCTTTATTAATATTTAGATACATATTTTTACATGCTTCATTTAAAAGGTTAATTTGGTTTTGAAGCCCTCTGGTGGTATCAGACAAAAGAACTATATCATCAGCAAACAAAAGAAGAAATAACTCCACAAGACCAGGTAAAAGTTGGATGCCATTTTCGTCCACAGATGCTCCAATTTAATTAATAAAAACAGAAACAAATTCAGGACTGAGAATGCAGCCTTGCCTTAAACCGACTGGGCAACTGAAAAACTCTGTGAGACGATCCTCAATTCTGACACAAGATATTAATAATAAATAATAAAGACATTCTTTTATAGCACAACACCTCACATACAAAATGAGCTCTTTGCGCTTTACAACAGAAATGATGAATGAGAAGATAAAATAACACTTGAATACTTTTCAAAATGCCAAAAAATACACGTAAAAACAAACTAACATAAAAATCCAGAAATAAAAGTTTACTACCATTAAAATATCACGCACGCACGCACGCACGCGCGCACGCACGCACGCGCACACGCACACGCACACACACACACACACACACACACACACACACACACACACTTGCATGAGAATACCCCACCGATTAATCAAACTCAGGAAAGAATATTTTGTGGAACAGAAATTGGAGTCAGTTGTAGTACTGTTTGAAGAGATAGGTTTTAAGCGCTCTTTTGAAAGAATCTGAAGAATTTGCATGTCGAATTTCAAAGGGGAGAGAATTCCACACTATAGGTGTACAGAATAAGAAAGAACGGTGGCCAAAGGATTTTGTCTTGACTTGAGGAATCTGGAGAATTCTGTCATCAGAAGAGGAACGGATATTTCGAGAGGGTGTGTAACGGGACAGAATGTCAGCCATGTATGCAGGCGAAGCAGTGGTGAAAAAGCCATAGCAGAGAGAGGACAGTTTATAATCTATTCTAGCTTGAATATTCTAGCCAGTGGAGCTTAGCAAGAAGAGGCCTAACATTATCTCTCTGTTCTAGCTTTAAATACAATTATAGCAGCAGAGTTTTGAACACGTTGAAGCTTGGACAGAAGGTAAGCAGGGCAACCAGAGAGAAGTGCATTACAGTAATCAAGTTTAGACAGAGCTAAAGAGCATACTAGAGTGTTGGTAGCCTGAGCAGACAGATAACTGCGGATGGAACTGATTTTTCGAATTTCGAGATAGGCTAGTTGACAAACTTTTGAAACATGAGCGGCCATAGACATGTCTGCTGATAAAATGACTCATAGATTTCTGACAGACTGAGATAATGGAATATCCGCTGTACACACTTGAATAGAGGAAGGCTGAGGAACAGGAAATTTGTTTTCTTCGAATGCATAATAGTCTAGGCGATAGCCTTTGTAAAAACAGAAGGAGGTTGTTTTTATATAAGTTTTTCAGAGGATTTTAAATCTTTAATATGTCCTTGTTTCAAATCCGTCGGAGGCCAAGTTTAAAATAGTGGGCAACTTTCAGTAGAAAGTGATCTTTGTAGGTACCATGGCTTGTTTTCACATTCGCCTCCATAGCCTAAATTTAGCTCATAAGGACAATGACGTCACTTGGATCAGGCCAAAGATATGACGCGCAGGGGTACCTGGTATATAAAAACTAAAACTCAAGTTCAAACTTTTTTTATTATGTCGTAAACTCATCATAGAAACTATGGACACAAGAACACTAAATAAAGACAACGAAATAAAATATACGTAAAGGTAAATTGAAGTAAAAGTAACAGAATTAACTAGCACGCTTTGCAACCAAGTAACCCTTGAGAAATGGACTCACCCTTGCGGGAAAGCCCCACAGGAAGTTTACCTTTTGTTTGACCTTAGCAACACGAATGTTCTGATTATCGATACTGCATCACTTTTGAACTAAAACCGCAATGCCCGTGACAATGGTTGTTCGATTAAACCACCATGTGAGTGAACGAAAGCAGAGTAGATGTTGAAAACTGAACCTGAATGACTGAAGAAGCGAAGAGTAAGGCCTACTTGTCCAGTAAATAGATCTAGGCCTAGGCTTGATTCGGTACGCTCACGCTTCTGCGTGTGTGTGTGTGTGTGTGTGTGTGTGTTTGCGCACGCGGGTGGGTGCATGTGTGCGTGCGTGTGTGTGCGTTGTATGTGTGCGGGAGATTGTGTGTGTGTGTGTGTGTGTGTGTGTGTGTTTGAAATCTAAATATATACTGACCACCACAAACTTACAATAGGCCTACTATGTGAATAACGCAAATGAGAAATTAAGAATAGAATTGAAGTAATCCAACATGAACGGTTATGTGTGTGTGTGTGTGTGTGTGTGTGTGTGTGTGTGTGTGTGTGTGTGTGTGTGTGTGTGTGTGTGTGTGTGTGTGTGTGTGTGTGTGTGTGTGTGAGAGAGAGAGAGAGAGAGAGAGAGAGAGAGAGAGA
>CM065688.1:8458453-8518453 GCA_017654935.2 Phymorhynchus buccinoides | reverse complement strand
CGCCCAAGTGACCAACCGCTGCGGAAGGGAACTTGGTCGTCCACGCGAAAGCGCTTAAAATCACAGATTGACCATAGCTTCCTGTGAGGATTCGGCCTCCAGCTTAAGTGCCGAATCTAGAGTATTGTCCGGATGAGACCGGCAAAAAGCACTGACTGATGCAGAGGAAGAGAATGGTAGATAGAGGATGGGCCATGACATCCATCTTGAAGCGCTTAGTCACCGCCTTGAGCATGGCTTCCTGTGATGATTAGGGGAAGACGGGGTAAAAAGCGCATGGGCGGGTAAGAAGCCCACCCCAATTATCTCATGAAATGAAGCAAATTTCAGTCTCATTTTGCCCATGAGACGAGCGTTAATGTCTAGCATTCGTCTCATGGGCAAATTTGACTGACATTTTCTTTATTTCATGAGATAATTGGGGTGGGCTTCTTACCCGCCCATGCGCTTTTTACCCCGTCTTCCCCTAGGTCTTCCGTTTGGAATTCGAATCTAAAACATTGTTCAGAAGAGAACGATCAAAAAGAACCGACTGAGGCAGGAGAAGAGAGTGGAGTTTCTCCTTCATTCTGGACAGATTTGACCAGAGATCATGCCAAGATAGAGCCACGGCGGAGAGCTGCGAACTGAAGTCGCAAGGTCAAAACGATATGTGAGAAACCAGGATAATGCGTCACCAAGGAGTGAGATGAGAGAGTAAACGGGTGGAAGAGTGAAGACAAGACGAGGAGACGCCACACACTTTCAGAGTATCTGAAAGTGAACTTTCCAAAGTTTAGAAACCGTAGTGCGGTAAACTTTGCTGAGAAAACCGTTGCCACGAAATCGCTGGCATGGGAAGTAGAGAGAAGTCTTCAAATGGAAGAAAACGATCCGTCCAAGTGAATAGAGAAATAAAACGTGGACATTTTGCGAACCCAGCCCTGGGGAAATAATAATAAATAACAAGAAATCAAAGAAACTTCAAACTACAAAAACCCATGCACAGAAAATCGGGGGGAAATGACGTAATGGGAGACGGGAGGTGAGAGGTGGGGGACACACATAATCATAATGTGAATAATCTAAACCTGTGACAAAAATAAAAATATTATTATTATTATTATTATTATTATTATGGTTGCGTTCACATTTTATCTTTCAATCTTTGAAACAGAAATTTGTGATACGCGGTTTTAACTGAATACTGGAGTTTTGTTTCAAATAAGATGGCAAGGAGTTCCACAGGTTTCCACCTGAAAAAGTGGAACTTGTTTTGAAAAGACCAGTTCTGGGTTTGGGATAAGAATATTGTTGGTATATCTTGACTGGTTCAATGGAAATCGTTTTATTAAAGTTGAAGGTGCCAAACCATTACTAATTCTGTACATCAAAATTGCTTTATTATATTGAAGTTTATCTGTAAAAGGAAGAAGGATTAGTGCTATTTCGAGGGGCAATTGCCTAAGCGTGTTATCACCCTTCTTTTTTCCTTTTGTGATAACACGTTTAGGCAATTACCCCTCGAAATAACCTTGAAGTGTTATTGAGGACGATTTCAAAAGAACTGCTTTTAGAGCAAATTTACGACCACTTAGTAAAGGTTTGAAGGCGACTGCACTGCTTGCATCAAAGAATGATGAAAAATGGTGTTTTACGTCCTCTCGGTCATAGACACATATGGGACATTTGTAAATACAAAGATGGTGGGAACAATACTGGCTGCAATGCCCGGAGGCAGTGCAACACCAGTAAAGTCCCGAGTTTTTAACAATATAGATATGTAGTATATGTACTATACTTGCATCAAAGAGAGTGGAGGCGTAATCTATGTAGGACTGAATGCATGAATGAAAAAAGTGCTTACATGCATCAATATTGAGAAAATGTTTAATTTTTAGAAAGTAGGATAACTTTTTACGATGCTGAGGTTATTGGTATGAGGGGACCAAGAAAGATTATTATCTAAAGTAATCCATAACACTTTATGGGTGCTGACTTCTTCTACCTGATTATTGCGAATAATTATATATAAAGGGGGCATAGTAGTTGCTAAATGTTGTCATTTTTGTCGCGATGTGACGATCATGTACTTTGATTTTTGCTCATTTAATGACATATATTTGAGTTCTGCCCAATCAAGTAGCTGATCAACACGTTCCTGTAACTTAATAGATAACTGATACATTTATATTAGCATGGTTGGAATGTATTGACGTATCATCTGCAAACAGTTCGGAAGGGGTTTAATATAATTAGGGGATCATCATCATATAAAGGGGAACATCATCACACAGAGAGACGGGGGAGAGACAAAGAGACACAGAGAAGCAGAGAGTGAGAGAGAGAGAGAGAGAGAGAGAGAGAGAGAGAGAGAGAGAGAGAGAGAGAGAGAGAGAGAGAGAGAGAGAGAGAGAGAGAGAGAGAGAGAGAGAGAGATGTGTTTGTGCATTTGGGTGTGAGAGACAGGCAGCCTAATGGCACACGGTAGTGCAAACTCGCATGCGCTCGTGAGCACACACACACACACACACACACACACACACACATATACTTGCGCGCACAGACATACCCCCATCTCCTCTCACCCCACCCCATACACAGCGCGCGTAGCGCGTATGCTCACACTCACACACAGACATGGGGCATTGAAAATACGTATACCAACACAAATATAAACCTCACATCAATTTGTATTTTATACCATTTCTTTACATAAACGACCAGAGGACATTCCACATCACTTAAAAAACAACCCCCCCCCCCCCCCCCCAAAACCTTACTGCTATCTACCCCTGTATAAACAATGTATATAATAAAACATTTAGCGAGGACATCATTGCAATCACACAATCGTTAATAAATTTCGACAATAAATAGAAGTCTTGTCAATCAACAAAAATAACTTCCTGACCCATGAACGTTTTTAAATGAACAAATGACCAGTTTTATTTTTAATGGGTCTGAGTGATTTCAGTTTAGCACGGTGTGTTGATATTCAGTAGTAAACTCTGTGCAAAGACAAGACTGATCTTTCTCTACAAATCTTTTAGTTTCTTCACCATTTTGCGGGTGAGCAAGATTTTCCAAAATGTAACAGCAGTTATCTAAAACAAAATGATCTCAACAATATTCGTTTTTTTAAACACCACGTGTGAAAAGATGAAACTACACACGTTCACCTATTTTTACCAAATCCTTTTCAAAATATTCATTTTGCTAAATAATATTTACTAACGTGAAAATGATTGATCTAGCCTACTTCCTTACAATAATGTGATATAAAGTTACAATGTTAAGAATATATTTTAAATGTTCATTTCGACACAAAACACGCTCTGACACTAAAAAGAGATAAATAAATCTGAAGCGACATAAAAAGTATCTTATTTTTGCATCATTTTAAATGAACATACACTGCTACACAGAACGCTTTGCCATGATTTAACAGCACACAACCAGTTAAAATGCTTTTAAAATAAATATTGAATAAACAAAATGTTCTAAAGTTTTACCTACAAACTGTATTAAACAGAAAGTGTTCCCCCTTTTTTTCCCCAAGGACATTGAGCAAACCCACTTTCTTTTAGTAAAGTTTGACATTACGGTTAGTTTCGTTAGAATGGGTATTCATTTCTTTAGTAAAAAAAGAAAAGAAAATCATCTAAAAAGATATAATACAAACCTACGAAAACGCAAAATAGAGAACAGGATGATGCAGTTTTGATTGGTAAGCCTGGGCTTTAAGAAAATTGGTCGTTAATCCTTTAATGTATGTGCGTTCTGTTAGAAAATGAAAATATTAGTACTAAATAATTGAGTTTGAAAACTAAGTATTTGTCGTTTTCCTGCCGTTGATAACACTACACAATTACAGATCACCTCTGTTCAAAATGGCCGTCAGCAGGTCTGTTTCTGTGGCTTCTTATCAACGCTGCTTTTCTTTTGATAATGACCAGAACATTATTATTATTGAAACTATTCAGCAATGATACAAAATATTACCTGTCATAACGAAAATGTATCAACGAGTTTTAGCACATAAGTGTAAACTAAAAAAATATGCTTAAGCATGTATGAAGTCGCAAAACACAACAAAACACACAGACACATACTCACACGCGCGCGTGCACATGCACACGCACGCACGCACATTCTCTCTCTCTCTCTCTCTCTCTCTCTCTCTCTCTCTCTCTCTCTCTCTCTCTCTCTCTCTCTCTCTCCCCCTCTCTCTTTCTCTCTCTCCCTCTTATACCCACACATAATATAATTATACATACACGCGCACGCGCGCAAGCACGAATACCCACATCCTTTGGGCTAAGACGAAAACATTCTTGAACTGGTTTTTCTCTTTTTTTTTGTCGCCCAACTGCTGTTTGACTTTTCCTCTGTGTCTATCTCCATGTCTGTGTTTGTTTGTTCCCGTCTGTCTGTTTCTGTGTCTATCTCCATGTCTGTGTTTGCTCCCGTCTGTCTGTTTCTGTGTCTATCTCCATGTCTGTGTTTGTTTGTTCCCGTCTGTCTGTTTCTGTGTTTATCTCCATGTCTGTGTTTGTTTGTTCCTGTCTGTTTCTGTGTCTATCTCCATGTCTGTGTTTGTTCCTGTCTGTTTCTGTGTCTATCTCCATGTCTGTGTTTGTTTGTTCCCGTCTGTCTGTTTCTGTGTCTATCTCCATGTCTGTGTTTGTTTGTTCCCGTCTGTCTGTTTCTGTGTCTATCTCCATGTCTGTGTTTGTTCCTGTCTGTTTCTGTGTCTATCTCCATGTCTGTGTTTGTTCCTGTCTGTTTCTGTGTTTATCTCCATGTCTGTGTTTGTTTGTTCCTGTCTGTTTCTGTGTCTATCTCCATGTCTGTGTTTGTTCCCGTCTGTCTGTTTCTGTGTCTATCTCCATGTCTGTGTTTGTTTGTTCCCGTCTGTCTGTTTCTGTGTCTATCTCCATGTCTGTGTTTGTTTGTTCCCGTCTGTCTGTTTCTGTGTCTATCTCCATGTCTGTGTTTGTTTGTTCCCGTCTGTCTGTTTCTGTGTCTATCTCCATGTCTATGTTTGTTTGTTCCTGTCTGTTTCTGTGTCTATCTCCATGTCTGTGTTTGTTTGTTCCTGTCTGTTTCTGTGTCTATCTCCATGTCTATGTTTGTTTGTTCCCGTCTGTCTGTTTCTGTGTCTATCTCCATGTCTGTCTGTGTTTGTTCCCGTCTGTCTGCTTCTGTGTCTATCTCCATGTCTGTGTTTGTTTGTTCCTGTCTGTTTCTGTGTCTATCTCCATGTCTATGTTTGTTTGTTCCCGTCTGTCTGTTTCTGTGTCTATCTCCATGTCTGTCTGTGTTTGTTCCCGTCTGTCTGCTTCTGTGTCTATCTCCATGTCTGTGTTTGTTTGTTCCTGTCTGTTTCTGTGTCTATCTCCATGTCTATGTTTGTTTGTTCCCGTCTGTCTGTTTCTGTGTCTATCTCCATGTCTGTCTGTGTTTGTTCCCGTCTGTCTGTTTCTGTGTCTATCTCCATGTCTGTGTTTGTTTGTTCCTGTCTGTTTCTGTGTCTATCTCCATGTCTGTGTTTGTTTGTTCCTGTCTGTTTCTGTGTCTATCTCCATGTCTATGTTTGTTTGTTCCCGTCTGTCTGTTTCTGTGTCTATCTCCATGTCTGTGTTTGTTTGTTCCTGTCTGTTTCTGTGTCTATCTCCATGTCTGTGTTTGTTTGTTCCCGTCTGTCTGTTTCTGTGTCTATCTCCATGTCTATGTTTGTTTGTTCCCGTCTGTCTGTTTCTGTG
This sequence comes from Phymorhynchus buccinoides, assembly GCA_017654935.2. Taxonomy (NCBI): domain Eukaryota; kingdom Metazoa; phylum Mollusca; class Gastropoda; order Neogastropoda; family Raphitomidae; genus Phymorhynchus; species Phymorhynchus buccinoides. Next base: position 8,512,706 of record CM065688.1, on the reverse strand, counting down.
TCTATCTCCATGTCTGTCTGTGTTTGTTCCCGTCTGTCTGCTTCTGTGTCTATCTCCATGTCTGTGTTTGTTTGTTCCTGTCTGTTTCTGTGTCTATCTCCATGTCTGTGTTTGTTTGTTCCTGTCTGTTTCTGTGTCTATCTCCATGTCTATGTTTGTTTGTTCCCGTCTGTCTGTTTCTGTGTCTATCTCCATGTCTGTGTTTGTTTGTTCCTGTCTGTTTCTGTGTCTATCTCCATGTCTGTGTTTGTTTGTTCCTGTCTGTTTCTGTGTCTATCTCCATGTCTGTGTTTGTTTGTTCCTGTCTGTTTCTGTGTCTATCTCCATGTCTGTGTTTGTTTGTTCCCGTCTGTCTGTTTCTGTGTCTATCTCCATGTCTGTGTTTGTTTGTTCCTGTCTGTTTCTGTGTCTATCTCCATGTCTGTGTTTGTTTGTTCCCGTCTGTCTGTTTCTGTGTCTATCTCCATGTCTATGTTTGTTTGTTCCCGTCTGTCTGTTTCTGTGTCTATCTCCATGTCTGTGTTTGTTCCCGTCTGTCTGTTTCTGTGTCTATCTCCATGTCTATGTTTGTTTGTTCCCGTCTGTCTGTTTCTGTGTCTATCTCCATGTCTGTGTTTGTTTGTTCCTGTCTGTTTCTGTGTCTATCTCCATGTCTGTGTTTGTTTGTTCCTGTCTGTTTCTGTGTCTATCTCCATGTCTGTGTTTGTTTGTTCCTGTCTGTTTCTGTGTCTATCTCCATGTCTATGTTTGTTTGTTCCTGTCTGTTTCTGTGTCTATCTCCATGTCTGTGTTTGTTTGTTCCTGTCTGTTTCTGTGTCTATCTCCATGTCTATGTTTGTTTGTTCCTGTCTGTTTCTGTGTCTATCTCCATGTCTGTGTTTGTTTGTTCCTGTCTGTTTCTGTGTCTATCTCCATGTCTGTGTTTGTTCCCGTCTGTCTGTTTCTGTGTCTATCTCCATGTCTGTGTTTGTTTGTTCCTGTCTGTTTCTGTGTCTATCTCCATGTCTGTGTTTGTTCCCGTCTGTCTGCTTCTGTGTCTATCTCCATGTCTGTGTTTGTTTGTTCCCGTCTGTCTGTTTCTGTGTCTATCTCCATGTCTGTGTTTGTTCCCGTCTGTCTGTTTCTGTGTCTATCTCCATGTCTGTGTTTGTTTGTTCCCGTCTGTCTGTTTCTGTGTCTATCTCCATGTCTGTGTTTGTTTGTTCCTGTCTGTTTCTGTGTCTATCTCCATGTCTGTGTTTGTTTGTTCCTGTCTGTTTCTGTGTCTATCTCCATGTCTATGTTTGTTTGTTCCCGTCTGTCTGTTTCTGTGTCTATCTCTATCCACATCTCTATGCCTACCTGAGTGCCTGTCTGCCTGTCCGTTTCGCCTATCATTTTCTATACGTGTTTGTCTCTTTGTTCATCTGTCTATTCCTTCTTTTGTCTCTCTTCCAACCCTTATCTCTGCCTCTCTTTTCGTATGTGCCTCACACGCTCTCTGTGTTTTGTCTCTCTGTTTCCCTTTCTGTTGGTCCGTCTGTATCTTTCTCTTTATGCCATTCTCTGTGTGTGTGTGTCTCTCTCTCCCCTCCTCTCTCTTTCTCTGTCTCTAACATACACCCACGCACGCACGCACACACACACACACACACACACACACACACACACACACAGCATTGAAGCACATCAAATCTATCAATAGTGCAGTATTGTAGTGTAGTGTACTCTCTCTCTCTCTCTCTCTCTCTCTCTCTCTCTCTCTCTCTCTCTCTCTCTCTCTCTCTCTCTCTCTCTCTCTCTCCCTCTCCCATCCCCTCTCTCTCTCTTCTCCTCTCAGTCTTTGTCTCTGTCTCTCTGCTCGTTTTGCTTGCCCTTTTTTTTACCCGCATCTGTGTGCGTGTATGTATTTTATTAGTTTATCTTTATAGTTTTGTTCATCTGCATCTGCCTCTTGCTATCTCTCGCTGTCAAATATTTTAGTTTTCTCTGTTTCCCCTTACTTGGCTGATGGCTTCTCCTTCTCTCTACTTCGCTCTCCTCCTCCTCCTCCTCCACCTCCTCCTTCTCCTCCTCCTCCTTCTCCTCCTCTTCTTCTTATTCCTCTTTCTCCCTCATCTCTTCTAGTTCTGTATCGTCAATGGGGTAAAATCTTCGTGTGGATCTGTTGGGGCTGGCAGTGGTGCCACTGGTGCCAGCTGACCTCGAGGAACTTGATGTTGCGGCATCTGTGCGCATCGAAGTAAGAAGTTCCAGATTAGTGATGCAATAAACAAGAAAGAAAGTCAAACGAACAAACATCGAAAGAAAAAGTCGTCATCATCATCATCCTCACCACCATCGCAATTGTCATCATCAACATCAACCAAGAACGAGAATGGTTTCACCGTTGTTGGTTTAAAAAGAATTATGTTCTACAGTAGTGTTTGTAGAATTACACGGTACAAATAGGCAAAAATGACGGGTTTATTTTCCAAAGAAAGGAACATCTACAGCCCTTTTTCTATTCTCTCACCATTTATACAAAGAGTTTAGCACAATAAGCTTTGCTTTAAGTCGTGAAGATAAAGTAACAAAGACAGACGGGATTAAAACCAAGAGCGTCAAAACCCAAGATCAACCAGCCATGAGGCAGCATTTTCGGGTCAGTGACCTTGCGGGAACAATCAGACAAACACCCCTGAAACTAAAGTCCAATCAAACAGTCTACACCCGCACTGTACAGTACTCCTGCGCCAGCGAAGATCTCAACTGTAGCTCGCGCACTATTGACAGCTACAAAAAAGCAGATACGCGGCAGCATTTTCGACTCCAGTGGCCTATTTATCATAAATAGATATCCGCATGCAAAACCTTCTGTAGCTATCTGCTTAAACGTTATCGTGTTCACATAGTCAGCCAGATAGATAGATAGACAGGAACAAACAGAAAACCCTGAAAACATTAACCAGCCTTTGGCCTCGCGTCTGGTTACTAGCACCTATACTATACCTGCATTGTTAGGCTGTGGATCCACGTCGTTATTGCAGATGTAGCCATATTTGTTGGCGATCCACAGACAGATGACCAGGATGAGAAACACTAACAAGCCGAGGAGGATCACGATGGACAGGGCACTGGGGACCGGCGGATCCGTGTCCAGCACACCAGGGCCCTGAAAAGCAATACCGATACGAATATATATAATATCTGACGTGTGAAACTCTGGGAAAATTTCAAAATCCCCCGGGGGAAGTCCAATTGGAGTTTCCCCCGTGGGGCGATTTCAAATTCACCCATGGGAAATTGCAATTGGAAGCTGTCCTGTAAGAATTTCAATTTCCTCCAACTCAGCGATCCCACTGACTGCTTGCTTGAACTTCGTAATAGACTGAAATTATTACAATTGTCTGTATTTATTTACTGATTTCACAGAGAGAGAGAGAGAGAGAGAGAGAGAGAGAGAGAGAGAGAGAGAGAGAGAGAGAGAGAGGGAGGGAGGGAGGGAGGGAGGAGGGAGGGAGGGAGGGAGGGAGAGGGAGAGAGAGAGAGAGAGAGAGAGAGAGAGAGAGAGAGAGAGAGAGAGAGGGGGGAATTTAAATAACATCTGAAAAATCGGGCTATATCTACATTTTCAACCGTAAGGATGCCGTTGACGCAGTGCCTGTCGCAGCCAAAAAAGTCGCTCAGTCAAATAAATCGCCCGGCTACTATGAGAGTGTGTATTTGCGACATTTTGCGACATTGAGCATGAACCACAAATTTCACTTTTTTCTAGGGTTAGGGATAGGGTTAGGGTTAGGGTTAGGGTTAGGGTTAAGTAAATGGTTCAAGTACAGAAAAAGTGAAATTTCTGGTTGTCGCAAATACACACTCTCATAGTAGCGGGCGATTTATTTGACTGAGCGACTTTTTTGACTGCGACAGTGCCTTGGATGACTTGAATTGTCACAGTTGTGGTTCGTTGCGTTTTCCCGTCTTATAGGGTGGGGGGTAGGGTTAGGCTTAGGGCTAGAGTTAGGGATAGGGTTAGTATTCCAAAAAGGTTATTAGCTAAAAATGTTCCTAAAATACAGCTTTATGTATGGTAAGAAAGGCAAAAACGGAAAAATACAATTAATGGTAGTAGAGGGGGGGGGGGGGTGGGGGGGGGCACATCTTGACCTTTACAATGTGTAAAACAATAACCTAAAATTGGTATACAGCTTTCAATTGATACTCTCTCTCTTTCTCTCTTTCTCTCTCTCTCTCTCTCTCTCTCTCGTATTTAAACTAACCCTAACCCTAACCCTAATACGAGAACCTGCTACTAAGAACTGCTAATAGACTAGAAAACACGCGCTTATATGGGCCATCAAAAACGCGCCCATATGGGCTATGAAACGCGCTCATATGGGCGCGCTCATATGGGCTATGCGCTGTTTTTGGAATCTCCGAGCTTAACGCTATGACATGCTCACGAAAAAAAGAAAAGAAACAAGGGCGTCGCCGAGCGGCAGACATGTCCGTCACCAGCAATGCCACGCACTTGCGACACCCCGTAGAGTGTCACATCCTGACACAAAATTGGAAGGGATTCTGTCTTCTAGTTCACGAGATTCAGCTTGAAGAAGAAACATATAGCGCAAAGAAGGAAATTTCGGTTTTCAAGATCACACTTCAAGGTCAAGGTCAGCATGGTGATAATTTATGCTCGGATGTTTTCTTCTCTAGGGTATACAGTACCACACACAATCTGAAGCGCTTCTGTCAAGTACCAATGTGGAAAATATGGCTTAAAACCCAATGTGTAGACCCCTACCACTTTCAAGGCCTACTGATCGCCCGGACCGTGACCTTGACCTTGATCGGTATGCCACCATCAGAACGGGCATAAGCCAAAGTACCTTCATGCCAAATTTGAAGACTCTAACACTAACGGTGTGGGAGTTATGGCCCCTGAAAGATTTTCGGTTTTCAAGGTCGTACGCCAAGGTCAAGGTCACGACGGCAAAATGGTTTGCGCGGATGCCTTTCCTCTCATGGTGACACACCAGCACACATAATTTGACGTGATTCTGTCAACCCGTTCGAAAGATATCCTTGGGACAGACAGAAGGAGAAAAAATGACCCTCCGATTTTCAGGCTCCAGCGATCTTTTTGACCTTGACCTTGACCTTGATCGGTATGCCATCATCAGAACGGGCATAAGCCAAACCACCTTCATACCTAGTTTCAACATCCTATGTTGATCGGTGCCCGAGATATGGCTAAAAATAGATTTTCGGTTTTCAAGGTCGTACGTCAAGGTCAAGGTCACGACGGCAAAATGGTTTGCGCCGATCTCTTTCTATTAAGGTGGCACACCTTCACACAAAATTTGACGCGATTCGGTCAAGCGGTTCGGGAGATATCCTTGGGACAGACAGAAAAAAAAGGGGAAAAAAAAAGAAAAAAAAGAAAAAAAAACCGACAAACCAGACCATCGCAAAGTCCGATCACCTTCGGTGACGGACAATAAAAACAGTCCAGAGACATCAGTTCAAACGGTATGGGGACAGCGACGCCGGTATTCAGTGTTCGGAGCAAAACAATCATTTTCGAAAACTTGCCGTTTGAGGATTTGAACTGTGGTGCTATTTCATGAGAATACCATTAAAAATACTAAATGAATGCGCAAGAAAAGAAAAAAAGAATAATGCAAATGACACACATTTACGAATTGAACACTTTTGTGTACGCCTACGGTGCACGCACGTGCATTACACATTAATGCTTACACTTAGAAGTAAACCCAACACGATTGCAAGCAAAAATACATACAGCTGTAGTCGTCGAATTCTCCAAACCAGAATAACTGAACGACGTCGCCATGTCACAATCGTTGAATGGGGTATCGGCGAACTAAAAATGGAAAGATTGTTAGCACCACAACCTTTTGCCTAAAACAAAAGAATAAATTAGGAAGCTTCAATCGCAAGTTGAAATGTCTACACTAAATATTGAGCAAACGATCTCCACTGTTTCTTCGCTACAAACGTACTAAATTTTTCTGGGACGAATCAGTGTTCACTGGAAAGTTCACGATTAATCGTACTCGTGCATTTCGTTAAAGACGCACTGACCCGGCTGGATTAAGTCCCTTGTTTTTTTCTGGGTAGGTGTCACCCACACAGTCTTCCCCCATACACGATCGAGGCTGCTCTTTAAAGACACACTGATCCACCACGATTAAGTCCCTTGGTTTTTTTTCTGGGTAGCTGTGACCCGCATACAATACCCCCAATTTCAAATTGAGGCTGCTCTTTAAAAGGATGTTTCGTTTTCAGTTTGGGGGCATTTGTATGGGAGTCAAAACAAGAATAGTGATGAGATTAACGTCCATTCAAAACAAGATTTCTTACCAGCTATAAGAGGGAAAACACGTGAAAACCATGATTTTGATACGTAATCTGGTGGTCTTTAAAGTGATGTCTCGTTTTCATGCATGGGGGAATATGTATTAAAGGGAAGTTGTGTGACGGTTTACCCGGAGGCGATTGTAGGGAAAATGCAGCCTATATAATAACAGATGGGGTACCCAACAGATATGTGTCTGTCGGTCTGTTTTGTCTGTGTCTGTTTCCCTTTCTGTCGGTCTGTTTTGTCTGTCTCTCTGTTTCCCTTTCTGTCGGTCTGTTTTGTCTGTCTCTCTGTTTCCCTTTCTGTCGGTCTGTTTTGTCTGTCTCTCTGTTTCCCTTTCTGTCGGTCTGTTTTGTCTGTCTCTTTGTTTGTGTATTTTTTATTTTTTTTTATTGGTTTTTAAAAAAAAAAAATTATGCCATTCTTCTTCTTCTTCTTCTTCTTCTTCTTCTTCTTCTTCTTCTTCTTCTTCTTCTTCGTCGTCTTCTTCTTCGTTCCCAGACCACAATATGGCCATAATATTTGGTGAAATATGTATGTGAGCGGTTTTCAGTTTTCACTGGTCTCCTCGCTGCATTCAGCCGCATTCCGATTTCGTAAGATTTCGTAAGAGCTCAAAGGATAAAATTATGTGGAAGATTTAGAATAAAATAGGGCAGGAGAACGATAAGTCAGAAAGATAGTAGATGATAGTGAGAAAACAAAAAAAATGGCAGTGGGACCTGGCTGGCTGGGTCAAGCTTTCTGTCTTCTGTTTCCTCTGTCCACTTTCTTCTTCTTTATTTCTGTACCAACTCGCGCATTCCCGTAGATCATCCTATAACGTTCTACAGCGACAATAATAGTCAGCGGTGACTGTGGTCGCTATACGGAAGGAACGAAGGAAGTAGAATGATGAAGAGAATGACGATTATACGAACCATTGCTGTTGACGGGACTATAAGCAATGTCAAAAGAAAAATATATAAAATAAAACGATTATACAATCGACACGTCCCCGCGCACAATTCCCCACGCGACAATTTCCCCTGCACAATTCCTCGCGAGAAATCTTCCCGCCGCCGACAATTCCCCGCGATGACAATCCCCCCACAATTTAGGTACAACAAATTCCTGCCACTGAAAAATCCCCGCAGTTTTATGATTGTCACCAGAGACTAGAGAAGTGTTGTCACGTAAAGTGGCGCGTCCGTGAACTCTCTCTCTCTCTCTCTCTCTCTCTCTCTCTCTCTCTCTCTCTCTCTCTCTCTCTCTCTCTCTCTCTCTCTCTCTCTCTCTCTATATCTTTTCATTGATTTTGCCAAGGCATTGATTTTGCCAAGGCGTTCGATGTTATTAATCACGCCCTTTTAATAAGAAAACTCAAGCAGTACAAAATGTCCAATCATGCCATAACATTTGTTACCTCTTTTCTTAACGACCGTCAACAACTTGTTGAAATCGGATCACAGAGATCAACACTACTCTCAGTTAAATTTGGTGTTCCTCAAGGCTCAATATTTCGACCCATCTTATTTTCTCTTTATATCAACGACCTACCGCTACATTTAAATTGTTCTTCCGAAATGTTTGCTGATGACTCATCTCTACAGTCATGTAATAGTAATCCTAATGAATTGGTAAATGATCTACAGAAAAATATAGACAATTTAACAAATTGGACTGAAATTAACCATATGTCCCTAAATGCTACAAAAACAAAATGCATGTATGTTACTACACAACAAAAAAGACAAAAAATTATAAATTGTACATTCATGGTCAAAAGATAGAAGTAACTTCGCATAACGTCTTAGGTGTTATTGTCAATAACGATTTATTATGGTCTGAACATATATCTAATCTTGGCAAACGCATTTCAAAAAGGATATATCAACTTGCAAAAATCAAAACCTTTTTAAATCTGAACTCTCGAAAAACATTATTTCATGCGCACATCTTATCTCTTATAAATAAGCGCTTAGAGCTTAAAGATTAGGCGCTATAAAAGTTGTCTTAATACATAAATTACGCATCAACTCTTTGGGATAACAGCAGTGAAACAAATCTGAAACAGATAAGTCGTTTACACAAACAAGCCATAAAATTAATTCTTTTAAAGTCAAACTCCATCACAAACAGTGATTACAATTCTTTAAATATTCTACCACTAAAGGACCGACTGTTATTCAACAAGTGTTCATGCATGTACGGCGTTGTAAATGGAGTAGCTCCTAACAAAAATCACTCAACGTTTCATTATCAACGAATGTAGACATACACACAAACTTTCTTTTCCCCGGACCCCGTAATTATTTTTAAAAATCTAGTTTTGTATACTCGGGGGTTAGGCCTGGAACAATTGATCTTCTCCTTTAAAATCATGCTGCTCGAGGCAAGCCTTTATGAAAGCACTTAAAGCTAAAAATTAATGTTGAAAGCTCTAGGAAAGCATCTCTGTAACTTTAGAAATGAGCGTCTAACCTGTCATAACACTTCGGTATTGATTGTTACTTGAATCATGTGATGTGTGTTTCCCGTCAAATGTTACGATTGCAGGATCGTATAGAGTTGTAGTGAACCTACTTGGCTAAAGTAACCTTTTCTGACAGTTTTTCACGACCTAAAATGCTCTGTTAGACAGTGGGTTATGTAGACTTTCTCTCCAAACCTTTCCTATATTCTTCTTTTATTCAGCTATCAATGTTGCAACTAACAACAATTTTCTGAATTCAACTGCACTGAATCAATCACAAACTGCCAAGAAATCAAACATCTCTGTGTCTCTCTCAACAATGACTCACTGACTGATTGATTTCTATAAGTTTTCAGCTAATTATATAAAACACAGTGGCATCCCTTTCTAGAAGATTCCTGTACATAACAGACCAATCCACAATAAACTCCAGTCTTCTGGTACTATCTAAATTTAGATTACTCAACATTGAAACAAGGCGAATCTGCATAGAGTTAATCCCCTTTCTAGAAAGATCCATTCTAGAAAGATCCTCAATCTTCTTGATCTTACCAAACAAAACTCCTTTAAATTAACACAAAAACTAATAAATCAACGGCTACAATCAAGGCCCAAAGGGAACAAATAATTAATTTAAAATGACAAGAACTACAAGTTATTTTGCGTTGCATCTTGTTCCTTACAAACTTATCGTATGACACGGAATTATCCACACTAGTCCAGTGTGTTGCATTATTGTGGCGGTACCATAGCCGATGAGGTTTAGCCGAGGCATGGTTACTGCTACACCTATCTGCATTGTTACAAAATCGGGACTTTACTGGTGTTGCACTGCCTCCGTTCATTGCCTCCAATATTGTTCCCACCATTTTTGTATCTACAAATGTCCCATATGTGTCTGTTCTAGATCGAGAGGACGCAAAACACAATTTTTCATTCATAATCCAGTTTAATCCAGAAATTTCTGGAGTTAAAATCTTGTGGTCTCTGGAAACTTCCAGACAAGTCTAAATATACACGTTACATCGTAACATATCCCCCCCCCCCTCTTAAGAACAAAATTTACAAAGGAAATTTATTTCCAAAACACTACAATATCTACTAAATAAATATTCACAAAAATAAACAACTCCCTTTCAAGTAATGAACACAAACAACATCAGTACCATGTGTAAACGAAAACACCTCAATTCAAAGCCAATCAAACAGTCCAACTCAAATAGTCTGCACCAACGTTTTCTGAGCCCTTGATCGCTTCAAATCTCTTTTCAAAGTTCTGCAAGTGCATGGCCCATCTCATTATACGTGCATTGGTGAACTTAGCAGAGTTCAAGTAACTCAGTTTGCAGCGCAAAAGGTACCCCTCTCAGAAACAGTTCAAACTTATGCACGCCCCACACGATAGTCAAACACTTTTTCTCTATTGTAGAGTAGTTCTTTTCAGCTCTGCTCAGTTTCTTGCTGGCGTAACTCACCGGGTGTAGCTTCCTGTCGTGTGATTGGAGAAGGACAGCTCCAACCCTGTCGTTTGAAGCATCCATCTGCAGCACAAACGTCTGAGAAAAATGCGGCAGGTGGAGAACGGGTTTCTCAGTCAAGGCCCGCTGGAAGCCCGTAGTGAAGGCTCGTTCCTGGGCCTCTCCCCATGGGACCTGGTTTGGCTGTCCCTTCTTCAGTAGATCCGTCAGTGGAGCGGTGGTGGCCGTGAAGTTTGGGATGTACTCACGGTAGTAGTTGGCAAGCCCCATGAACGAACGGACCTGCTTCTTAGTAGTCGGACGTTCAGCTTCTTTGATTTTTCGTACATTGTCTTCGTGAAGGCCTTTCTTCCCCTCACTTAGGTTGTGGCCAAAGAAGTCAACGTTGTCCGTCTCCAAGAGACACTTTTTCGGACACTCGTTGGCACTCGTCAGCTTCCGAACGAGTTCTTGCAGGCAATTGATGTGCTCGTCCCATGTCTTGGTGTGGACAAGTATGTCATCCCAGTAAAAGACAACGTTCTCCATGTTACCCACAATCTTCTTCAGTCCTCTCTTCAGCGTGGCTCCACTGTTCACCATTCCAAAGGGCATCTTCAAGAACTCATAGTGCCCATCTGGTGTGACAAAGGTTGTTTTGGGGATGTCTTTCTCAGCCACTTTCACCTGATAATATCTCTTGCTGAGGTCGATCTTGGAGAAGTAGTAACTACCACTCACTTCTGGAACAGTTCTTCGGCGGTAGGCTTGGTTCTGGGTCAAACACAGTCAGTTTATTGAGCTTGCAGTAGTCCACACATATACGATCCGACCCATCTGGTTTTGTCACTATGACAACAGGTGAGGCATAGGGAGATCAGGATTCTCTGATGACTCCCAGGTCCAACATCTCCTTGATGTGTGCCTTCAGTTTCTCTCATGTGTGGTAGGGCAGCCGGTAGGGTTTGCAATACACTGGTTTCTCAGACGTGAGGTTAACTTCATGCTGGATTGAGGTTGTGGTGTCAGAATCAGGAGTGAATCGGTCTTGAAATTCTTCTGTCAGCTTCCTCAGTTCACCAGTTTGACAGTCATTCAGGTTTTCCCCGAACTGAACGTCCTTCAAGCTTTCTTCAGGCTTCATCTCATTCAGGTCAAACAGGTCTTCTTCATGAACAGTTTCTTCATTGTGGATGGTGGCTGCTGCTTTCTGCATGTCTCGAGCCTTTCTCTCAACATACTTTTTCAGGAGGTTGGCATGGAACGTTTTGGTCCTTCAAACCGACCACTTTCTCAATGATGTAAGGACCCTTCCACTGCATCAAGAGTTTTGTTGGCATCGGTTGGCAGGAGGATCAGCACCTTTTCTCCTGGCTGGAATTTCCGGTCTTTTGCGTTGCGGTCATATTAATGCTTTCCTTTGATCTGGGCCCTTTCCAGTTCTCGTTGGGCCAATTTGAGGGTTTCTTCCAGTTTCTCTCTCAGGTCGACGACGTACTGGTAGCTGGTCTTCACCTCAGGGGTTCCAATGTTCTTAGTCCATAGCTCCTCCAGGATATGCATGGGTCCCCGGACAGTCCTGCCGTACAGTAACTCGAAAGGGGCAAATCCTGTGGACTCTTGTGGGACTTCCCGATTGGCGAACAGCAAGGCGTTCACATAGCGATGCCACAGCCTGGGTTGTTCCACACAGAGCTTCTTCAGCATAGCCTTCATGGTACCGTTGAGTGTGTGCGTGCGCGCACTAGCGTGCGCGCACGTCTGTTTGTGTGTGTGTTCCTGACTTCCTTGTATGCTCTTCTGAGTGAGTGGGTGAGCGAGCGTGTGTACGTACGCGCAAACAGACGTGCGCGCACTAGCGCGCACGCACACACTCACGCGCGCGCGCGCGCTCACTCACCCACTCACACTACTACTATGGTGAAGGCACACCAGCCTCTCTCTCTCTCTCTCTCTCTCTCTCTCTCTCTCTCTCTCTCTCTCTCTCTCTCTCTCTCTTTTTTTTTTTTTTTTCTCTCTCTGTCTCTGTCTCTCTCATGATGTCTTTCTGTCTGGTCGGCGCTCTTCTGCTGTCTCAGGACCGACATCTTGGAACCGACACACACACACACACACACACACACACACACACACACACACACACACACACACACACACACACACACACACACACACACACACACACACATACACAGACACATACAGAGAGTGTCGGGAATTTGGTGGTGTGTTGGCCAATGGAGACCCAACGGAAGTGGAATGACGTCATCAAACTTCTGGCACACAGCCGAGATATTTTCATCTGGATTGGTTTGCTATCATCTCAGCAAAGCAACGGACACTCCTACTTTGATTCCAAGTAACATTCATTGAATTATTGTGTTTTTGATGAGAATTTATAGCCTTTGGCTTAGTTCTTACCCAAATGTTTTTTTTAATATTGTCATATTGATTCAAGCTTCAAAGAGATGTATGTGTCAACAACCACATCTCTTATGAATCAGTTGGCATACCACTGATTTTGCAAGAGATCGTCTGACAACAGAAGGCTGCAATATCATTGAAACTTCAGCTCTTGAATTTAGAAATATAACAGAGTAAAAAATAACTTGATAGCGAAGGAGCTTGGGAGCTTGAACAAAGCTTAATTTTGTTTGTGTCCCAACCTAAGTCTTTGTTTTAGTTGAAAGATTTGTCATAAAAGGGCTAGGGCAGAAAGTGAGCCTGTTGTATTAGGGTAAGGGTAATTAATAATGCGTGTGGTGGGCAAAATGAAAAGAAAATGACAACTGGTGAATGACTACAACTTTCATTTTTTATTTCACAAGCTTTGGGTATTCTCTCATAGGTTTCATAACATCAACACTGTCATTAATTGAAATACCAAATCTTCCGTAAATTAATAGCACACATTGGCAGGTTTCTCTATGATAACATACCTTGCAAAGAGCAGCAATGCTTCCAATCATTGTTATTCTTAGTTATAAAAAGGTTTGCAATAGGAAAGAATAAAGATATTACTGTGGTGAAGATCTGCACATCATCTAGAAACATTGTTCTCTTCTTTTATGTTCTTGATCTCCACAGGTACAAAAACACCTGGCAATGGTCCAGTGGGTGGCTTACTATCTAGACCTGGAAGTGCTGAGTTTGACATACCACTGCGCAAGACTGGTCCGCCAACCCACCACCTCGTCAACCTCATACAAAGCCAGTGCCTGGATTTGTCACCTGAAAACACTTTCAGCCTTGTTCTGTGATATTCCTGTGGCTTCAAATCGAAAGCAAGACAATGACACTGTGGGAGTTTCCATGGCTCATTCTATAAGCAAATCTCACGTTCCTCTTGTGGTGTGTCCTTTTCAGCACCTGGTGCACGAGATGCTGGCCTGTGACAACCACAGTCTGTGTGGGGACGTGGACAGCTCTACAGGGTGGTACAACAACGAGTGTAAAATGACGCCCATAGCCAAACAGTCCTATTTCTACTGTGACTTATCAGATGAATATTTACCGTACAGTTTGGTGTGTGGTCATCGTGACGACTGCAAAGAAGGAGAGGACGAAATATTTTGTGTTCACCCCGTGTGCACAGGATCAGTGTTGAACTGTGGAAAAGGACAGGTCAGATACTCTTTATTCTCATACATAAAGCATTTTGGTCTTTAAAAAACATTCTGTGGACTGCCCTTCAAAACGGCCTGTCTGAAGAAATATGAAGAAAGCCAGACAGGCAGTTTGGGTGGACAACCCTTGACAGTTTTGCTAAATTTGTACCCAGTAACTCATGAGGTCATGGCTTATTTCATTTGATGTACAAGGAAGTGGGGTGGAGAGGGGGTGGTAGAAAAACAAAAGTATCTACTTACGGTTTGGTAACAACTTGTTATGGGATATGAACATATGTTAAGAATGAATCCATTCCTCTTTTTCATACTAGTTGCTAAAATGAGCTACAAAAGGAGTTTTTAGAGTTAGAGTTAGCTGACATTTGGAGATAAATTAATCCAGAAGTAAGAAGATTTACATGGAGAAGACCCCTTCAACAAAGTAGGCTAGATTTCTTCCTTGTATCTGAAAATCTCTTTTATACACTAAAGATGCTGACATTTTGATAGGTTATAGAAGTGATCACTCCCTTATTTCCCTAGAATTAGAATTCAAAAAAGAATGTAAAAGGAGGACATTTTGGAAATTTAACTCTTCTCACCTGAAAGATACACATTTTGTTGACAAAATCAATGATACAATTAGGCAAACAAAAGAACAATACGCAGCCTTAGTCTATGATAGAAAATCAATTGAAAATATCCCAATAGCAGATCTCACGCTCATGATTTCAGATCAACTGTTTTTAGATACACTTATTATGGAAATTCGCAAAGTCATGATAGAATACAGTATAAGAAGGAAAAAAGAAAATAACGAAAAAGAGCATAAGTTAGAACAAGATATTCTTAACTTAGAAAAGAAAATCAATAAACAGATCAAGACAATCAACAGATTCAAGAAAAAAGAGAAGCTTTGACTGAATTACGCAAAAGTAAAATTGATGGTGTGTTCTCGTGCTATCTTCTCATGTAAAGGGGAAAAAATAAGCAAATACTATTGCAATATGGAAAATAGACACTTTGTTAGTAAACAAATATTTAAGCTTGTTTCTAGCCATGGTGAAGTATTGGAAGATACAAGTGACATACTAAAAGAAACAAAAGAATTTTACAGCCATTTGTACAAAGGAAGGGAAGTAACCAATTGTCAATTAACTGACTATGTACCAACTCTTCCAAAATTAAATGAAATTGAGTCTGAGTCATTGGAGGGATTAATATCACTAGAAGAAGCCACGACAGCTTTAAAAAATATGAAAAATGGTTAAAGTCCAGGAACAGATGGTATGACTGTAGAGGTTTTTTTAATTTTTCTGGAGACAAATAGGTGGCTTTGTAGTTAGATCATTAAATGAAGGTTTTAAGAGGGAAGAAATGTCAATAACGCAAAAAGAAGGAATCATTATATGTTTACCTAAAGGAGACAAACCTAGAGAGTTTCTCAAAAATTGGCGACCTATATCTTTATTAAATGTAGCCTATAAAATAGGAACCACGTGTATAGCAAATCGAATAAAGACTGTCCTACCCGAAGTTATACACGAAGATCAAACTGATTTTGTAAGTGGTAGGTACATCAGTAATAATATCCGTTTGATTTATGATTTGATACATCATTTGAACAAAAATCAATTGCCAGGATTATTGGTATCAATTGACTTTGAGAAAGCTTTTGATTGCGTCAATTGGTCTTTCATGCAGAATGTACTTAACACGTTTCGTGTTGGTAAAGACATATGTCAATGGATAAAAACTTTTTATGCGAACATTTCGTCTTCTGTAATTGTAAACGGATCAGTGTCTGAATGATTTACTGTACAGAGAGGCTGTAGACAGGGAGATCCAATCTCTCCATATACACTACTCACAAAAAGTTAAGGATCACTATGAGAAAACAGGTGCGCAATAAACTCCGTTCGCTCCTGTTATTTATTTCTCAGTCAAGCCAAATTGTTATGAATTCTTGTTCAGCTGTAAGTGGGCGATGTTGTGTTAGTGGAAACATTGCACGTGATTCTCTATTACTGAGCTTGGCAGCAAAAGAAAAAGCGGAAACTTGCGAAAAAGGACCTTGTTTTGGATCGTTCTGCATGAACACATTGCACAAGCCAGATGAAAAAACCATTATGCACGTGCAAGCACTACTGTTTATGTGTGAGATGCTGTCTCTTGCTTGGCTTTATAAGAAGACATACCACCAGTATTAGGCCTGATTTGACAATGCCTCCATGACGAAAATTGAGCGAGTTGGATAGGGGACGAGCTGTTGCATGGTTCCAAGATGGTGTTCCCAAGCGAGAAGTGGCCAGGCGACTTCAGGTGTCCATCTCGGTCATTGTCAGACTGATTCAACGCTTCACAGCCACTGGGAGGGTCCATGAAAGACGCAGATCTGGTCGACCGAAGAAGACAACTCCACGTGAAGATCGTCTCATTGAACGACAAGCCCTGCAGACAAGAACAGCCTCTTCCAGCATCATTCGAAGGCAGCTGAGGGTGGCTACTAACATCAACATCAGCCAGCAGACCATACGGAACCGCCTTCATGGGTTTAACCTCCGTTCTCGTCGCCCAGCTGTACGGCCACGCTTAACTCCAGCCCATAGGGCAGCACGCCGCGCCTTCTGCAGACGTCACGTGAGGTGGACACGTCAGCAATGGTCCCAGGTCCTGTTCAGTGATGAATCACGCTTCACCCTGAACCACAACGACGGCCGACTGAGGGTCTGGAGGCGCCCAGGGGAACGCTTTATTGACGCCACTGTCCAAGAAAAGGTGGCCTTTGGTGGAGGTTCTGTAATGGTCTGGGGGGCCTTCAGCCTTCACCACAGAACACCCTTGTATCATGTACAGGGTAACCTGACTGGCCTCCGATACCGGGATGAGATCCTTCGACCGCTGGCTGTGCCTACACTGCAGCAGATGGGACCGCCGGCTGTCTACCAGGATGACAACGCTCGCCCCCACAGGGCAAGGGTGGTCAACGACTTCCTGCAGCAGTCTGGAGTCAACAGAATGGAGTGGCCAGCATGCAGTCCCGATCTCAACCCGATTGAGAACCTCTGGGATGAGCTGGATCGCAAAGTGAGGAGCAACCACCCCCCTCCCAGGGATGCCCAGCACCTCTACCAGATGCTGCAGGCTGAGTGGCAGGCGCTTCCACAGAGGATCTTCACCACCCTGGTCAACTCCATGAGGACTCGCTGCGTCGAGTGCCAGAACAGCCATGGCGGATACACGCATTACTGAACTTTTGGGAGCATCAGAATGCCCTGTCTTGTGATTTCAATGACTTTGGGAAATCAAATTTCGATACGTACCCACTTTGATCAAATGTACAGACCAAACGATTGCTCGAAATTGAAGGCAATTGTGTATCGTTATCACTAAAGCATTGAATTAAATGTTGGCCAAAATTCAACGCATTGGCTTTCTTATTTGGAAAGTTATGAATTAGTTTGCAAGTGATCCTTAACTTTTTGTGGATAGCTTATTTTTATTCTCTGTGCAGAGATTTTAGCATGTAAGCTATCCACAAAAAGTTAAGGATCACTTGCAAACTAATTCATAACTTTCCAAATAAGAAAGCCAATGCGTTGAATTTTGGCCAACATTTAATTCAATGCTTTAGTGATAACGATACACAATTGCCTTCAATTTCGAGCAATCGTTTGGTCTGTACATTTGATCAAAGTGGGTACGTATCGAAATTTGATTTCCCAAAGTCATTGAAATCACAAGACAGGGCATTCTGATGCTCCCAAAAGTTCAGTAATGCGTGTATCCGCCATGGCTGTTCTGGCACTCGACGCAGCGAGTCCTCATGGAGTTGACCAGGGTGGTGAAGATCCTCTGTGGAAGCGCCTGCCACTCAGCCTGCAGCATCTGGTAGAGGTGCTGGGCATCCCTGGGAGGGGGGTGGTTGCTCCTCACTTTGCGATCCAGCTCATCCCAGAGGTTCTCAATTGGGTTGAGATCGGGACTGCATGCTGGCCACTCCATTCTGTTGACTCCAGACTGCTGCAGGAAGTCGTTGACCACCCTTGCCCTGTGGGGGCGAGCGTTGTCATCCTGGTAGACAGCCGGCGGTCCCATCTGCTGCAGTGTAGGCACAGCCAGCGGTCGAAGGATCTCATCCCGGTATCGGAGGCCAGTCAGGTTACCCTGTACATGATACAAGGGTGTTCTGTGGTGAAGGCTGAAGGCCCCCCAGACCATTACAGAACCTCCACCAAAGGCCACCTTTTCTTGGACAGTGGCGTCAATAAAGCGTTCCCCTGGGCGCCTCCAGACCCTCAGTCGGCCGTCGTTGTGGTTCAGGGTGAAGCGTGATTCATCACTGAACAGGACCTGGGACCATTGCTGACGTGTCCACCTCACGTGACGTCTGCAGAAGGCGCGGCGTGCTGCCCTATGGGCTGGAGTTAAGCGTGGCCGTACAGCTGGGCGACGAGAACGGAGGTTAAACCCATGAAGGCGGTTCCGTATGGTCTGCTGGCTGATGTTGATGTTAGTAGCCACCCTCAGCTGCCTTCGAATGATGCTGGAAGAGGCTGTTCTTGTCTGCAGGGCTTGTCGTTCAATGAGACGATCTTCACGTGGAGTTGTCTTCTTCGGTCGACCAGATCTGCGTCTTTCATGGACCCTCCCAGTGGCTGTGAAGCGTTGAATCAGTCTGACAATGACCGAGATGGACACCTGAAGTCGCCTGGCCACTTCTCGCTTGGGAACACCATCTTGGAACCATGCAACAGCTCGTCCCCTATCCAACTCGCTCAATTTTCGTCGTGGAGGCATTGTCAAATCAGGCCTAATACTGGTGGTATGTCTTCTTATAAAGCCAAGCAAGAGACAGCATCTCACACATAAACAGCAGTGCTTGCACGTGCATAATGGTTTTTCCATCTGGCTTGTGCAATGTGTTCATGCAGAACGATCCAAAACAAGGTCCTTTTTCGCAAGTTTCCGCTTTTTCTTTTGCTGCCAAGCTCAGTAATAGAGAATCACGTGCAATGTTTCCACTAACACAACATCGCCCACTTACAGCTGAACAAGAATTCATAACAATTTGGCTTGACTGAGAAAAAAATAACAGGAGCGAACGGAGTTTCTTGCGCACCTGTTTTCTCATAGTGATCCTTAACTTTTTGTGAGTAGTTTAGAATAAGAGATAATTTAGATATTAAAGGCATTACAATAGGAGACACAGAAATGAGTCAGTCAGTTTGCAGACAAGTCTTTCTTCCTTGAAGGCGACAAAAAATCATATGAAACTTTATTCTCAGATCTTTCAGAGTTTGAAAACATGTCAGGACTTAAACTTAATCATGGGAAGACAAATAATGTTTGGTTGGGAAGCAGAAAAAATAATCAAAGAACATTTTTACAGCACTTAAACATGGAATGGAACCCGTCATAATTCAAACTCCTTGGTATATGGTTCACAAATGATCTTACTGATATGGCAGAAATAAATATGAAAGATAAATTTCAGGAAACTAAGACATTATTTAATATTTGGTCTAAAAGATCCACTAGGTAGAGTAGCCATTCTAAAATCACTACTTTTGTCTAAGCTGGTGTATTTGTGGATTTTACTCCCTAACCCTCCAGACAATTTTGTCCAACAACTCCAGAGGATGACCATTGATTTCATATGGGATAAGAAAAGGGATAAGCTTAAAAGATCTATTGCAATTCATCCAATTGAAGAAGGGGGCATCAATATACCTTATATCAAAGCCTACATTTATTCACTTAAATTAAATTGGCTCAATAAATTGTTAGGTGACAAACAACCGAAATGGGCAAAAATATTACATAATGAATTCTCAGAAGTTAGTAAGATTCACAAATTTGGACCTGGAAAACTGAAAAAAGCCAATGTTAATCCATTTTGGAAAGACGTTTTTGATGCCTACCACATTTTGTTTTACAAAACTGAAACATCCGAGCCAGAAGATCTTTTGATGGAACCCATTTTTTTCAACGAAAACTTCAAGATTGATGATAAAATATTATATTTTCCAGATTGGGCAGACCAAAACATAATTTATGTTAAAGATCTTTTAAAAGATAATGGATCATTCTTAAATATGAATGAACTTAATCAAAAGTACGGCTTGAATGCTCGTCCTCTGGATGCTTTAGGATCTATTGATACGATTAAAATGTATATGAGAAAAAATGGTATACACGTCATAAATAACACCTGTCGCGAAAGAGTAAAAGCCCTGGATTTAGTAATTGCAAACCAAAAAGGATCTAAAATATTTTACAAAGTAATGATAGATAAAGCAAAACTACCAGTTGCATCAACAAACTGGGAACGTATTTTAAGAAGTCAAATTAATTGGTCAAAAGTATTTCATAATGTTAAAACTATCCCAGAAGTAAAACTACGGTGGTTTCAAATCAAAATAAACAACATAATTATTGTTACAAACTCTATCTGAAACAAAATGGGAATAAAAGAAAATAACTTGTGCAATTTTTGTAATGCAGAAAAAGACACCGTTTTTTCATTATTTATGGGCATGTGTACATACCAGAACCTTTTGGGAAGAATTAGAAAATTTTATAAAAATTAAGTGTGTGCATTGTGACAGATTATCATTCACTGCTTGTATTGTATTATTTGGTTGTGATGAAAATTACAGAATGGACGAAGGTTTATCTTTTATTTTGCTACAAGCAAAATACTTTGTTTATATGTGTCGTATCAATGAAATAAAACCTACATTGCCTGTGTTTTTACGACAATTGATACACTTAAAGAAGGTTGATAGATATGTACACCAGCTGGACATGCTTCAGGATAAATGTAATACAAAGTGGTTACCATATAACTCACTCTTAGCATAACGCTGTTATTACTATTAGTGTTTGAGGAATGGCTGTTACAATAGGGAAGTGGGCTGTGCTGGATCTGTATCAAAATCGCTACTGCTGTCATTTTTTAAGAAGAAAAATCATTTCAGCGCTTATTTGACTGCTTTGTTGGGTTTAAAAAAAAAAAATTATGTCAAATCTGTAAACATATTTATTTTAAGAAAAGTGAATTGCATAACAATAATGAACATACTATTATTATATCACAACCTGTTCTGTTGATCTGACAGCGAAAATAATTACTTGTATGAATAGAGAGAGTGAGAATGATGGGGGGAGAGGGGGGGGGGGGGATGGGTGAGTGGGTATATAAATGTAAAATAAACCCCTATTAGCATGTAATGTATCCTTGTAGACTGATTTGTAGGTATTATGTTTGTACATGAAAAAGATGAAGTTGTATGCATATGTAAACACTATGCCTATTTGCTCAATTTTCGATGTTATGGCATAGTTGGATTGTTAATAAGCTATTCATACTTATTGATGATGCTTGCATTAATTTTTGTTCGAATGTACAAATCATTGGAGAAAAGAGAACCTTCTTTGCAAGGGAAAAAAAAGAAGAAAAAAAAGGAGTTTTTCAGAATGTTATGATGCACTCTCAATATCAGTTTAATGTTGTATGTGTCTGAATATGGAATAGACTTTTTCTTTCTTTTTAAAGAATGCAAGGCTTAAGTGAGTTTGAAGTTTGTGTGTCCTAAATCTGTTAGGTTAATGTTTCTTTCGAAGTGTGTAGATACCAAGAAACAATGTGATGGTTTTGAAGATTGCGTGACAAAAGTGGATGAATCCACATGCCCTCCTGTAGAGCTCTCAAACCATGTACACACAGTGAAACCTCCCGCTGCAGTAACCTTTGACCAACCTGGACGATTTTCTGTCACCGCACTTCCAGCCAACACCTCTCAGTGTCCAGACACCCACCTCCAGTGTCCTGGTGATGGTTATTGTATGCCTGTGTATGTCAGATGTAACGGCATCAACGACTGTCCTGGTCACGGAGATGAAATGCATTGTGGTCATTTCAGATGTCCCGGGTTTTACCGATGCCGTGGCAAAGGGAGAACGCAATGTCTTCTTTTGAATCACTTATGTGATGGAAGGACTCAATGTCCTCAGCATGATGATGAACTGCTGTGTGACATGACTTGTCCTGAGCCATGTCTTTCTTACGGCCTGGCCTTCACCTGCACTCACCCCTTTCAGGTCCACTCTAACCCTCAGTTACGTTACCTGGAGGCCAGAGGGAGTAATCTGCTACAGACAGACCTGTTGCACAACGTCATGTTAATTCATCTTGGTGTGCATGCTTGTGGGTGATGCAATTTAACAGACTTCAACTTCACCAATCTTCACAGTTTGGATTTAAGTGATAATCTATTGCATAATATTAACTTTAGCCATTTTGTAAGAATGTATCATCTTCGTAGATTAAGTTTCGCTGGAAATCCTCTGTCAGCTCGTCTTTCTGATGCACAAACAACATTTTCATTTCTGTCCTTGAAGGTCGTTAACTTTTCACGAATCACTGTAGATGTTCTGAACATGACAATTTTATCAGTTGCAATGTCAGAATTAAGAGTTCTGGATTTGTCCAATAGCGGCATTAAGTTACTACAGGGTGAGAGAGTTCTCAAATCTCTGCGAGCACTAGACCTGCGTAGAAGCAGTGTGTCTTATTTCACACCAAACCATGAAAAGAATGACTTCTCTCGAGCGTGTGTTTGATGATGATTTCAAACTGTGCTGCCCAACTGTTTTGCCGGATAATTTTCGGGGTAAATGCTTTTCACAGTCCAATGAAATCTCATCATGTGATGACCTGTTGAAGTCTGACATTTACCGTTTCTGTCTGGCAATTTTCTGCCTGCTAGCAATTTGGGGAAACTTGAGCTCCTTTGTCTTTGGTCATCCGTACAAAAACAAAAGACTGTTTTTTCCGTGTTTGTCATTAATCTATGTCCTTCTGATTTTCTGATGGGAGTATATCTCGCCATCATTGGGTCAGCTGACAGAGTGTATGCAGGGGTTTATGTCTGGAACGACAGAGCTTGGAAGACAAGCGCAGCATGTAGTGTGGCAGGGTTTTTGTCTTTGTTGTCGTCAGAGGTGTCAGCATTCATTATCTGCCTCATCACTTTGGATCGGTTCATAGTTCTCCGCTTTCCTTTCAGTCAGATCCGCTTCAGAGGAAATGAGAATTACTCTGGTTTAGTTCAAATGTGTTGGTCGTGATACTTGATGCAGCAGAAAAATACAGCCTGCATTATATCACACCGACACACTTGGCAAGACTTTCATCTCCTACTGAAAAAAGAAAAACACAAATCAAGATTCAAAACATTTGCAATGCACAATATTCACAAGACATGGAAGGTAAGCTTATTGCAGATACTACAAGCTGGCAGGCTACATAATAAAATGTGCCAGCATTTGCCAATACAGAATGGATTGAGCGAGAGAGAGAGAGAGAGAGAGAGAGAGAGAGAGAGAGAGAGAGAGAGAGAGAGAGAGAGAGAGAGAGAGAGAGATTCGTTGACACATATCTGTCTTATGCGCACACACAATAGTTACGTGCAAATTATTCTCTTCCAAACACACACACACGCACGCACGGGCACACACACACACACACACACACGCGCACGCACACGCACACAACAACAACAACAATAAACAAAACAGCAAACTCCTTTTCAGAAGTCAAAATAAACTTTTACTTCCAAAGGTCTTCAATTGTTTCAAAATTGTATGCATACAAATCAATCTACATTTCAAGTCAACAGATGTGCGTAACAGATTTGATTGCTTTGTGTCAAATTTACCCACGCACTAATCCATAAAATCTGAACACCAAGATAATTCCATGAATCAGCAATAATTTTTGTTCCAATATGTTTTTAAACAAATGAAAATCAAATATCAAAAGAAATGAAATTAGTACATGTTGAACATAAGTCCTAGCACGTGAAAATGTGTCGTTTGTCACACAAACAGACATACACAAAATGTGTCTTAATCCGAAGCATTCCTGATAAGATTTACAAGTAATGTGAATATTCTACAAAGTTACAGAAAATGGCTATTAAATGCCTACATTTGGATATCACCGGTTTGTTATAACTAAACATACTGCGAAAGATGAATAACACAATTATTAAAGTCATAGAATGTGTTATTTGATATTTACAAGTGTACCATACATTTTCAAAGAGTTTGATTGCGTGTCAAAACGAAGAAAACAAGATCGTGTTCTGATCATTAAAAAAAACGGGGAAGCAAGCATGTGGCTAGGGAAGAAATCTTATTTAATATGACTTCTTGTATGCAGAGAAACAATCGTACTAAATGTAATCAACAACAAAACAATGAGATATCGATCAAAGATAAACAGCAAACTGGAAGACAGGTTAAAGCGCAGAAAAAAAAAAAAAAAAACACACACACACACACAAAACCCAACAAGATATATCCCTTCCTTTGTTTACTTTCTTTTTCTGTTTCTCCAACTTTCTTTGGCAAAACTGAAACATGAACAGGAAAGATGCAGTCAGGAGAGTGAACGTCTGTTTAACGTCCTCCGACTTGGAACTGTAAAGATAGTGGTACGATCCTGGAGGTACTGCAATACCAGGAAATATAGCAGTTATGGGAACATTCTCATTAACGCTTTCGTTCGAAGCATGCTCTCTTTTTGTGTGACTTGGTGGTGTTTTGTACATGGCATACAAAACCAAACTGAAACAGACTGCAACGTCACTGGAACATACAACAAACCTCATGCAACAGTGGACACGTGTAGCAGAAGCTGATATTACATAACAATTCAAAATGAGAATGATAATAAAAAAATAGATATTACACCAGAAGTAGGTTTGTAAATGTCTAGGGAATACAGAGGTCCTCCACCTGGGAAGGGGGGGGGGGGGGTTAAAGGGGCACCCTGACGGATGAGTCTTTGCAAGAAATACGTCGAAATCACCACGAGAACACCCTTTACAGAGATCGCAACATTCACTTTGCTCTGGTTTCCTAGAAACCAAACAGTCAAATCGGCGATTCCTCCTTGGCGGAGGTGCTGGAAGTCCAATTCTTTCAGTGAAAGAGAAGGCATGTTTCTAACAGTTTCTGAGTCGCTTTGACCAAATCACGAAATGTCCACAATACAAGGAGTTTCGCTCACAACAAAGGAAATAGTTCCATGTTTTTAAATCTGCAATACAAAAAAGAAAAAAGCTTCAACCGCTCGAGTGGCCTCCTCCCACCCCGTCCAAAATTGTCTCTCTCCGGCAACTCCGCCAAGGAGGAATCAACGTTTTGACGGTTTGATTTATAGGAAACCAGAGCAAAGTGAGTGTTCTGATCCTTGAAAAGGCTGTCTTTCTGGTGATCTCGACGTGTTTCTTGCAAAAATTCATCCGTCAGGGTCCACCTTTAACAATTTAAACGAACACAGCGAGAAAAAGAGAACATTGTCATCAATCCTTTCACTCCAAAATGTTAGTACTGTTTCGGGTTTCTTTCTTTCCCATTGCTTTGTTTTAGTAGAAACTAAACGTTACAACCGGAACAAGCAAGTAAGCCAACATCTGTTTGTCAACCTTTCTTTCAAATTAGTTTTCTCTGCAGAGCTCCATCTATCTAATGTGTAATCATAAACTATGAAACTACAATTACAATCTTAAAACAAACAAGTAGATCGGACGTTTTCATTTAACTTGTTTTTACCATTTGTTTTGTTGTTGGCCCGTCTCAGTTCAAAATGTAGGGGGAAACACGCATGTCTAAGAACATTATTATTTGTTTGGTCATCAATGTCATTTGCCCCCCACCATAATTCCCCTTGCTTCTCTCTCAGGCGGGCCAATTAAAACTTGAGTAACACTTTATGGTCCAAGAGAAGCGATTAAGACAAAACATTACTGAACCAGTCTTCCCCCCTTTCTTTGGTTTTGTATCTGTAAACACTTTTCATCTCCTTTCTTTTCAGGCGGTCCAGTCGGTGCGGGCGGAGGTGTAGAGGTGGTGGTGGGGGGAGCTGTCCTTCACAGCGGTTCCCCCCTCACCCAAGGTCAAGGTCGCTCTGTAGATGTTGGTCACCGCAGGGCAGGAGCCCTCCCCCTCCCCCACCCCTTCCTCTCCTCCCTGCCCTTCCCCTCCCTTCTCCCCCTCCCCAAGGGCTGAGGATTCCCTAGACAAGGCCGGTGCCCAGGAAGGGAGGCTACCCACGCGGGCAGGGTGATGAGGGTGGGGGAGGTGGGGGCGGGGGGTCCAGCGGAACAGGGCCCACCAGGGGTGGGGGGTGAGGGGGGTGAGAGGGGGCCGGGGGCGAGGGGCCGCGCGGAGACGAGGGGGCTGGCAGCAGAGTCTCTGACAGAAGGGGGAGGAACTACAGCAGTAGCGGAGAAACAGGTAGGTGGCCACACCTAGAGCAAGACCTAGGAGACATAAATAGACAAAGCTGGTATAACAACAAACAAACAACAAGAGAGTATGCTTTAAACAAAGCAAGACCTGCTGAAAATTCACGGAACCATGAAACACACACACCAGTGGGTTTCCACTTAAACCACATCAGCTAAGATAGTGAAATATGAACATATTATTGATAAGAGATATTGAAACAAGGGCATCGCTGGGCGGCAGCAACGCATTGTGACAATGCAAACCCGGCCAGAGTTATGTCCCCCCCCCCCCCCCCCCCCCCCCCCCCAATAAACACACCACTTTCCACCCTTACAGAACGCATAAAATAAATAGCCCAAAATTTGAAGCGATTCTGTTCAGTAGTTCACGAGATACAGCTGAACTTTTATACAAACTTCCTTGCACCGAGTTATGTCCTCTCCCCCCCCCCCCCCCCCCAATAAACACACCACTTTCCACCCTTACAGAACGCATAAAATACATAGCCCAAAATTTGAAGCGATTCTGTTCACGTGATACAGCTGAACTTTTATACAAACTTCCTTGCACCATGGTACACCACCACACAAAATTTGAAGCGATTCTGTTCACTAGTTCACGAAATAAAGCTGGGGGGAAATTACATAGCCCAAAGAAGGAAATTTCGGTTTTCAAGGTCAAACTTCAAGGTCAAGGTCAGCACGGTGTTGATTAACGAACGGAAGCTTCCTTTTCAAGCTGTCTACCCCTCTGCCAATTTTAATCAAAGTCCAAACAGTAGTTTTTAAGATAATCGATACACACACACAGACAGACAGACAGACACACACACAGACACACACACACACACACACACAAACCAATCGCAAAACCCCGGCCTCTGGCCGGGTAATGAAAATTTGTCGTGTTCGTTTTGCCCTACTAGGCCTACACGAAGGTCAAACCGTATTTCATGTTCACGTGTACATGAAATCAGAACCATAGCAATTTAGTTCATTTCATGTTAGTAATGTGGTTTATAATACATTTACAGTATTCTGGCTTTCGCATTATCAGCAGGTAATATAGACCTAGATCTAATTCCATATGGCTTTCTAATAAAAGCTTTCAACTCACAGAAACAATTCGGTTACGACACCGAAAGTTCATCCCTCTCTGTCTCTGTCTGTCTGTCTGCCTGCCTGTCTGTCTGTCTGTCTGTCTCTCTCTCTCTCTCTCTCTCTCTCTCTCTCTCTCTCTCTCTCTCTCTCTCTCTCTCTCTCTCTCTCTCTCTCTCTCTCTCTCTCATAAGTCACAAGTCATACGTTTCTTTATTGTACAAACGCGCATGGAATATCGTCTTCCACCGTGTAAAATAGAATAAAATACATCAAAATAAAAATAAAAATATTAATCAAAAGCATGAGACAGAAAATGTACACTTAAACAGATATGTAACTCTCACGCCACACCCAATCATTCATCTACTGTCCGCTATCTTGTTCACTCATGCAACCCACCACCACTCCCACCTTCATTTTTGTTCTTAATTTTCGGTTCTTCTTCTCTTTTTTCCCCTTTTCTTTTCTTTCTTCCCCCCCCCCCCCTTTTTTTGTTTCTTGCTCTTTTTTTGTTTCTTTTTCTCTCCTTTTTTTAGGCAGTCTCCCCCCCCCCCCCCCCCCCCCCCCCCCCCCCCCCCCCCGGATCTCTCTCTCATCCTTTTGTCTGCATGCCTAACTCTCTCCGTCTCTCTGTACATTACCAATAGGCAGTCCCACTAGTACAGCCAGGGCGTCTCTAAGGGCGTGTCTCTGCTCTCCTCGTGGCACGCGCAGGTTGTGGCCAATCACACAGTGACAGCGGCTGTAGGCCGCACGCGAGCACGTGAGGTCATCTGACGTCACAGCCTGAGGTAGATTGCGCCAGTTCTGTATCAGAGAGAGAGAGAGAGAGAGAGAGAGAGAGATTTTACTGTAATAAGACTAATAATTACTTTACATTTTTCACTGAGAAGCAACATTCTGCCATTCTGGGAAAAGGGATAGGGTTAGGACCAGCCTAGTGCCATATTTCATAACTAGAAGCAGACTTTTTAAGATTGAGGGTCGTAAACATGATGGAATGTCGAAAGTGCAACTTTGCTATATTAGTATAGCATTATGTTATCAATCGCACCCTTACCAGTCATATCATTTAGTCATAACTCACACAAGCATACCGTTCATTTACCTTCACGCCCACACTGGTATACCATTTACCCACTACACCCATACTGGTATACCATTTACGCATTACACCCAGACTGGTATACCATTTTATTCACCACACCAATACCAGTATACCAACTATCCACCACAACAATACCGGTATACCATCTATCCACCACAACCATACCAGTATGCCATTTATCCATCACATCCATACCGGTATGAGATTGTTGGTGGTGTTCAGGCCAGCAGGCTGGGGTACTAGCAGCACTCCACAGTTGGTACCGGTCCAGGATCCGGGACAGAAGCACGTGTAGCCATGGAAACCGTTCAGACAGGATCCGCCATTCAGACAGGGGGATGAGGCGCAGTGGTCAGTGCCTGAGAGATTTATATTTTTTAAAAGTCATCAAATGACGGACAATGAAAACCAGTGCCGCTGGGCGCAAGTTAATTTCATTTAGCTTTGTTTGGAACTTTAGGCTTTACTGCCTTTTGCCTGCTAGATCTATGTCGTTTTTTCTACTTTGGTTTTCAATGTCTTGTTGTATTGAGAGTGCAGCATTTAATGATAAGACATACCCTCCTATTTGATATTTAAATTTTTCTGGAAGCAATATTCTCCTTATCTAAATTATGTTCAAAGCTGTTGAGTGTGTCCCTGAGGCAACTATGGTGCTGAGTAATAATGAGTTCCATGTATGAATAATCCTGTTTGACCATTTGACCACAGTCATAGTCTTTCATCAATCGCGTCAAATTTTTTGAAGGCATCCGCGCAAACCATTTTGCCGTCGTGAACAGTTTTTAATATTTGTATATATATGACTGTTATAATAATAACAATAATAATAATAATAAGGCCTTGAATAATAATAATAATAATAATAATACCATCTGCATTAGCTGATTTAAGTTCACGTGTCACCTATAATCTTGTTAGCTTCAACTTTTAGATTTGAGTGATAACTCGCTCAAGATTGTTTTTCATGTGCATGCATTTTCTTCACCCCTTTTTTTTGGTTTGTGTGTGTGTACTGATACTCACTGTTGTTTTGTGAAATTGGGAGAGATGAGACTACTGTCAGTCAAGAGAAAGATTTCCTAGTAAAAGGTCGAGCACGACTGAAATATTGGAATAAAAGCAACTAACTAGCTTGTTGGTGTTTCCTTTGTTTCATTTTCATAATAATAATAATAATAATAATAATAATAATAATAATAATAATATAATAATAATAAGTAATAACTTGTTAGCTTCAACTTTTAGATAATAACTCGCTAAGATAATAATAATGTGCATAATAATAATAAATAATAATAATAATAATAATAATAATAAATAATAATAATAAACTAATAATAATAATAATAATAATAATTAGCACTTACATAGCGCACGTATCTAGAAAAAAATATTCATGGCGCTTTACAAAGAATGAAAACCACAAACATTCCCACAAAGACAAATACACACACACAGACACACACACACACACACAAGGAGTGGTTCGCGCACACACACACACACACACACGCGCATGCACACACTCACCACACAAGCACACATAAACATAGCAGGCACGTACACACCACACACACCACGCACGTACACGCATACGCATACACACATGCGCACGCGTGCGCGTACACACGCATTCACCCACTTACACACTCACCACTCAATTATACATGCAGCACAATCAACCAATGCATGACAACTACAGCTTTGAGAATAGATGAGTTTTCCAGTTAGATTTGAATATTTCCAGAGAGTCAGAGTAGAGTGTCTGAGAGACAGGGGTAAGTTGTTCCACACAGATGGAGCCTGGAACGAACAGGACCTTTCACCATAGGTTTTGGTTTTGACAGTGGCTGGTTGCAGGAGGCGAGTGTCAGAGGAAGAGCGGAGGAGACGAGAAGGTGTGTAGAGGTGAAGTAGGTCAGACAGGTAATCAGGGGCAGAACCAGAGATGACAGCGAAAGAAAGGGTGGAGAGTTTGTGGTCAATTCTGTCAGAAATTGATAACCAGCGAAGAAGACGCGTGACATGTTCAAACTTGGAACATCGGAGGACCAGTCGAGCAGCATTATTCTGGGTTCTTTTGAGTTTGTGGAGAAGGTACTGAGGGAGGCCTGTGGCAGCGCAAAATGTTACAACGCAGGAAAATGTTACAGTTGTAACATTTTGACGCCTTGTAACATTTTGCGCAGAAAGTCCTGCAGCAAAATGTTACAAATGTAACATTTTGCCGCGTTGTAACATTTTGCACGGAAAGCCTGCGGCAAAATGTTACAATTTTGTTACAATTGTAACATTTTGCACGAGGCGCCCACCTTTGATTGAAAGTTTTCAATTGTAACATTTTGACGCGTTGTAACATTTTGCCCGGGGCGCCTCGCGCAAAATGTTACAATTCTAACAAAATTGTAACATTTTGCCGTAGGCTTTCCGTGCAAAATGTTACAGGGGCACCTCACGCAATTTGTTACAATTGAATTTGCTACAATTGTTACAATTGTAACAGTTTGCCGCGTTGTAACATTTTGCGTTGCCACAAGGCCAGCGAGAAGGGAATTGCAGTAATCAATGCTTGAAAGAACGAAAGCACAGACCAAGGTTTGTGTTGCGTCAGTAGACAGGTAATGGCGGACAGAAGTTATCCTGCGGAGCTCTAGATAGGCAGATCTACAGATGTTGGAGACATGTTGTTGAAGAGAAAGGCTTTGGTCTAGAGTGATACCGAGACTGGGAACAGATGAAGAGAGAACGTGGGAGAGAGGAATAACCAATCAATTTCTTTGGACAGGCCAGCATGAGTTCAGTCTTGTCGTCATTCAGTTGCAGCTTGTTTAGAGTCATCCAAGTTTTAAGGCTGTAATACATTCCTGTATCCTCAATATCAACCTGTCGACCTCTGTAAGAGAGGCTGACTGATAAAGCTCTGTATCATTGGCAAAGCTCTTGTGAGACAGTGAATGCTTACTAACATCAGACAGGAGCAGCATACAACACCATAAGACAAGTGAGAAGGCTCCGAGTACTTGCCGTTTACACAGACAGTC
The DNA here is from genome assembly GCA_017654935.2 of Phymorhynchus buccinoides. Taxonomy (NCBI): domain Eukaryota; kingdom Metazoa; phylum Mollusca; class Gastropoda; order Neogastropoda; family Raphitomidae; genus Phymorhynchus; species Phymorhynchus buccinoides. The sequence goes on along the minus strand of CM065688.1, from coordinate 8,481,288 downwards.
TGGGTGCGGTCAGTCAAGTAGGATTCGAACCAAGAAAGAGCAAGGTCATGTATGCCATAACAAACACGGAGTCTGTGAAGAAGGATACAGTGACCTATGGTATCAAAAGCAGCGCTGAGATCTAACAAGGCTAGAACAGAAAATGTGTTTTCATCAAAGCCAAGCAGAATATCATTTACAATCTTGAGAAGAGCTGTTTCCGTACTATGAAATGTCCGATAAGTAGACTGGTGGGGGTTCAATATGGGTGTTTTTTTAATTGTAGATGAGAAAGAAGTTGAGGGAGGACAGCTTTTTCAGTGATATTAGAGAGAAAGGAGAGGTTATATACAGGTCTATAGCTTTTTAAACTTTCTTGATATAAATGGCAGATTTATAAATGGAGGGGAATGAACCAGACATCAAGGAGTCGTTTACAGCATGAGCAATGTGTGGCAACAGAACATCAAGACATTCACAGAGTAGCGGTGAGGGCATGGGGTCAAGTTCACAAGTTTTAGAACTAGCACTCGAACACAGTTCTTCGACAAACTGTTAGGTGACAGGTTCAAATCGTTCTAGAACAGGACCACAGTACACTCTATCACAAACTGGTGAGGGTGCAGCAACAGCAGAATCCTAACCCTAACCCTAACTCTATCACAAACTGGTGAGGGTGCAGCAACAGCAGAATCCTAACCCTAACCCTAACTCTATCACAAACTGGTGAGGGTGCAGCAACAGCAGAATCCTAACCCTAACCCTAACTCTATCACAAACTGGTGAGGGTGCAGCAACAGCAGAATCCTAACCCTAACCCTAACTCTATCACAAACTGGTGAGGGTGCAGCAACAGCAGAGTCAAGCTTTTCACGGATTAGGGCTATCTTTGTCCTGAAAAAGTCAGCTAACTTCTGGGGGAGTTCTTGAACACTGAAATTTGAAGGGAGTGGGGAGCTACTTTACCTAGAATATTATTTGTAACACTATATAATTGTTTAACAGTTGAGCATGCAAGTACTTTAGATGAATAAAAAGCAGATTTAGCACAGTCAACAATATAAGTAAACGGTTCCTGGCAGCCTGGAACACCTCCAGCTCCCGATGAACTGTCAGGTGGGTGGCATGCCACTGCTCCTCAGTTCTCCTCCTCTCCCGCTTGGCGTCCTGGAGCTCAGGTCTGACACCAAACGGCGTGCCAAAGGGGGGGGGGGGGGTGATCCAGCATGGCTCGTAGAACCTGGCAGAGCTGCTCAGCGAATGGATGTAGGGGCAGGTCAGCCAGAAGGTCATTCTTGAAGGCCTTGATGTCAATAGAAGCCAGTTTGCGTACCTCCTTGTGGACTCTGGCAGAGGGAGGCTTGGCGAGTTGAAGCTCACATCTGACACAGAAATGGTCTGACGACAGAGTGGGCTCCACAGTCGTCGACTGTAGTAGGCAACCCCCCTCTCTGTACACCACCCAGTCGACGATGTGGCCACGAACGTGAGTCGGTTCAGACACAGACTGGGAGAGGCTGAACAGACTGATAATGTCCAGGACTTTAGATGTCAACACGTTGGATGGAACATCAAAATGAACGTTGAAGTCACCCATAATGAGTAATGAACCCGGCAGACTGCTGGCATACTCAAGAAGATCGGGAAGTTGATCAACAAGCATTGAGTGAGTCAGTTTATTCCTTTTACTAGGAGGGGGCGGTAGAGACAAAATATATTGAGGGTGGTCTTTCGAAAGGAGAGAGTTACTTGTGACAGTTCAAAGGAAGGGTGGCTGAATGAAAAGTAATAGAGGAGGGTGGTGTAAACACAGAAAATCCAACAGGCGGGCGCCTGTGGTGGAAGGCAGAGGGACGGTGGGTGAACAAAAAAACAGGTTGTACGTGCGTGAGATCGCGAAAGAATGGCGACTGACCTTGTGACAGTAGAGCACTTGCAAAGTTTAGCAGGAAACATGTCCAAACGACTCGAAGATGTTGAGGCAACATTTCACAAAAAAGACACCAAAATAACGTAGGATCCATGACGAATACAAAGATACCAAAATGAAGATCATGCACAACCACAGTCCGTCACAATCAGCTTTCATTCACTGAGACCAAACCATTCTGCCTGCCAGGCGTAGTCTGACGTCCAGCTATAGATGATTCCCAAGTATTGCACACACCACCTTTACTTGTCCTTTTCTCTCTAAAGTTCAATAGCAGCTTTACTCTACATAATATTTACCTGTGATGAAATAGTCCTAGACCATAGGTGTAAGCCCGAGGATAAGACTTAAGTTCCGCCTTCATTACAAGCTGGCTGTCCTTTCCTTCCGTCACTTTGAACAAACCCTTCCGTCTTATTACCTCTCCAGTGCTCTTCACACTCCTTCCCGCTCACTCAGGTCCTCAAACTCAAAACTTCTGAAAGTTCACAAAACAAATCTAAAGTCATCTGGTGACCGCAGTTTCAGTTTTAGTGCCCCTGCTGTTTGGAATTCCCTCCCAGTCGATCTCCGCCATGAACCAACTATCTCTGGTTTCAAGGCTAAAGACACTACTTTCAAAGCTCAATCGGTTTGTGAAATTTTCCTTCTTGAACATGTACCTGGTTCAATGAATGGGTGATAATGTTTTGTGTGACTGCGTGTGTATCAGTGAATGGAAGCGCCTTGAGTGTAAATTAATTATAGAAAGGCGCTGTTGAATTGCTATGAATTATTATTATTATTATTATTATTATTATTATTAAGAAAGAACGAAAACTAAAGCGTGCTTCTGGTAAAATTAGCATTTATACTTTTCAAAGTCACAAGGGGGAAAAATTGTTAATCGTGAGATATCGCAAAAAGATTACTTACAGCGTCCTTTTGATTATGCAAAGAATGTTAACCAAGCTATACTAAATTTCCAAAGTCAATGGTAAAATCACCAATTATCAAAGCCAGCATTAATACAGCATACAATGACCTGCCTTTTTCGCAATTTCCTCCCCCAAATCCCGGAGCGCACGTGCAGTTGTAGTGGTTAATGAGGTCAGTGCACGTGGACCCATGCTGACAGGGCCCACTGGCACACTCGTCTATGTCTGGCAGGAGAGCAGATATACACAGAGTCAGGAGAACACAAAGAAGACGCACAGACGTGCACAGGCGCGCGCGCGCGTGAACACAAACCTCTCTCTCTCTCTCTCTCTCTCTCTCTCTCTCTCTCTCTCTCTCTCTTAAGACCTCTGTCTAGTCTTTATAGACGAGCTCTAAAATTGGTACTTTTAAAATCATCTAAGCTAACAATTTCCGACTACATAAAATTAGATATTTTACCATTTCATTTAAAATTAAAACACAACAAGGCTGTTTTTATGTTTAAAATTCTATCGGGACGTGCACCTTCACTGTCAGATGAATTTGTTACAAATGATCGACGCCATACTCATAAAATAATGTTGCCCTTACCAAAACTTGACATATTCAAAACCAGTTTAATGTATTCAGGTGGTGCTCTTTGGAATTCAATCTTAAGTAACGATAACGTTGGCACTAGTCTCAATTCTTTCAAACAAATCTATCACAAGCATCTAATGACAGACTTTGTGAATTCCAGTTAAAAATACTATGTCAATTTTTATCTTACATTGGATTGATATTGCTAAGTGATTGTGTTTTCATTTGTTTTGTGAAGTGTGTGAGTGCATGCGTGTGTGTGCATGTGTGTGCATATGTGTGTGTGTGTGTGTGTGTGTGTGTCTGTCTGTCTGTCTGTCTGTCTGTCTGTCTGTCTGTCTGTGTGTGTCTGTGTGTGCTGATAATTTGTAATTATTCATGTGTTGTGTCTTCATATATGGATAACTTTGTTATTTTGTATTTTTTCATTTTTTTCTTGACATTAATTATTTTCTTAACTGTTGGCAAGATGAAAAGAAGTGTGTTTAATATGCTTATTCTTTTCCAACAATAAAAAAGATTCGTTCGTTCGTTCGTTCTCTCTCTAGTCTTGTATATTCAGGTGGCTGCTTATAGAATGCTATTTCATCTTCCTTTAATGTGTACTCTGGCATTGATGTTCTTAACCCTTTCACCGCCAAAGTCGCAATTTAGCACCACAGTGATTTAACACCTATATCAGTGTATGGCTAAAAGAAATCAAATTGGGGTATATTATCCGAAGACCCTATTGTCTTAGTTTTGGGAAGTAAGGATAGACCTTATTTATGTCACAGAAGAATCCCCAATACTGCAGATAGATTTAATTTGTTCTCTACCCAGGTACATTGAATGGAACATTTTGACTGAAATATGGCTGGCGGTGAAAGGATTAAGAAAAGAGTACTGTAAGTATCTTATGTTGAAACACACAAGCAATGTTGCTTCACCCCATTCTTAGTTTCAAATATGTTTCCACTTTTCATATGTTGACATGTATGCATATTTCTACTTTGTTATTGTTAAATTATTAACAAGTTTTGTATTTACCTTATTTCATGTGTTTCCCCCCTCTCTCTCTCTCTCTCTCTCTCTCTCTCTCTCTCTCTCTTGTGTGTGTGAGAGAGGGGGGGGGGGGGGGGGGGAGGGGGGGGGGGGGGGGGGGGGAGACTGACGGTTTGACGGTTTTGTTGTCGCGTCTATTTTTTCTTCTTCATGGATACTTGTTCGATGATTATTTTTGCATGCTTCATTATTTTTGTGTTGAACATATTGATTTTCTTGCAAGTTTGTTTGAGGGCAAGATGTAAAACAGCACAATAAAAGTTTCGTTCGTTCGTTCGTTCGTTCGTTCGTTCGTTCTCTCCCCTCGTATTCTCTCTCCCTTGTACTTATAGGTACACATCTATTTTTTCAAGTAAGCACATAACTCACATACACGCGTGTACGCTGGCGCGCGCGCGCACACACGCACATACACACATCCGCGCGCGCGCCCGAAAGAGAGCGGGAAAAGAGAGAGAGAGAGAGAGAGAGAGAGAGAGAGAGAGAGAGAGAGAGAGAGAGAGAGAGAGAGAGAGAGAGAGAGAGAGAGAGAGAGAGACACACACACACACACAGAGAGACGACGACAGAGACAGAGAGACAAAGACAGAGACAGAGAGAGAGAGAATATTCGGCTTCCATGAGCCAACCTGTGTGGCATTGGGGGTCAGTGTACCCCGGCACACAGTGACACTGGTAGCGGTTCACCTGATCCACACAGCTACCCCCATGCTGACAAGGGTGAGACAGAGAGAGACTAAGACAGACAGACAGACAGTGTCCAACCTGTGTGGCATTGGGGGTCAGTGTACCCCGGCACACAGTGACACTGGTAACGGTTCACCTGATCCACACAGCTACCCCCATGCTGACATGGCTGACTGGCACACTCGTTAATATCTGGAAACATGGGCAAGTATAACCATAGAACGCATGTACAATAGTAAACCATACACCTTACAAAAAATGCTTTAAAAAAAGAGAGAAATTAAACATGTTTGGGCGATGATTTAACAGATTTATGATTATCAAGGAACACACACACACACACACACACACACACACACACACACACACACACACACACACACACACACAAAACACACTCACACATGCAACAAACACACACACACAAACATACACGTACCCGCGCACGCACACACAGACAGACACACACACGCACGCACGTACGCACGCACACGCGCACACACGCACACGCACACACACACACACACTTCTCTTAAATGCTGCCATTGAAAATTATCACTGAGAAGCCGGGGCAGTGGGTGGATGCCTCATGCCTCCATACGGGGAGCTGGACGACCCTGCCCCCTCCACGAGCCTCTCCCCGCGGGGATACCGAGGGAGTCTTTCGCAAAAAATAGTCTCCCCCCACCTTCTGGAAGTTCTGTGCTTGTAACTTTCTCTAATCAAACATCAAAATCCCATAGATCCACAAAATCCCTAGTAGATTCTAACTTTAATTTTCAAGATTCAAGATTCTTTAATCAGCCAATGCATCGTAATACAAAGGAAATCATTTTGGTTTTGCACAAGACACAATCCAACAACAACGAAAGCATGCACATTGAATGGACGACCTATATAAGAGGGGAAAAAAACACCCAAAAAACCAAAACAACAACAACACCAGATTACATTATCGTGTATCAGTCTCTCTATCTCAGATTCTTTCTTTCTCTCAGACGCACACCTACACAATCATACACTAGCACACACATACACGTGCATACACATTTATACCAACACAAGTGCAACTCGTGGCTTTTCTGCTTTCTAATTCGCTATTTCTTATCTTATGATTACTAGTACTACCACCCAAAGGTGCAGCACAATCTTCAACCTGATGAAGTTGGCTACCTAAAGGAAGAAGACGACAAGAAAGAAAATAAGAACATCACCATCGTTTTACACAGTCATCGTCATCATCATCATCATCATCATCATCATCATCATCATCATCATCGGCGTCTTCTTTTTCTTCTTCTTTTTCTTTTTTCTTTTTTTCTTCTTCTTTATTTTTTCTTCTTCTTCTTCTTCTTCTTCTTCTTCTTCTCCTCCTCCTCCTGCTCCTTCTTCTTTTTCTTTTCCTTCTTCTTCTTGTGTCCAGAGGCTGTTCAAAACTTTACAATAATAAAGTCTCGTTTCTTTCGGTTTGTTGTTTTGTCATTGTCGTTGTAGTTGACGTTTTCTAAGCAAAGCAAGCATGAAAAGAGGCATGACCCTCCATACAATAAGAGAAGAAGTATGGAGGGTCGTTGTCCTGACCTGTGGCACACAGAGGGTCAGTGTAACCCGGGGTGCACGTGCAGGAGAATGTCTTGTCCCCCACGCGCGTGCACGTGGAACTGTGCTGACAGGGAGAACTGTCACAGGGGTCAGTGTCTGGGCAATGAACAGTGAGAGCAAATATAATGACCACAGGTAAACATTGTTTGTCAGATCACTAATTTATAAGACCTTCGTTTGATGGGAAAGAGCACACATGCACACCTATGCACAAAGAAGGCTAGGAAATATTTCAGCAATAATTTTACTATCTAGTACATTTTCCAGCCCAAAAACAGATTCCCGAGTTTGAAACATATTTGGAGACAATGTAACATGTAAATGGCGGCAGTATTTAAACGTTTCAACGCTTCATGAACAAGCAAAGCTGTAACATTATGCCTACATTTTAGGGAAAGAAACAGTGCATAAACAGAGAAAAACACCACACAAAACAGAATAATAGTGTATAGACACAGACTCTTGTAAATCAATGCCTACTCAAGAAATTATTTTATTTTACATATCAATATTGAGTAATTCAATGACCGTCAAAACAACTATAATGTAATATAGAAAGATTGAAATAGTGAGATGAGGGAATGAGATAGTGAAATCAACAAGGGGAGAACTCTCTGTAAATCAGCTCCCTCCCACCATAGTTGCTTATAAGAAAATGACTTCAGACTCCAGGGGAATGGAGGGGAACTAATTTAGGTAAAATAAAAACACGCTTACCCCAAGCTTTGATGGAGAAACATCTGGGTTCACTGCTTCGTCTGCAACAGAAATCAAGTTAAATGTTACGGACATGGTTTGAATAAGCCTTGTTGCATGTATTGTACACTAATGAGTACACTGCAGAACAATACAATCCAATTCGACATAGCGTAACACATCACCACAAAACACAACACAACACAACATAGACACAATACAGACACAACACAGACGCAATACAGACACAACACAGACGCAATACAACACAGACGCAACACAGACACAACACAACATAGACACAACACAACATAGACACAACAGACACAACATAAACACAACACAACATAGACACAACACAGACGCAATACAGACACAACACAGACGCAATACAACACAGACGCAACACAGACACAACACAACATACACACAACACAACATAGACACAACAGACACAACATAAACACAACACAACATAGACACAATACAGACGCAACACAGACGCAATACGACACAGACGCAACACAACATAGACACAACACAACACACACACACAACACAACACAGACACAATACAACATAGACACAACACAGACACAATACAACATGGACACAACATAGACACAACACAGACACAATACAACATAGACACAACATAGACACAATACAACATAGACACAACATAGACACAACACAGACACAACATAGACACAACACAGACACAATACAACATAGACACAACACAGACACAACCTAGACACAACACAGACACAACACAGCATAGACACAACACAGACACAACATAGACACAATACAACATAGACACAACACAACACAACACAACACAACATAGACACAACACATAGACACAATACAACATAGACACAACACAGACACAACATAGACACAATACAACATAGACACAATACAACATAGACACAACATAGACACAACACATACACAATACAACATAGCCACAACACAACACAATAGAACATAGACACATTGCAACATAGACATAATACAACATAGACACAACACAGACACAATGCAACATAGACACAATACAACACAGACACAACACAGACACAATACAACATAGACACAACACAACACAGACACAACATAGACACAATACAGACACAATACAACATAGACACAACACAACACAGACACAATACAACACAGACACAACACAACATAGACAACACCTAGACACAACACAGACACAATACAACATAGACAACACCTAGACACAACACAGACACAATACAACATAGACACAATACAACACAGACACAACACAGACATAGACACATATACAACACCTAGACACAACATAGACACAATACAACATAGACACAACACAACACAGACACAATACAACATAGATACAATACAACACAGACACAACACAACACAACACAGACACAATACAACATAGAAACAACACAACACAGACACAATACAACACAGACACAATACAACATAGACACAATACAACATAGACACAATACAACATAGACACAACACAGACACAATACAACATAGACACAATACAACATAGACACAATACAACATAGACACAATACAACACAGACACAACATAGACACAATACAACATAGACACAATACAACATAGACACAATACAACATAGACACAATACAACATAGACACAATACAACATAGACACAATACAACATAGACACAATACAACACAATACAACACACAATACAACATAGACACAATACAACACAGACACAACATAGACACAATACAACATAGACACAATACAACATAGACACAACACAGACACAGACACAATACAACATAGACACAATACAACACAGACACAACATAGACACAACACAACACAGACACAACACAACATAGACACAACACAGACACAATACAACATAGACACAACACAGACACAATACAACATATACACAACACAACACAGACACAACACAACATAGACACAACACAACATAGACACAATACAACATAGACACAACACAGACACAATACAACATAGACACAACACAACACAGACACAATACAACATAGACACAACACAGACACAATGCAACATATACACAACACAACACAACACAACATAGACACAACACAACACAGACACAATACAACATAGACACAACACAGACACAATACAACATAGACACAACACAGACACAATACAACACAGACACAATACAACATAGACACAACATAGACACAATACAACATAGACACAACACAGACACAATACAACACAGACACAATACAACATAGACACAACATGGACACAATACAACATAGACACAACATAGACACAATACAACATAGACACAACATAGACACGACACAACATAAACATAACACAGTACAACACAACATAGACAACACAACACAACATAATTATGTGTGTCTATATAGACACAACACAACACAGACACAACATGCAACACAACATAGACAACACAACACAACATAATTATGTGTGTCTATATAGACACAACACAACACAGACACAACATGCAACACAACATAGACAACACAACACAACATAATTATGTGTGTCTATATAGACACAACACAACACAGACACAACATGCAACACAACATAGACAACCCAACACAGACACAACATATATGTGTCTATATAGACACAGCACAACATAGACACAGCACCGTGCAACACAACATAATGTATGGCTGCAACGTTTTCCTTTCACACGGATTCTGTATGTTTTTTTCTAAAATGTTACCTGAAACTGAACTTCCTTTCCAAAGAAAAAAATTACCCCCGAAAAAAATGGCAACGGGATTTGGGGCGTTTTGAACATGCTTGCTCAAGCCGGGAATCGCTCTCTCCTCAAGTGACACCATATTGTTTTCAAAGGCAAGTAGGCAAGGTTTATCGGGAATTAAAAAATGAGAAGAAGAGAGGGTAATAGTGTGTTTTATGGCCGTTGACCCCCTGACCTCCCCAACGGGGCTCTGCCCCTGGACCCCACAAGGCCTGGGCGGCCCCTGCACCACTTTGGCCCTGTCAGTCAGTTAATTTGTATTTCGTTTGGGGAAGTTGCACCCATGAACATAGCAAGACAATATTACACTGCAGTGGGCCTACTATAGTAAAGCATCACATGTGCAATTCAAGAATGCATTGGCACAATACGAAAAAACCTTCGCGTTCTAACACCACCCCACCTCAACTCTAAGGGACCTAACCCATACTAAATGCACGTACAGCTCAATTATTAAAAACAAATGACCAGAAGTACTGTAACTATGATCTAATCGTGACAATTAATGGCCGAATCCAACAATACTACACCTTAGTCAGTCAAATACAGCTGAAATCTTGGAAACAAAACTTTGATTGTGATATCGAATTTTTAAAAAATCATCATAAAAGTGTTGCTCGTTCCCCTTAATATGATCTGCAGAATAAGTTTGGACCAATACAACAGCTACTCACTTGGTGCTGTCCTCAGCAATGGCGCACAGAATGTGCTGACCCTTGTCACTTTGTGTGGGGGTCCAGGTCAAGGTCGTGAAGAACACATGGGGTCGGCCCTGGTCATCCGCAGTCAGGGGCCCTTGGGTCAGGCCACGGGGCCCCATAATCTGGATATTGGTGATGCTGCCCAAACAGTTGCCGATCACTTCATTTGAATGTTCTTTTCTTTTTCTTTTAAAAGCAACCATGTGTTTATTTCCACAAAGCACACAGTATTCTCTTTATAAGAGAGAGAGAGAGAGAGAGAGAGAGAGAGAGAGAGAGAGAGAGAGAGAGAGAGAGAGATAAACTACCTTACAGAAAAATAATATGCTCAGATAATGGAATAAGCTTCATGCTAGCAACCATCTTTATTTTCTGTCCAAACAGGCCCTATGTTATAAAATAGAGTGCTTAAAATACGAACAGAAAAGCTGCTGTAAACATGCTAGCATAATGTTTTTTAATTTTTATGTTCGAATTACTTGTAAAAGGAAAGAGAAACTCTTTTTCGAGAGTATTAGTTTAATAGAAAACTGTGTTTTTTAAATCTCCAAACTTCCTAGATGTAACATAAAAGCAAAAATTGTTACTCGATGGGATGGTACACTCGATGGGATGATTGTTGCGGCACCCCAGGATCATGACCAGCAACAGGATGACCTCCATCGACTCGCTGAGTGGGAGAAGAGTTGGGACATGGTTTTCCACCCTGGCAAGTGTAACACCTTGAGCGTATCAAGAAGCAGAAAGCCCCAGCAGCATCTTTACCAGCTGCATGGCCACAACTTGCAAGCAGTCGACTCCATCAAGTACCTTGGAGTGACTCTGACAAAGGAGCTGAGCTGGACGAAACACGTCGAGAACATCTGCGCGCAAGCCAACAAGACTCTAGGCTTCCTGAGAAGAAATTTGAAAGTCAGCTCCCAGACCATCAGGGAGTTGGCCTACAAATCATTCGTACGTCCGGTCCTAGAGTATGCATCATCAATCTGGGACCCTCGCCAACAACAGGACATCGACAGACTGGAGGCAGTCCAGCGGCGCGCAGCACGCTTCGTCCTCAGACGTTTTCGAAACACGTCCAGTGTCACTTCAATGCTTGAACAGCTTGGATGGCCCTCACTGCAGCAGCGTCGACTTTCCGCAAGGCTTGCGATGCTCTTCAAGCTGCAAGAAGAAGAGGTGTGCAAGGACATTCTGCAACAAAAACTCATACCACTGCCAGCACGTCAGCGACGCACTCAACCACGGCAGCTCAAGACCATCAGCACCTTTGTGTCGATGGTCTCCAAATAATTATCCAGCAAAAGTCCCCCCTCCCCCCCATTCCCTCCACCTCTACCCCTCCCCCAGATCTTCCGCAGATCCCCAATTTCTACAGTGACAGAATAGTCAAGTTTGACTGTGGTCACTTACAGGAAGGAAGGAAGGAAGGTGGAAGAAAGTTTCAGATACTGGGCAATATGAACAGTAATTCCCGACAAAAGGGGCATGATTCTTACATGGAAAGAATATCAACGGAGGATTTCTTTCACGTAGCACTTTTAATTTCCTTAAGAGGTTGAATGTGGATGTTGCCAAACAGCCTATATAGTATACTAACCAAATACCAATACAAAGCTAAGGATACAAACGTCGCAGCAGGATTCTTCTTGTTGGTGGCGTAGATCTTGATCTCCAATTTGTTCCCAGCTTTCACGGCGATCTGCACGCCCTCTGGCGGGGTGTCGTTAACGAACACTGGACGCCAGTCACAAGGGGTGGGGTACTTGGGGGTCTGAATCAAAAACTACACGAAAAGATGGCTGGTAAGAAGAACAGAGTTAGTAATATACTAATAACATTATTATCTTCAATGCCAAAAGACAACAGCAAACATAAAAGAACAACAGCAAACAGCAACCGTAGCAGAAGCAGCAGTAGGATAATCATCGTCATCATCGTCACAAATTCATTCCAGAGAAAAAACAAGATAATACATGTAGGCCTACTTAAGTTCCACTCACATAATAAATAAAAAATATTTCTGATACAACAAAACAAATATCAAACACATATATGAAAGTAATTCTAAAACAAGGGCATCGCTGAGCGGCATGAAATGTCCTTTGCCGGTTACGCCCTGTACATACCCTGCCCTGTACCTCCCTTCCCCCTCACATCTTAGGTCCCCGTCCTCCTTGTGTCCTTTGGGTGATGCACCTACACACCCGTGACTGGGTGCAAATCGTTTTCCGGGATGCACACCCTTATTTGGTGGGGTGTACGCCCTTAACACTGAGACATGTCTGCCGCTTGGCGACATTTAAGCCCCACGTGGCACATTTTGTGATACAATGTCCTTTACTTTTAGTATTAGACCCCCTCCTTTACCGGGATGTACACCCTTAATCAATGGGTGTACACCCTTAACTCGGAGACATGTCTACCGCTCGGCGACATTAAAATCCCACGTGGCATAATTTGTACTGCAATGTCTTCTACTCTTCGTTTTACACACCCACACAAAATTTGGAGTCATTCTATACAGTAATTCACGAGATATAGGAGGGTGAAGAAAACGGAAACATGTCTGCCGCTCGGCGAAATTGTATTTCCGAGGGATAATTTATGTACGAATGTGCTACACTGTTCGTCTCACATCCTGACACAAACTTTGAAGGGATTCTGTCTTCTAGTTCACGAGATACAGCTTGGACAAGAAATATATAGCGCAAAGAAGGAAATTTCGGTTTTCAAGGTCACACTTCAAGGTCAAGGGCAGCATGGCAATAATTTATGCTCCGATGTTTTCTCCTCTAGGTTATATTACAGTACCACGCACAATCTGAATCGCTTCTGTCAAGTACAAATGTGGACAATATGGCTTTAAACCCAATAGGGCATTTGCCACGCGCCGGCGACCTTGAATTTCACTGAGTTGAATTTAGAGAGTTGAATTAGAAAGGTCAGCGTAACTCGGGCAGAACGAGCACGGGTAAATTAGTAGTCTGGTATAGTGAACGAACACTCGTGGCAATTGCCCTATTTGTAGACCCCTACCACTTTCAAGGCCTACGGATCACCCCGACCTTGACCTTGACCTTGATCGGTATGCCATCATCAGAACGACCATAAGCCCAAGTACCTACATGCTCAATTTGCAGACTCTAAGACCAACGGTGTGGAAGTTATGGCCCCTTAAAGAGTTTTCGGTTTTCAAGGTCATACGCCAAGGTCAAGGTAAGGACGGCGAATGTTTTTGCGAGGATGCCTTCCTCTCATGGTGACACACTACCACACAAAATTTGAAGCGATTCGGGAGATATCCTTGGGACAGACAGAAAAAACCCAACCAAGGGCATCTCCGTGCGGCTGATATGTCCTTTGCCGCTTACGCCCTGTACATGCCCCGCCCTGTACCTCCCTTCCCCCTCACATCTTAGGTCCCCGTCCTCCTTGTGACCTTTGGGTGATGCAAATCGTTTTCCGGGATGCACACCCTTAATTGGTGGCACATTTTGTCCTACAATGTCTTTTACTTTTAGTATTAGACCCCCTCCTTTACCGGGATGTACACCCTTAATTTGTGGGGTGTACACCACCCTTAACTCGGAGACATGTCTGCCGCTCGGCGACATTAAAATCCCACGTGGCATAATTTGTACTGCAATCTCTGCTACTCTTCGTTTTACACCCCCACACAACATTTAGGGTGATTCTATACAGCATTTCACCAGATATAGGAGGGTAGAGAAAAACGGAATCATGTCTGCCGCTCGGCGAAATTGTATTTCCGAGGGATAATTTATGTACGAATGTGTTATACTCTTAGTGTCACATCCGGAAACAAAATTTGAAGGGATTATGTCTTCTAGTTCACGAGATACAGCTTGGACAAGAAATATATAGCGCAAAGAAGAAAATTTCGGTTTTCAAGGTCACACTTCAAGGTCAAGGTCATCATGGCAATAATTTATGCTCGGATGTTTTCTACTCTAGGTCATACAGTACCACACACAATCTGAAGCGCTTCTGTCAAGTACAAATGTGGAAAATATGGCTTAAAACCCAATTTGTAGACCCCTACCACTTTCAAGGCCTACTGATCTCCCGGACCTTGACCTTGGTCTTAATCGGTATGCCATCATCAGAACGGCCATAAGCCAAAGTACCAACATGCCAAATTTGAAGACTCTAAGACCAACGGTTTGGACGTTATGGCCCCTTAAAGATGTGCAGTTTTCAAGGTCATACGCCAAGGTCAAGGTCACGACGGCGATAAATTTTGCGCGGATGCCTTCCTCTCATGGTGACACATCACCACACAAAATTTGAAGCGATTCGGTCAAGCGGTTCGGGGGGTATCCTTGGGGCAGTCAGAAAAAAAGAAAAAAAACCAAAGTCAAGGTCAGGACGGCGAAATGTTTTGTGCGGATGCCTTCCTCTCATGGTGACACACCAACACACAACATTTGAAGCGAATCGGTCAAGCGGTTCGGGAGATATCCTTGGGACAGACAGAAAAAGCAATAACAAACAAACAAACAAGAAACATACACGAACGAAAACATATGCAAAGGACAAAAACAAAAAACAAAAAAATTAGGATGTCTTTTACGTTTAGTATTAGACCCCCTCCTTTACCGGGATGTACACCCTTAATTTGTGGGGTGTACATCCTTAATGGGGTGTACACCCTTAACGCGGAGACATGTCTGCCGCTCAGCGAATCCTTAACTCGGAGACATGTCTGCCGCTCGGTGACATTAAAATCCCACGTGGCATAATGTGTACTGCAATGTCTTCTACTCTTCCTTTTACACCCCCACACAAAATCTGGAGTGATTCTATACAGTGTCTCACGAGATATAGGAGGGTGAAGAAAAACGGAAACATGTCTGCCGCTCGGCGACATTGCATTTCCGAGGGATAATTTATGTACGAATGTGTTATACTCTTAGTGTCACATCCTGACACAAAATTGTAAGGGATTCTGTCTTCTAGTTACACAAGAAATATATAGCGCAAAGAAGGAAATTTCGGTTTTCAAGGTCACACTTTAAGGTCAAGGTCAGCATGGCAATAATTTATGCTCGGATGTTTTTTTCTGTAGGCTATGCAGTACCACACACAATCTGAAGCGCTTCTGTCAAGTACAAATGTGGAAATTATGGCTTAAAACCCAATTTGTAGACCCCTACCACATTCAAGGCCTACCGATCTCCCTGACCTAGACTTTGACCTTGATCGGTATGCCATCATCAGAACGGCCATTAGCCAAAGTACCTCCATGCCAAGTTTCAAGACTCTAGGACCTACGCTGTGGACGTTATGGCCCCTTAAATATTTTCGGTTTTGAAGGTCATACGCCAAGGTCAAGGTCACGACGGCGATACTTTTTGCGCGGATGCCTTCCTCTCATGGTGACACACCACCACACAACACTTGAAGCGATTCGGTCAAGCGGTTCGGGAGATATCCTTGGGACAGACAGGGAAAAAAGGAAAAAAAGAAACATACACGAACGAAAACATACTCTTTTGCGATCGTAGATCGGCAAAGGACAACAATAAAACAAGAAAGATGGCTTTAAAATCGGTGTATGGGTGAAAGGTTCAAATATTAATAAAATGAGAGAGGAAAAGAGTAAAATGGGAGAGCAACTGGTTGGGTAACCGAAGAACATTTAATGCATCCAACCAACATTGATCAAGTCAGCCAAGGTAAGGATGTATGGTAGTTGAAGGAAACAGAATGGAAAAGTTGAAGGAAACAGAATGGAAAAGTTGAAGGAAACAGAATGGAAAAGGTCAGGGAACAAAACAAAGTGTTTATCGATCCATACAACCAATTTGCTATCACAGCCCCCCCCCGCCCCTTCATTACCTGCACGGGCACAGAGGAGAGCACGTCTCCCGGGTTGTAGATCTTCCCTCCCACAGTGAGGGGGGAGGTGGGCGTGTCCTCCACAGTCAGCGCCACAGCGTACCACCCCCCGACCTTGTAGGTGTGAGCGCCGTCTGGTCTGAAGGTCAAAGTGCAATTCTCCTGGAGAGAGAGAGAGAGAGAGAGAGAGAGAGAGAGAGAGAGAGAGAGAGAGAGAGAGAGAGAGAGAGAACAATGAACAATGGGAGAGATACAATGCAATAAACAGTGTACCACCCCCGACCTGGTAGCTGTGAGCGGCGTCTGGTCTGAAGGTCAAAGTGCAATTGTCCTGGAGAGAGTGAGAGAGAGAGAGAGAGAGAGAGAGAGAGAGAGAGAGAGAGAGAGAGAGAGAGAGAGAACAATGAACAATGAGAGAGACACAGTGCAATAAACAGTGTACCACCCCCGACCTGGTAGCTGTGAGCGGCGTCTGGCCTGAAGGTCAAAGGGCAATTGTCCCGAAGACACTGAGAGCATTACTGTAACGCCGACCTAGTGCCTGCGAAAACTAATACCCACACCCATACCCATTCTTACTCTAAAACTAAACCACTAACACAAGTAAACATTTTAACAAGTTTATTAACATACATTTTTGGACATTAACATACACAGAAACAACAACGAACATTCAAAACAATGAAAGGATGATGATGAGAATGAGGATGAAAATGAATAACACAGAGTACAATCAACCAAATAACAATGAGTCCAATACTTCACACTTGCAAAATAAAGCGCAGTAAAACTAAGTTCTAAACATAAATCAAGTACCCAAAACGCTCATTTCACTCTTCCTCAATAAGGAAACAAAAAATAAATAAAACAAATTAAACCATTTTTTATGGCCAAAAACTAGGACTAATAATCTTCACATTAAAAGTGTAATATGCATGCACCTAATAACTAAGCACTGAACAAAAAAACCGTCAAAACTGTTCAGGTCATGGAACCACTTAGTTCACCACTCCTTGAACACTCCTTGTTCACAATGAAGAAACCACACACAAAAACACCGTTCACACTGAAAACCTGACCACAATGACTTGAACCTGAAATTCAGTAGAACACACTTTAAACAGGAACATGTGTTTGTTTGAAACGTTGATGTAGATTTAAATCACAATGCTGACTTGAAGCTGTTCTTGCCACTCTCCAATACCCCGAAGAAGAAGAACAAAGACTTTCTCCCATGTTCAGCATGCAGATGAAGAGATTATGAAGTCAGGGATAAAGGAGGGGGAAGAGGGGAAAATGACGTGACGATGATGATGGAAAAGGGGAGGTAACGCAGCCCAAAAGGGTGAAGGGGAGAAATTGGTTTGACGATGAGTTTCCCGAAAGAGTTGGTGCAGATCCAGAGGACCACAGTGGAAGGGTCAATGAATAAGGGATAATGGAGGGGCAGAGGACATAACGTAAACAAGACGAGGGACAGCAAACAGGTTCACCCAGATAAAGGAATGGAGGAAAGGAGGAAGAAGTGGGAAATAAAAAGGACGAAGAAAAAGGCCTACACAACTAACACAACTCGGCATACACAACAAGGGCGTCGCCGAGCGGCAGACATGTCCGTCACCAGCAATGCCACGCACTTGCGACACCCCGTAGCATTATTTAGCCTGACACAAAATTGGAAGGGATTCTGTCTTCTAGTTCACGAGATACAGCTTGAAGAAGAAATATATAGCGCAAAGAAGTAAATTCCGGTTTTCAAGGTCCAACTTCAAGGTCAAGGTCAGCATGACGATAATTTATGCTAGGATGTTTTCTACTCTAGGGTACACACAATCTGAAGCGCTTCTGTCAAGTACAAATGTGGTAAAACCCAATTTGTAGACCCCTACCACTTTCAAGGCCTACAGATCTCCCGGATCGTGACCTTGATCGGTATGCCACCATCAGAACGGGCATAAGCCAAAGTACCTACATGCCAAATTTGAAGACTCTAACACCAACTGTGTGTGAGTTATGGCCCCTTCAAGATTTTCGGTTTTCAAGGTCGTACGCCAAGGTCAAGGTCACGACGGCCTTCCTCTCATGATGACACACCACCACACAAAATTTGACGCGATTCGGTCAAGCGGTTCTGGAGATATCCTTGGGACAGACAGAAAAAGAAAGGAAAAAAAAGAAAAGGAAAAAACAAGGCCGTACGCCAAGGTCAAGGTCAAGACGGCGAATATTTTTGCGCGGATGCCTTCCTCTCATGGTGACACACCACCACACAAAATTAAAAGCGATTCTGTCAACCCATTCGAAAGATATCCTTCGTGACAGACAGAAGGAGAAAAAATGACCCTCCGATTTTCAGGCTCCAGCAATCTTTTTTACCTTGGCTTGACCTTGATCGGTATGCCATCATCAGAACGGGCATAAGCCAAACCACCTTCATACCAGGTTTCAACATCCTATGTCGATCGGTGCCCGATATATGGCTAAAAATATATTTTCGGTTTTCAAGGTCATACGTCAAGGTCACAACGGCGAAATGGTTTGCGCGGATCTCTTCCTATTAAAGGAGATGAAAACCCTGTGATAGGCATGTTGCAAACATGCTGCGATACACTGGACTTTGATTGTGTTGTATTGATGAACACCAAAAATTGCTATAAATGAAGCAAAAATGAAGATTTTCTAGAATTGCCTTTATATTTTAATAAAGTCAATGTCGCAAAACTTAAACTTTCCGACAGCTATGACACCCCTGGGCACCGAAGGCTCCAATGTAAAAATAGTCTTGCAGGAAATGACGAAAACGAAAGAACGCGTTAGGGGTCCATCAAAGAAAAAGCCTCGATATTGTGCTTCAGTTCAGTTGGATGTTCTAAACAACAAAGAGTTGAAACGAATTACACATTTCACTAGTTTCCCCACCAATATACATGTTCGCCTGTAAAAATGGCCCGGTAGCCAATATTTTTTTTAACACAAATGACAAGAGACAGAATACTAAGTGAAGCCATTAGTTAGATCTAGTCTAGATGTTCTCCACTAAGATTTGAAGATTTAAAAATTAATCAATTAATGGGCAGACTCATCTAGAGGCGAGTCATTGAACGTGTAAGTGAAAGAAGAAAATCAGGAAGTTAATTTTAAGTTAATGCAATATTAAAAGGCACAGTTAGGACGTTAAAAACAATCTGTGTGGGGCGGGGAGGAGGGGCCCCTTTCCCTCCCTCCCTCTGCCTCACCCAAGAAAGAATCCTTAACCTCCCCCACCACCTTCACCACTTTCACCTTCAACTTTACCTATAAACATTATTATAATTTAACATCATTTTTTATTATTATCATCATTAATGCTGTAACGGTTGCTCGGGCTCCCATGCCACCAATTTTGTTAATTACATTTAAATATAACATGCCAACGACGGCGGGAGGGATTTTGTGGCCACCCCCCCTCGGGAATGCATGTGACATTATAACACATACAATACACCTCGTGCGGCCGTCACCGTATAAAACCATATAAATTATAAATATTCTTACTTTAACATCCGTGTCTTGTTTCCGGCCGGGGACCTTTCGCGAGTCCGTGTACACATCCCGTTTTTAATTAATAAATTATAATAGTATACCGTAATTCATATAAAGATAAAAACAAGAATTTTATCATTAACTTTTAACCAATTGTCTTATTTGGTAGACTATCGGTCCTTGGACTGATCTTCCAAAATAATTTTAGCTTTTTTAATCAACAGACAAATCTTAACCTATTTTTAATTAATTTTAAACAAAAACACTATAAAACCCTCTTATAATATAACAAAGGGACAAATTATGGACTTCCATCTTAACTAGAATATTTTAATTATAGTTTAGAGCATGGTGCCCTACTCGTAAAATAATTATACATGTTTGTATCCTATGTTTTGTACTATAGTTAACCAAGACTGGGATCAATTAAAGTAATTAAGCCCGTGTGGAGGTCCCCCTCTCGGGGAGGTGTGCCCGTTGTTGATGGTGGATGGGGGGTTGCCCCTCGTTCCCGTCGGCAGCGGGGGCGGCTCCTCCTGACTGGCTGAGGACCCCCGGGTTACTATCCTTCCCACTTCCCACCCTCCCAAAACCCGTGAGATGACCTCCCCCTTGATGGGGCGGGCCCGTCGTGGGTTGATGACGCGAGGATGTCTTGCGTATACCTCCCTCGGCCGGCCCGTCCCAACTCGGTGTGTTGAGGCCCTCCGGGGTCCCCTCTTACCCCTCCCCCATCCCCTTTTCTATTAAGATCCCTTTCTTGGATTTGACATTATCCCCCTTTAACAAATAATTTGGTTCATGTAAATATTATAAAACTATAGCCAGGTTAGGAGTTTTCTCCCCTGGTATTTTAATAGATTTGTATATAAATGTTATTTACTATGTAAATACATTTAAAGTTTTGTATATACTGTAAATAAAAAAATAAAAAAGATATATCTGTAAATATATGTTTTAAACATAATTAATGCCAATATTGGTTTTTATAAATAAAAGCATATCTCTAATTTTAACACAGTAGCCCTTGAATTTTAATTTCAACCGGGAGGGTTGATTCTAGGCAAATCTGCAAAAAAAAGACTTTTAATATTAAAACTTTTATACTTATATAGTTAACTATTTGATGTCCACGGACACTAATAACTATATTTTAAAGTTTTTATCAGGATGCTCCTCCATTCAAAATCAAATCTTGCGCTTTTAGAATCCTCCCCATATATTTTCATGTTTTGTCTACGTCTTTGTATATGTCCCTTTTAGTTTTGTATCGTCTTTTATGTTTCATTTTTCCAACTAACAAATGTCCCATATGTGCCTTCCCAGGTCGAGAGGACGTAAAATTCTAGACAAACCAATGCGCGCACGCACGATGTCCCATATGTGCCTTCCCAGGTCGAGAGGACGTAAAATTCCAGATAACTGCGCGCACGCACGCAGTAGTAGTAGACGGAAAGGTATGAAAACATCCGACTTGGTCAAACTCATACAACAAGTTCAAAATTAGGTTATAGTATGAACAGACACAGGAGAGCCTTTTTAACATTTCCTGACGTAGGGACATCAAAATGTATGAGTTTATTGTTGTTTATTTGACATTTCAAAATTGGTAGGTGAAGAGGCTGAGAGGCCTAATGTCCTAACTACCTGACCTGACCTGTGCTTAAGTTTATGAAGTTATGCTAAAGCTTAAGTGGGAAACTAAACGTTGTTACTTTATAAATTAACTATATCGGTTTACTTAATTTAGAAAGTAACGACGTTTAGTTTCCCACTTAAGCTTTAGTAGAACTGGGACGGTATTCATGTCGAGATAGCATGAGACTTAGCATGATGCTAACTTAGAAGCTCTTCCAAAAGTCCTATTAAATCCTATAGGACATTGGAAGAGCTTCTAAGTTAGCATAAGTCTCATGCTATCTCGACATGAATACCGTCCCTGGTAACTAAGCAGACGAAAATAGAGGGCCCCAATTGAAAAACGAAGTCGGAGATAATGCTTCTTCAACATACAAATTTTGTTTCAGAAAAATAAACTTAGCACACACATTATGTTTCTTTTACATTTTGGGGGGTAAAATACGGCACTGTTATTTTATATCATTGTTCCTAATCAAGTCATTAATTGTATTATGTTACACAGTTTTTATTCCAATCGATTACTTAGGTGAGTAAGTAAGTGTATTATGATTGTGCTTGTGTATAATGTGGAATGGGTGCACTGAAAGATTAGGCCTTGACTTACATCAGGGGCTATAACTCATAGTGGGATTGAGGTTTTTTCTTGGGAACAAATTGTAACGTGTTCAGGAGGTCCTAAGGAACATTTCTAGCCTACTTTGGTTTAATCAAATCAAATCAAATCAAATCATCTTTATTATCTCATAACTGAGAAATTGCAGCCAGGTGCACATAAGAAAAACAGCAACAATAAACACATTTATCAACAACAACAAAAACCACAACACATTTATCAACAATTAAAGAATATAAACTA
>CM065688.1:8438453-8453453 GCA_017654935.2 Phymorhynchus buccinoides | reverse complement strand
GGTGGGATGGGGGCGTCCCGCAATCACTACGTTTCTTTCCACGTTTCTTTCACTACTGGGCTAAAACACTACTCCCAATTGAAGCCAGTTGTAGCGATATAGATGCGTAGCGCTAAAGAAACAGTCCTGGAAAATCGTAGTGCTAATAGCACGTAGTTCTATAGGCTCGTAGTTATAAAGAGATTTTGACACTGTAGTGATATCGGCCAGTAGTGCTATAGACACGTAGTTCTATTGGGAGTAGTGTTTTAGCCCAGTAGTGCTATAGACACGTAGTGATTGCGGGACGCCCCCTCAACAGACGATAGAGTGGTGCCAGCAAATTGGCTTAGGATTGGCTTACAGTTTGGATGCCTCTAAATGGGCTCTTGAGCCGCTGTAGCGCAGTTGGTAAGAGTCACTGGCTCGTTTGCGAGTGTGTGGGTTCGAATCCAGCTGGGGTCGCAGTGGTGTGTCCTTGGGAAAGGCACTTTACTCCTATTTTCCTCACTCCACCCAGGTGTAAAATGGGCACCTGACGTCAGTTGGGGAAAACGTCCTTCGGATGAGACTTAAAACCGAGGTCCCGTGTGCGAACGCATGCACAAAGATCTTGCGCACACGTTAAAGCCCATTCCACTAATCGGCAGGAGTGTTGTGCCGGTGGAATGGATGACACGAACTCACATAGCATGCATCCTGTGCGCCAATAGCAGTCTAAATGAAGACTTTGGGCGTGGGGCAGGATAAACATCCCCAATAGGAAGAAGAAGAAGAAGAAAAACATTGAGTTTAAATTAAAGTCTTATGCGTCCCTGCATTTATACAAATGGGCTCGAGTTTCGACGTAAAAGATTGTATAAACGTTTAATTTAATTTATTAACTAGAAAATAATCATGCATATCGTATCATCCATCTACACGGTCTATATCAATGCAGTTAAGACATTGGACACGTAATTGCACACGTGTAGCAGTTTAATTACTAGCTCTCATTGTTCATCCGGAATTGGAAACAACGTGTTATTCATTTTATTTGATTGCTTATGGTCCCGTCAACAGCAATGGTGTTCTCAGGACTGTCACCACAGTAAACATCAAACACGTCGACAACATCCACATGTATTTACCTTAAAAACAACCTCAACAAATTACAAAAACACAAAACAATTTATTACATGACACCTTCATCATTGTACCCTATAGCACATGATTCCAAACAGTGCTGGAAACGTAAGCCATTCCGATCTATTTATTGAGTCCAGGGTTATTTTTAAACAGTAAAATGGATAACAAATACACACTACTAACAAACAAATACATAAGAAAGGCCATATAGGCAAATATACACTGCAGAATGGACAACAGGTGCCCACTCAAGTGCGTAAAGTATCACGCTTGGAAGCCAGTGTACAATATAAAAAACAATGGCATGTCATAAATTGTAAAAAGGAAAAATGTGGAAGGGTTTTATAGAACAAATGCAGGAGAATGGACCAGTAAGTCAGAAAGAAGTAGACGCCAGAAAGCAAAAGGAAAAGAAAAGGCAGAGTCAAAGAGAGTGATAGAGTAGGGGAAGTTACTAGCATAGAACTTCCAGAAGATGGGGGAACTATTTCTTCTGAAAGACACCCGAAGGTGCGGACAGGATCCAGAGACTCACCGGCCTCACCCGCCCTGCTGACACAAGAGCAGGCCCAGTTGAAGTTTTAAGTAATGTCAGTAACAAAATGGAGATTTGTTTTCAAACTGTATAAGCACAAAATAAGTAAAGAACAAACCTGCCGAGTCTAGCATTCACTGAGTCATGTCCTCATAGTCCATATGGTCTATTTGTACGGTCGTATTAATTTGTGTTTTTTTCCTTTCTCCCCATTCGTCTTCCTTCCGACAGTAATGTTAGTCCTACGTTTAAAATACGTACGTGCATATGAGCGCGCGCACGCGCGCACGCACGCACACGCACACGCACGCACACACACACACACACACACACCACACACACACACACACACACACACACACACACACACACACATCAGGGGGGGGGGGTAGAGAGGGAGAGAGAGAGAGAGGGGGAAGAGAGAGAGAGAGAGAGAGATAATTCGAACTCGAATGTTTTAATTGCACAGACAAACGTCCTTACAATATCCGAAGACAAACCAACCAAATTGAACACAATAATTGTTATAAACAACATAAATCATGCAGAACTATAAACCTCTCTCTCACACACACACACACACACACACACACACACACACACACACACACACACACACACACACACACACACACACGCGCGCGCGCGCGAACACACACACAAACATATACACAATATGAAATGTAGGCCACAGCCGTAAGGGAATTAGAATTTTCTTTTTCATGGACAGTGACTCTTTTCTTTTCTATGCTGAAGACAATCGAGAGAGAGAGAGAGGGGAGAGAGAGAGAGAGAGAGAGAGACAGAGACAGAGAGAGATAGACAGACAGACAGACAGATAGGGAGAGAGAGAGAGAGAGAGAGAAACAAAGACAGAGAAGCACAGAGACAGAGAGAAGCAAGCACGGTCACATTCTAGCTATCACATACTAGTAGATGGGTTTGCTGAGGCTGACGGGGCTGGAGTTGGGCTGGTTGTTGTCTGATCGTTGTCTGAGATCCACCACAGTCTGCAAGTTCCAGTTCCCCCCGCCTTTACCGTTGTCCAGACTGATCCACGCGTTACCTGAATATCTGGTGGAGGCGAAGACAGAAGGAAACTGAGTATGTGAATTTGAACATTTTATGTATAGCTGTTTATTTATGTTTTTAGTTAGATGTAGGTATGTGTTCAAATACTATTCTTCAATTGTTTACATTTCTTTTATGCTGCTCCATGTTCTGCAGTGGTGGTCACGTACTAAATTGGTGCGAGGGCTCATAGGTGTACTCTCAGTTTGACTCAGAATTTTTAAGGACAATAAACTGGGGCTGCGCGTGTGTGACTTTGTTATCATTTTGTTTTCGTTCCTATATTTCTGCAACTTTGATTTTTTAGGCCCTTCTCTTAAGTTGAGTAGTTTTCAGTTTCCCCCACAATTTTGTCTGAACACCATACTCAATCTCATAATGTTTAACTAGTACTATCCTCGTTTTAGAAATCTTATTGAATGTGTGCTCACCCCTGCATTTCTTTTAAGTGTTGCCTTTTGAAGTATTTGTGTCAGTTTTAATTAACATATTTTCCTAACGAAGACATAAAACAAATATGTTACGTGAGGTCATTTTGAAATCATCTGAAATTGGGTATGTGTTTCAAAGTGACCAGCTGCAAGGGAAAGGAAGGCCGCGTACGTCAGCTATGTCCAGCCGTGAGTTACAGACCAAAGGAGGACTGACATTTACTGTTTGTAAAACAAATCCAGGGGTCACTTCCCTCTCTCTCTTGTAAGACAGTTGGCGTAAGAAAGAGTTATCAAGGTCAAATGATCTTCAAGGCTGCAGCGCTGATTGACCGCCCCAGTACGATATGATGAACAAGAGAAAGGTCTGATGATTGTTTTAGAAATCTAAGCAAGCCATTGATTGTATATTGTTGTAATTGCCATACTCGTGATTCTTTTTATTTTTATTTTTTTTTTAGCCTTTTGTTTATGACGCATTGCCATTTTGGGCTGATTTTCTTTGTTTTCTTTCTTTGTTTGTACATTTCTTTTAATCCATTCCTCACCTGTTCCTGTAGTTCGAAGCCAAACCTCCCATTGGGTTTCTCTTGACGATACGTGCCTTTGTTTTTTGTTGTCGTCCCCCCCCCCCCCCTCCCCCCCGTGCACTGTGGGCACTACCGCACCCATCTTTTACACGTTGTTTGATCTTCTTTGATAGTTTTTAAGCTTAATTCATGTCATCTTATTGAAATGTCACAATGCTGTCGGTTAGCATGAGCATGTGCATGTATTGCCAAGATATTATTCGCTTTCAATGAAAAACAAGATAGTGATTTAAAGTAGAATTAGGTGATTCTGATTAGAGCGCTTCTGTCAAACAACAATGTCAAAGATATGGCTAAAACAGCCATTTTTAGACCCCAACTACTTTCACGATCTACCGATGTCCTTGGCCTTGATCGGTACATAATTGCCTCAAGTCAATGCACCTACATGCCAAGTTTGAAGACTGTAAGTCCAACTATGTAGAAAAAAATAGCCCATAAAAGAAATTTAGATTTTCAAGGTTATATCAAGGTCATGTTCACTACTGGTCCTCCTTTGGTGATACACCACCACACAAAATTTGAAGCGATTCTGTCAAGCGGTTCGGGAGATAGCCTTGGGACAGACAGAAAAACCCCACCGCGACAAGTGTAAACTCTTTTGCCGATCATAGATCGGGTAAAGGACAACAACTAGCCTACAACAACGCCAACAAGAAGTAGGGACTCACGCTACGGTGTAGGGACCCACTCCCTGCGTGAAAGTGTGCGTGAATGATTTCTCTCCCTGCTCCCAGCCCTCCCCTTTGTTGGCGGCCTTGCAGTAGTAGGACACGTCAGCCAGGTTGCTGGGGCTGCCACAACCCTTGGTGCACTTCCAGTTGCCCGGTAACCCGCTGACCAGCTTTCCGATGAGCTTCTCCGTGCAACCCGGCCCATTCCCGTATGTCCAGCCCATCTTGAAGGTGAACTCGACCTTTATCAATGAAAACAGTTAGGCCGAAACCCTAAACCGCTAACCATTATTCCACGCGCCACTTTCATGCCTCAAAGAAAAGAATGAAACACTAAAACAAGGGCATCGCCGAGCGGCAGATATGTCCTTTTCCGGCTACGCCCTGTACCTGCCCCGCCCTGTACCCCCCTTGCCCCTCACATCTTAGGCCCCCGTCTTCCTTGTGACCTTTGGGTGGTTCACCTACACACCCTTGACTGGGTGCAAATCCTTTTTTGGGATGCACACCCTTAATTGGTGGGGTGTACACCCTTAGCACTGAGACATGTCTGCCGCGCGGCGACATTTAAGTCCCACATGGCACATTTTGTGCTAACGATGTCTTTTACTTTTAGTATTAGACCCCATCCTGTACCCTTTACCCGTTTACCCTTTACCTACACCCTTAATCAATGGGGTGTACACCCTTAACTCGGAGACATGTCTGCCACTCGGCAACATTAAAATCCCACGTTGCATAATTTGTACAGCAATGTCTTCTACTCTTCTTTTTACGCACCCCCAAAAACTTTGGAGTGGTTCTATGCAGTATTTGACGAGATATTGGAGGGTGAAGAAAAACGGAAACATGTCTGCCGCTCGGCGAAATTGTATTTCCGAGGGATAATTTATGTACGAATGTGTTATACTGTTAGTGTCACATCCTCACACAAAATTTGAAGGGATTCTGTCTTCTAGTTCACGAGATACAGCTTGGACAAAAAATAGATAGCGCAAAGAAGGAAATTTCGGTTTTCAAGGTCACACTTCAAGGTCAAGGTCAGCATGGCAATACTTAATGCTCGGATGCTTTCTACTCTAGGTTATACAGTACCACACACAATTAGAAACGCTTCTGTCAAGTACAAATGTGGAAAATATGGCTTAAAATCCCATTTTTAGACCCCTACCACTTTCAAGGCCTACCGATCTCCCTGGCCACTAGAACTGCCATAAGCCAAAGTACCTACATGCCAAGTTTGAAGACTCTAAGACCAACGGTGTGGAAGTTATGGCCCCTTAAAGATGTTCGGTTTTCAAGGTCACACGGCAAGGTCAAAGTCACCATGGCGATAATTTATGCGCGGATGCCTTCCTCTCATGGTGACACACCACCACACAAACTTTGAAGCGATTCTGTCAAGCGGTTCCGGAGAGATCCTTGGGACAGACAGAAGGAAGAAGACAAGGGCATCGCCGGGCGGCAGATATGTCCTTTGCCGGTTACGCCCTGTACATGCCCCGCCCTGTACCTCCCTTCCCCCTCACATCT
This sequence comes from Phymorhynchus buccinoides, assembly GCA_017654935.2. Lineage (NCBI taxonomy): Eukaryota > Metazoa > Mollusca > Gastropoda > Neogastropoda > Raphitomidae > Phymorhynchus > Phymorhynchus buccinoides. The sequence goes on along the minus strand of CM065688.1, from coordinate 8,447,512 downwards.
TAGGTCCCCGTCCTCCTTGTGATCTTTGGGTGAAGCGCCTACACACCCTTGTCTGGGTGCAAATCGTTTTCCGGGAGGCACACCCTTAATTGGTGGGGTGCACACCCTTAACACTGAGACATGTCTGCCACTCGGCGACATTTAAGCCCCACGTGGCACATTTTGTGCTAGGATGTCTTTTACGTTTAGTATTAGACCCCCTCCTTTACCGGGATGTACACCCTTAATTAGTGGGGTGTACACCCTTAATGGGGTGTACACCCGTAACTCGGAGACATGTCGGCCGCTCGGCGACACTAAAATCCCACGTGGCATAATTTGTACTGCAATCTCTGCTACTCTTCTTTTTACACACCCACACAAAATCTGGAGTGATTCTATACAGTATTTCACCAGATATAGGAGGGTGAAGAAAAAAGGAAACATATCTGCCGCTCGGCGACATTGTATATTCGAGGGATAAATTATGTACGAATGTGTTATACTCTTAGTGTCACATCCTGACACACAATTTAAGAGATTCTGTCTTCTAGTTCACGAGATACAGCTTGGACAAGAAATATATAGCGCAAAGAAGGAAATTTCGGTTTTCAAGGTCACACTTCAAGGTCAAGGTCAGCATGGCGATAATTTATGCTCGGATGTTTTCTACTCTAGGTTATACAGTACCACACACAATCTGAAGCGCTTCTGTCAAGTACAAATGTGGAAAATATGGCTTAAAACCCCATTTTTAGACCCCTACCACTTTCAAGGCCTACCGATCACCCTGACCTTGACCTTGATCGGTATGCCATCATCAGAACGGTCATAAGCCAAAGTACCTCCATGCCAAGTTCCAAGACTGTAGGACCTACGGTGTGGAAGTTATGGCCCCTTAAAGATTTTCGGTTGTCAAGGTCACGACGGCGATAATTTATGCGCGGATGCCTACCACACAAAATTTGAAGCGATTCGGTCAAGCGGTTCGGGAGATATCCTTGGGACAGACAGAAAAACAAAAACAAAAACAACAACAAAAACAAAGAAACATACTCCTTTGCGATCTACTTTGTATATCGGCAAAGGACAAAAAATAAAAGAAACATACACGAACGAAAATAGACTCCTTTACGATCGTAGATCGGCAAAGGACAATAATCAAGGGGGAAAAGGCACTGAAAGCTTAAAATCAACGATTGACACTTAAGGTATGTGACATACACTGCAAACGCATCTAAATTAACTGCCGAAAGTTGTCCGATTTGGTATTTACGGTTTTTTTAAACGGCTGTTTTGGAGTAGAGGAGGTGGTGGGGGGAGGTGGTGGGGGGAGGGGGGGGGGGGCTAAACTCCAGACATGAATTTGTCCGTGCGATGAATAGATGAAAATAACCCAAACCTTATTAGAAATTTGTCTGTGAGCTGCAAAATATGAACACAACCCGGAACTGATTCTAACCCTATCTGTTTCCCAATTCAAGATCAAATTCTGAGGAAATCGGCGCGTGGAATAAGATCACCTTTTTTTTAACATTTATTATTTAATCATTAAAAGAAACATTTATAGTGTAACTGTTCTGCGTCACATTTGGGGGGGGGGGGGGGGGGTTACAAAGCAGTAGGCTCTATCAACTTTCTTTTTTCCTTAAATTCTGGCTTCTGGCATGAACCCCAGTTATGAACATCAATTGAGAAGAGTTGATTAGAGCCTACTGAACAAGGAGTGGATACTGTAACAGAAAGGTTAGTGTAAACTTGGATATTGCGGGATCGAATTGTGATGGAAAATGTAGACATGAGTGGTTGTTAACCAACGCATTGTATTCATTGTTTTAGCACATCCAAAACTAAAACTCACTTCTCTCTCTCTCACTCTCTCTCTCTCTCTCTCTCTCTCTCTCTCTCTCTCTCTCTCTCTCTCTCTCTCTCTCTCTCTCTCTCTCTCTCTCTCTCTCTCTCTCTCTCTCTCTCTCTCTCTCTCTCAGTTAGTGTGTCATTATAACCCCCTCCCCCAGCCTCCCTATGATACGGACAGAAGGCCTATTCATTAAAATTGTTTGAATCTCTCTCTCTCTCTCTCTCTCTCTCTCTCTCTCTCTCTCTCTCTCTCTCTCTCTCTCTCTCTCTCTCTCTCTCTCTCTCTCTCTCTCTCTCTCTCTCTCTCTCTTACCTCGTTAGGTTTGCCAGTAGGTCGCCAGCTGACGGTTCCGCCTCGAAAATGAGACCCTGATATTTCTGGCATCACAAAAATGGCCATCAGCATCAATAGCAGAATCAACCCTTTTCTGAAGGACCATCCACTGCCCCTGCAGCAAGCCATGTTGGCACTTTGGCTTGCCTCTTCACAAAACGATTTGATGAATCTGTTTTGCAACAAAAAGGAACCAAACAATAGACATACGTGGGTGTGTAGTGGTCACTGGTGATTCCTAGATAGCTAAGGAGGCAACCATTATTATGGACAACTGGGCTGGAATGTGAATATAATGTCTGTCATGGAGATATCCTAAATTAATGATGGGGAAAGGTCCCGGAGGACAATTTATCCCTATGGAAACTGCAACACTATAAGCCAATTAAACAAATACTTAGTTTGATTTAGTCATTCGAAAAAGACTAAAATCTGAAGTATGTTTTCAAGTTCAAGTTCAAGTATACTTTAATATCTCCAAAAGAGAAATTCAGGTTAGGTGCAACAACATGACAGAGATACAACATAACTGAAAGAACATTAATCAAACGTGTGAAACAAAATTATACTAATCAAATAATTATTAAAATTCATTACATGAACTTAGAAATGTGCACATTTAAAACAGAGTAACCATTATTAACTTATAACAGTCAATCAAATAACAACATTTGGATTACTTCTCGTCAACAACAATCAATACACACACATCAATACACATGATAATAGTATCTCTACATATTAGCATTTAACAATTACTGCATTACTGTTTTGCATTATTTGCAATACACTGACCTTGATAGAGGGGAGAATTGATCCTTTGGTGGAAGAAGAGAAGTCAAGCTTTCAGCTTAGCTCTTTTTCCAGACTGAGAAGTCTTGTAAGGCTTTACTGTTGTCAAATTAACACAACACTTCAACTGCAGTAAAGCCTTACAGGACTTCTCAGTCTGGAAAAAAAAGCTTGACTTCTCTTTTCCCTCCAAAGGGTCAATTCTCCCCCCCCCCCCCCCCCCCCCCCCCCCCCCTATCAAGGTCAGTGTTTTGTGATCCAGCAGTCAACAGTTTTCTCTTTATTATTTACAATACTTATTCAATGACAATGCATAGAAACATATATTTTTGTACTACTAATTCTTATTAATACTATCCCCACTCTACAAAGAATCCTACATACTTCCTGTTTCACGTTCACCTTACAAATGGCCAGTCGATGTGACGACAGAAGAAAAAGGATAAACCAATGCCAGAAAAACACAGTTTAGTTTGAAACTTCTAGGTTAACCGTTATCAGCAATGTGAATTTAGTGGAGAGGGGTCTTCAACGGACATAACCTTTGTCTGGGAAGAAGGTAAATCTTCGGTTTTAATGTCAAGACTAGACAGAAAACAAACTAAGCTCTGCCCTGTTCTTCGTGTCTTGACAAACTGTAACATTAATGGCTCATTACACGTTTCTTTGGGGAACAACTATTGACATTTTGAGAGGTAAGATTGTGGAGGGGTGGAGTGAGAGGCTGTGGGTGCTTGGAAGGAAGGCAGTATGACAGGCATAGCCAAGTAGAAAGAATTTTAGGGGTAATGAAAATGGGGGGTAAAAAGGACATACAATAGAAGAAGAAGAACAACAACAACAACAAGAAAAACAAGAAGAACAAGAAAAACAAGAACAAGAACACAAAAAGACATAGAAAAAGAAGAAGAACAAGAAGAAGAACAAGAACAAGAAAAAAAACACCTAGATAGCAGTTTTGACTAAAATCATCAAAATGGTCGTTCAAAGATTTCTGCAGAAATTCAGTTCAATTACCAGTTTTTTTTCTTCAAATTTCTAACTGTTTTGTGACATTTTTACAAAAGAAACATTTTGTTAATTGGTTGATTGTTTGGTTGATTGGTAAGCATTTATGTTTAGCATTTTCTCTTCAATGGCTTAGAGTCAAAACTGACCAGTCTTCAGATGGTCCATTGACTTAATTTGGAACTTATTGTGAAAACTAATAACTTGTAATTTAAAAAAGACAAACAAAATATAAATAAGATCATCAGCATGTTATATGTTATTAGGCTTTTGAAATACAAGTTATTTGTTTGGCAATGTGTTCTATAATAAGTCAATGGACCATCTGAAGATAGTCCGCTTTGACTCTAAGCCATCGTTGTATTCCTCATTGACTGCACTGCAGGAGATAACCATATATGTTTTGTTTTATATCTTCTTCTTTCACGTTGAACGCTTTATCCCATTATCTATACAACACATGTTTGCGGAGATTCAACATAAGAGACACCTGATTATAGGTCAGCTGATACCCTTTATGGATAAGTCAAAACAGAAGAGATAAATGTCGAAACTAAACAAACACTTCGCTGTTTCTAGCTCCTTGTTTGAGTTTTTTAAAAACTGGGCCTGATAAAATCTATTTCCTTTTCCTTTTAAGAGCTCAGCTTACGATCGCACCCTGGCAGAAGATAGTGATAATGAATCAATAATCTAAGCCGATAAGAGAAGTAGGGTCCATCATATAATAAAAAGGCAAATGTGTGTGTGTGTGTCTGCCTGTCGGAAACACAAAACGGGCCTTATAACTCCGCCGTTTTTCGACCGAATCGCTTCAAATTTGCTATGAGCTCTAACGGGGCGATGGCAACGGCAACCGAGGCGGCCGTGCCATTTGCGCGGTTTGGCAAATGCGCGAAACGCGTATCCACCTGCCTCTCGGCGCCCGTATCTCCGGTATTTCTGGACGGATTGCCTTTGAATTTGGCAGGTAGATGACCGGGGACGGTGACTATCGATATGCCAAACCGGAAGCGAATCGAGTTATAAACGCGCGCGATATACGCCGCTTAACGTTTTTACAAACCGCGGCGTAACCAGACCCGATATTGACTCGCAATTTGTAACAGGCATGACCGGAGATATTGGCTATCTTGGTGCAAACTTTCAACAGCATCCATTCATAAACGCGCGCGATATGACCCGATTTACATTTGCGCCGACCCAAAAACTGACGTTAAGTTCAATCAACACTTTACGCACACACAGCTCGCTGCTGCGAGCGACCCATCAACAAGACAGGTGAAGAGCGGAGATTAACTTTACCGACGTACCAACATCACGCTATATGGGGGGGGGGGGGGGGGGGGGGGGGGGGGGGGGGTAGACACAATGAGAGAAGAAGATGGAAGGAGGGAGAGAAAAAAAAAAAGTAATGCGGGTGGGTGGGTGGGGTAGGGCGTAGGGGGTGGGGTGTGGGGTGGGGGCGGAGGATGGTTGGGGAGGGGGGGGGGGGGGGAGTAGAACAAGATGAGATATATGGAAGGAAGGAGAGACACAAAAGTAATTATATAATATTTCGTGGACCCAGCAAAACCGCTACTCGGCATTACCGTACTCGGTATTACCAGTACTAGGCGTTGCACTAGTTTTCTATTAAACTTCAATAAAATAAGTGTTATACATTTTAGACCAAAGAGAAAAAGCACACTTAACAGCGGACAACCGATGCCAAATCGAAACACGCAAACTACGCCACACACAACAGCTCAAATTATATATTCAAACTATAGCTCAGACTACAACAAAACTAAAATAAATGCTTTTTTTACGTGATCTTTTAATTGTTCATAACTAATTCGATTAAGTTTGTGGAATATTTCTGCTAGCTATAAAATCACTACATGAAAATGTATAAATAAAATAATCTCTGTATTATAATCCTGATTATTTTAAAAACTGATTTTTTTTCTCGGTAGCATCATTACTCTCCACAAAGATTAAAATCCGTGCTGTTCTTTAAAAAAATATTCTGTTTAAAAGAGAAACATGATATCAATTACAACAGCAAAAGAATAGTAATCGAGGGCCGGATCTAGGCTGGAGGTGTCCTGTTTTCCGGAAACCCTCCCTCTGCCCCAAACATGTACCTAATACAAGGCTAAAAAGTACGATTTTTGCCTTAATAATAACTAAATTGCAAAACATTCCTGGGCCCCCACAAAGGTATTGCTCCTCAACCCGGAACCTATGCAGCTCCCTGGACCAACGGCGGACCCCCCCCCCCCCCCCCTTTACGAATCACATGGTCCGGCCCTGTATTCCCTGAACAGAGGTAGTCTAAGGCTGAAGAGATAAGAAGACAAAAAAGAAAAGGCACACACGACGGTTGACAACCGATATCAGATCGAAACTAGTCTTGGCTTAAGGCTGTGTCAGACCAATTGACATAGGCTAGAACACCAAGGCTACATCAAAATGTTGTTATGCTCTGCATGGTTGTGCGGGGATTGTCTTTAGCCATGACAAGCTCCTTGTCTAACATCATCAGTATCCCAAATCCTCCGAAGTCGGAGTGTGGCTGCCCACGTGGCGGGGTAATTAAAAACGGTCACACACGTAATGTTCTCATCCCTAGCTGAGTGCATTTGTACCATAGTGTTCAAGTGCCTCGGCTGTTGGGATGATCCCTGGAGTCTTTAAGCCAGGGTACAACAACAACAGCATATCGAACGAGCAATACGTCACACATAACAACGTAAACGTCACTTTGACTGACCACTCCACCCAACGATAAAGACTGGACAGTAGTGGCTTAGTGTGTGAGTGGTCAGTAAGGACCACTCCACCCAACGATAAAGACTGGACAGTAGTGGCTTAGTGTGTGAGTGGTCAGTAAGGACCACTCCACCCAACGATAAAGATTGGACAGTAGTGGCTTAGTGTGTGAGTGTTCAGTAAGGACACACCACTTGGGATGACCATAAACTATTAACTGTTACTGATTCGGTGTGTGGGAATGAGGAAGTGCTCACAGAGTTACCCTTTGAAGTGCTGCTCCCTGCAATGTGTTGCTGCAGCTGTAGAAAATGTTGATGGTGTTGTTAGTTCCCGAGTGAAGCTTCGGGAAGTATTGCTTTTGGCTGTGCCCGTCCGTCCGTCCGTTCGTGCGTGCGTGCGTCCGACCGTCCAGCTGTGTTTTCCTGAAAACCGTTCAGTCTATTTCAATCACTTTCAGTGTACAAGTTTTACAGGATACCTATCGACTGATTTCTTTAGTTTTATTTTAAGTAGCTAGAGCTAGTAACTAAAGGTCAAGGTCATGCTGATTAAGGGTTTCAACCCCCCAAACACTTAATCGCTAATATCTCGTGTTTGTTGTTGTTGTTGCTACTGCTGTTGTTGTTGTTGCTACTGCTGTTGTTGTTGTTGCTACTGCTGTTGTTGGTTGTTGCTACTGTTGGTGGTGTTGTTGCTGCTGCTGTTGTTATTGTTGTTGCTGATGTTGTTATTGCTGTTGTTATTATTATTGTTGTTCTTGTTGTTATTATTATTGTTGTTGCTGTTGCTGTTGTTGTTGGTGTTGTTTTGTACTTCTTCTTCTTCTTCTTCTTCTTTGGTGGCTTACAGTCAAAACGGACTGTCTTCGGATGGTCCATTTACTTATTTTGGAACTTATTGCGAAAACTAATAACTTTTATTTAAAAAAGAAAGACTGGTAAAATCTAAATAGGAGAATCCGCATGTTACATTTTATCAGTATGTTAAAATACAAGTTATTAGTTTTCGCATAATGTTCCATAATGGACCATCTACAAATAGTCCTTTTAGACTTTAAACCATCTAAGTCGTCGTCGTCTTCTTCTTCTTCTTCTCTTCCTCATCCTTCTACCCCACTTCTTCTTCTCTTTTGCTTGCCTCGGTTGCGTGCAAATCATTATCACCTCCCACCCCCCACCCCCTGTCCGCCCACTCTCCCGGGGTTTGTTTGTGTTTTAAAATTGATACTACGTGCCCTCTTCACGGGCCAAAGTTTAAAAGCAATCTTTCTTTCTTTCTTTCTCACAGTAGGACTTTCTTTTCGATCACGTCTGCTTTTTGTGCATGTCTGTCTTCAGAAATGTTTTGTGAACTACTAAAAGGAATCGCTTTAAATATTGTAGGCCATACCACGTTGAAAACACCGGTTCACCTGGGAACACCAGGTGCTGTTGGCATTTATTTTGCATTATGATCAGCTTGTGGCGGTACCATAGCCGATGAGGTTTAACCGAGGCGTGGTTACTGCTACACTTATCTGTATTGTTAAAAAATCGGGACTTTACTGGTGTTGCACGGCCTCCGGGCATTGCCTCCAGTATCGTTTCGCTTTAAATATAGACTTGTAAAAAAAGCTAGTTAAATGTTTGAATGTTCAGTGGCGTCGGAAGATATTTTGCCAGGGGGAGGGGGGGCAACCTGAACAAGAAGGGGAAGGGTGGGGAAAGCTGACCGAAGTACCACTTACAGCAGACATGCTTTACACACATAGATAAACATAGGAGTATATATGTCTTTGTGTGTGTCTTTTAATCATATTTATGAGTATCAAAAATTATTTTATAACTATACATATATTTTATAAACCACAAGAGCACACACACATGCACAAACACACACACACACACACACACACACACACACAACACACACACACACACACACACACACACACATGCACATATGTGCGAATATGGATTTTTTAACAGCACAATGCTTGCTTAGCCTATGAATTTTGTTGTCTGTTTCTGTTCTTTCAGAGAACCAACCAGGCCACATGGCTAACTTCCACCCTGCTCTGAAATTCACTTACAGCATTTCAGCCATTTCCGTGGATTTTTGGGACATCACCATCTCCATTCAACCAAACAAAACAGCCCTGCCCACCACTGTCTTCTACAAGCCTGCAGACTCCCATTCTTACCTCCTCTACTCCTCCAGCCTCTAGACACAGCATCCCGTTTTCTCAGTGCTTGAGACTGAGACGACTTTTCAGTGCACATGATGAATTTCTAGTAAAATAAAAGGAGATGACATATTTCTTCAAGTCATGCCAATACCCAGATGA
>CM065688.1:8433453-8435953 GCA_017654935.2 Phymorhynchus buccinoides | reverse complement strand
CAAAAAACATTCTTGTCATACTATGTTAAGTAATCTCACTGAGAAATGGCATTCTAACATAAATAATGATTTGTTTACTGGCGTAATTTTTATTGATTTTGCTAAAGCATTTGATACAATAGACCATAAACTTCTCACCAGAAAACTTTTTATGTATGGCTTATGTAATAAGGGTGTAAAGCTAATAACATCTTTCCTTAGCGACAGAAGACAGGCATTCTGGCAGTTACTCAAGATTCATCGTGGTCTTCTCTGTCTCCAATCAAATATGGTATTCCTCAAGGCTCTGTTTTAGGCCCAATATTGTTTTCAATATATCAACACTACTCACAAAAAGTTAAGGATCACTATGAGAAAACAGGTGGGCGCAATAAACTCCGTTCGCTCCTGTTATTTTTTTCTCAGTCAAGCAAAATTGTTATGAATTCTTGTTCAGCTGTAAGTGGGCGATGTTATGTTAGTGGAAACATTGCACGTGATTCTCTATTACTGAGCTGGGCAGCAAAAGAAAAAGCTGAAACTTGCGAAAAAAAGGTGGACCTTGTTTTGGATCATTCTGCATGAACACATTGCACAAGCCAAATGGAATGGAAAAAATTTACCCTTTTTATGCACGGTGCAAAGCACTGGCTGTTTATGTGTGTGAAGATGCTGTCCTTCTGCTCTTTGCTTGGCTTTATAAGGAAAAGACATACCACCAGTAGTATTAGGCCTGCTCTGATTTTTTTGGACAATGGCCCTCCACGACGAAAAAATTTGATGCGGACTTTTCGGATATTGAGGGCGAATACCGAGCCTGGGTTATTGTTGCATGAGCTGGTTTTGTTTTCCAAGATGGATGGTGTTCCCAAGCGAGGGAGAGAGGTGTTCCCAAGCCCCAGGCGTGATGCCTTTCCCAGGTGGCCAGGCACCCAGCGCCCATCTTCGGCCATTGGGAGTCCTTCAGAACCATCTGATTCCAAGACTCAAACGCTTTTCACAGCCACTGGGGAGGGTCCATGAAAGACGCAGATTTCTGGTCGACCCCGAAGAAAAGAAAAAGAAACAACTCCAACGGCGAAGATCGTTCAACTCATTTGAACGACAAGCCCCTTTCCTGCAGACGAAGAACAGCACCTTCTTCCAGCATCATTCGAAGGCAAGCTGAGGGTGGCTTTGGCTGGGCTACTAACATCAACATCAGCCAGCAGACCATACGCGAACCGCCGTGTAAAAACCCTTCGTCATGGGTTTAACCTCCGTTCTCGTCGCCCAGACTGTACGGCCACGCTTAACTCCAGCCCTTAGGGCAGCACGCCGCGCCTTCTGCAGACGTCACGTGAGGTGGACACGTCAGCATTGGTCCCAGGTCCTGTTCAGTGATGATCACCGTTTCACCCAGCATGGGTTTCCCGACCCCTGACGTCCCCCCCCCGACTGAAATTCCGACCTCTGCCACCCATGGTACCCACATCCCCGGACTGAGGCCTGAGGGTCTGGAGGCGCCCAGGGGAACGCTTTATTGACGCCACTGTCCAAGAAAAGGTGGCCTTTGGTGTAGGAGGTTTTTGTTGTTACTGTTTTTGGCCTGGTGTGGCGGTTCTGGAATGGTTACTGGGGGGCCTGGGGGGAGGGAGGGCCTTCAGCCTTCACCACCAGAACACCCTTTGGTATCATGTACAGGGTAACCTGACTGGGCCCTCCGCAAATACCGAGGGATGAGATCCTTCGACCACCGCTGGCTTTGTGCCCCTACACTGCAGCAGATGGTGAAGATGGGACCGCCGGCTTTCTACCAAGGATGACAACGCTCGCCCCCCACAAAGAGGATTCAACACAGGGCCAAGGGTTGGTGTATCAACGACTTCCTGCATCAAAGCTCCACCCCTCCCTGGGGTCAACAGAATGGAGTGGCCAGCATGAAGTCCCGATCTCAACCCGATTGAGAAACTCTGGGATGAGCTGGATCGCAAAGTAAGGAGCAACCACCCCCCTCCCAGGGAAGCCCAGCACCTCTACCAGAGCCGCACAGGCGAGTGGAAGGCGCTTCCAAAGAGGATCTTCACCACCTGCAACTCCTGAGGAATCGCTGCGTCGAGGCCAGAACAGCCATGGCGGATACACGCATTACTGACTTTTGGGAGCGATCAGAATGCCATGTCTGTGATTTTAAGACTTGGGAATCAAATTCGATAGTACACTCTGGATCAAATGTACAGACCAAACGATTGCCGAAATGAAGGCATTGTGTATCGTTATCACTAAAGCATGAATTAAATGTTGTCCAAAAATCAACGCATTGCTTATTATTTGGGAAAGTTAGAATAGTTTGCAAGGTATCCTTAACTTGGACAGCTATATAACGCCTACCGCTGCATGTAAGTTCTTCCTGCGAACTTTCTTATCATTACTACACAAGTAAACAACAAACAATAAAAATATTACACTTCATTCTTTTCCTACAACAAGATAGATAAAATTTTTACTTAATAACATCTTTCTATCTCCTCTAAATCCAAAA
>CM065688.1:8411692-8432953 GCA_017654935.2 Phymorhynchus buccinoides | reverse complement strand
CATGGCGGACAAGAACGTTGAAGCAGTACACTTACTGTAAAAAGTACAATCATCTATAGTAAAAAGCCACGTGGGTGTTGTGTCTGTGTTCTGTCGTCTGTCTGAAACAACAAAACGGGCCTATAACTTCCGCCGTTTTTTGACCGACTCGCTTCAATTTGCTGTGAGCCCCTAACGGGGCGATTGCACGGCAACCGGGGCGGCCGTGTTCATTTGCGCGTTTCGCAAATGCGCGAAAACGCGTATCGCCGGACTATAAGATGCCGTATCTCGTATTTCTGGACCGATACCTTCAAATTTGGCAGGTACCAGGACGGAGATGGTGAGCTATCAGTGTGCCAAACCGGAAGCGAAGCCTTCACAACTGTGCGCACTATACGCCGCTTCACCTTTTCACGGAATAACTTCCGCCAGTTTCCTAACGAATCGCCTCAAATTTGCTGTCCGGCCTTGCTATGGCCCGGGCAAAGCCTGCAGCAATTTAAAGAGAATCGGGAGAGCGCGTCACTCTCAGAGCAGCGCCAACGGGGAAAACGGGGCCTTATAACTCCGCCGTTTTTAAACGAACGCTTCAAATTTGCTGTACTCAGCGGGTGTGGACAGTACTGGCGTTACCGTTACTAGGCCTTACCAGACGGTGCATGCCATTACTAGGCGTTGCGTAGTATAATTAATTCAGTGCGTGGAGGCACAGTCTCTCTCACTCTCACTCCTCTCTCTCTCTGTCAGTCTCTCTCCCTCCTTCTCTCCCTCTCTTCGTGTCTCTCTCCCTCCTTCTCTCACTCTCTCTCTCTCTCTCTTTCTCATCTATATACTCTATCTATCATCTCTTCCTTCTCCTCTCTCTCTGTCTAGTATCTATTCTGTCTCTCCTCTACTCATGTGCTTTCTCTTCTTTATCTCTACTCTCTTCACTCTCTCTCCTACTCTATCTTTCATTTCTCTCCTTCCATCACTTCTATATCATCTATCTCTCTCCTCGTGGTATCTCTACTCCTGCCTAATACTGTTGTCATCTCATCTCTCTCTCTCTCTTCCTCTCTCTTTTCTTACCTTCTCTCTTGCTATCCTCTCTCTCTCTCTCAACGATATCTCTGGTCTCTCGTTATATCTCTCTCTCTCTTCTATTCTCTCTATTCTCTCTCCCATCTCTGCTCTCTCTCTCTCTCTCTCTTCTCTCTCTCTCTAGTCTAGTGTCTCAATCAATACGGCCCTTGTCAGAATAAGTTGTCTATATCGCTACAAACTAACTAGTCTTTAAAAAGTTCCAATGGTGCTCGGCCCACAGAACTACGTGCCTTTGTTACTATGTTCGTTTGTTCTACAGTATAAAGAAGGGACATTGTGATATCAGCACTTCGTGCTACAGACGGCTATCCAACATGTTGGGTGCATGAGTCCCCTTTCCCCTCCTCTCTCTCTACTCTCTGTCTCTCTCTCTCTCTCTCTCTTCTCTCTCTACTCTCTCTATCCTCTCTCTCTCTCTCTCTCTCTCTCGTCTGTGTTTCGTTTGATATATCTAAGCAAGTTATTACTTGATTTTTGTTTTATTTTAAGAGTTTTGGTTTTATATTGTAAAAAAAGGAAGAAAGTTTTTTCGTATGGCAAAGAAAGTTCTATCAATTGCGAAAAGGGCAAGACCATCTGCTTAGAAAATTAGTTTGAGGTGGGTTTTCTTTTGGGTTTTTTAATTTACAACAGCTCATTTAGTTCTTTATGTTCGGAAAATAGTGCATTGTTCAGTTCTTTCGTATAAAGAAGTTGTTGAAGCTGTAGTCTTCTTAAATTGCTTATGTTGAAATGTTCCGAAAATTCATTGCTCGTTTTGTTGTTTACTGAAAAGTAATTAAAATGTATGTTTTGTTTCGCACAAATAAAGAACTAAAGTTTGTTTCCCTTGGCAATGTTGAGAAATATTTGATTGTTTGTGTCTCTCTCATGTCGATTCCTCTCTGTCTCTCTCTGTCTGTCTGCTCTTCTGCCTCTGTCTCTGTACTCTCTCCTCTCTTTGTCTCTCTCTCTTCTCTCTCTCTCACACCATCTGTCTCTCTCCGTTTTCTCTTCTCTCAATATCTCTCTCTCTCCTCTCTCTCATCTCTCTCTATCTCTCTATCTCTCTAAATCTCTCTCTCTTTTTCTTTCTCATCTCTCTCTCTTTCTCTCAATCATGTCAGGTATAAAACCGCCTACAGGTTTGTATATTGTTCAATCTATTAATGTTATTCTTCAATTCATTTGCTGGCACACCCTTGCACGCCCTTTCGTTTACGATTTCGTCCGTTCCACTTTGTACTATGGCCTAAGGTCGAAGCACAAATTATTTTTTTTTTTTTAAATCCATTGTTCAGTGTTCTCTCTCTCTCTCTCTTCTCTCTCTTCTCTCCTCTATCTCCTTTTCTTTCTCTCTCTCACTCACTCCCTTTCTCTCCCTCATCGCTCTTCTCTCTCTCTCTCCTCTCTTCTCTCTCTCTCTCTCTCTCGCTATCTCTCTTCTACTCTCTCTCCCTCTACTCTCTCTCTATATCTCTCTCTCTCTCTGTCTCTCTCTCTCGCTCGCGTCTCTCTCTCTCTCTCTCTCTCTCCCTCTCTCTGGCTCTTCTATTTGTTATTCTTCTTTGATAGACTGGGAATACGTAGTAATTGCGCTACGCACCCGAGAAGACACTGTCTATTGAAGAAAAAAGAAACAAAACAGAACAGACAGAGTGACAGAAACAAGACAGATAGATAAACTGAGAGAGAGGAGAGGAGAGAGAGAGAAAAGAGAGAGAGAGAGGGAGAGAGAGATCGGGGGAGGGGGGGTGAGATTCTGAAGGTGTCATGGATGTTTCTACAGCACTACGTACTGAAAGGACTACGTGGCGTTAGCCCTACACTTCTGGCTAAATGTAGCTAAATCACTATGGCTCTATATCACTAATGGACATTGGCACTATATACATGGCAAAGAAGGAAAGAAACGTTCAATTGTAGGCTTCGTGTATAGCGCTACGGCTCTTTGTCCATACGTAGGCATAGCGGGATTTGTGTCCCAAATCGGTAAACAGCCATTCCCTTGTATGAATTGGTAGTGATAGCGGGATTTTTCTTCGCTGAATGAAAAATGGTGTTTTACGTCCTCACGGTCATAGACACATATGGGACATTTGTTAATACAAATATGGTGGGGACGATCCTGGAGGTAATGCCCTGAGGCAGTGCAACACCAGTAAAGTCCCAGAGTTTTTATCAATATAGATATGTACTATATGTAGTGGATAACCATTACAGCCTCGGAGCTAAACCTCATCGGCTATGGCTTACCGCCACAAGTACATGTGGTGTAATATGCGTCGTCTGTACGCTGTTGTGTTCCCCGCCCCTTTTACCCAAAGTCATTGAAATCACAAGACAGGGCATTCTGATGCTCCCAAAAGTTCAGTAATGCGTGTATCCGCCATGGCTGTTCTGGCACTCGACGCAGCGAGTCCTCATGGAGTTGACCAGGGTGGTGAAGATCCTCTGTGGAAGCGCCTGCCACTCAGCCTGCAGCATCTGGTAGAGGTGCTGGGCATCCCTGGGAGGGGGGTGGTTGCTCCTCACTTTGCGATCCAGCTCATCCCAGAGGTTCTCAATCGGGTTGAGATCGGGACTGCATGCTGGCCACTCCATTCTGTTGACTCCAGACTGCTGCAGGAAGTCGTTGACCACCCTTGCCCTGTGGGGGCGAGCGTTGTCATCCTGGTAGACAGCCGGCGGTCCCATCTGCTGCAGTGTAGGCACAGCCAGCGGTCGAAGGATCTCATCCCGGTATCGGAGGCCAGTCAGGTTACCCTGTACATGATACAAGGGTGTTCTGTGGTGAAGGCTGAAGGCCCCCCAGACCATTACAGAACCTCCACCAAAGGCCACCTTTTCTTGGACAGTGGCGTCAATAAAGCGTTCCCCTGGGCGCCTCCAGACCCTCAGTCGGCCGTCGTTGTGGTTCAGGGTGAAGCGTGATTCATCACTGAACAGGACCTGGGACCATTGCTGACGTGTCCACCTCACGTGACGTCTGCAGAAGGCGCGGCGTGCTGCCCTATGGGCTGGAGTTAAGCGTGGCCGTACAGCTGGGCGACGAGAACGGAGGTTAAACCCATGAAGGCGGTTCCGTATGGTCTGCTGGCTGATGTTGATGTTAGTAGCCACCCTCAGCTGCCTTCGAATGATGCTGGAAGAGGCTGTTCTTGTCTGCAGGGCTTGTCGTTCAATGAGACGATCTTCACGTGGAGTTGTCTTCTTCGGTCGACCAGATCTGCGTCTTTCATGGACCCTCCCAGTGGCTGTGAAGCGTTGAATCAGTCTGACAATGACCGAGATGGACACCTGAAGTCGCCTGGCCACTTCTCGCTTGGGAACACCATCTTGGAACCATGCAACAGCTCGTCCCCTATCCAACTCGCTCAATTTTCGTCGTGGAGGCATTGTCAAATCAGGCCTAATACTGGTGGTATGTCTTCTTATAAAGCCAAGCAAGAGACAGCATCTCACACATAAACAGCAGTGCTTGCACGTGCATAATGGTTTTTCCATCTGGCTTGTGCAATGTGTTCATGCAGAACGATCCAAAACAAGGTCCTTTTTCGCAAGTTTCCGCTTTTTCTTTTGCTGCCAAGCTCAGTAATAGAGAATCACGTGCAATGTTTCCACTAACACAACATCGCCCACTTACAGCTGAACAAGAATTCATAACAATTTGGCTTGACTGAGAAAAAAAATAACAGGAAATTGGCTTAGGATTGGCTTACAGTTTGGATGCCTCTAAATGGGCTCTTGAGCCGCTGTAGCGCAGTTGGTAAGAGTCACTGGCTCGTTTGCGAGTGTGTGGGTTCGAATCCAGCTTCTAGGTCGCAGTGGTGTGTCCTTGGGAAAGGCACTTTACTCCCTATTTTCCTCACTCCACCAAAGGTGTAAAAAAAAGAGTACCTGACGTCAGTTGGGGAAAAACGTCCTTCGGATGAGACTATAAAAGAGTCCGAGGTCCCGTGTGCGAACGCATGCACAAAGATCTTGCGCACACGTTAAAGCCCATTCCACTATTCGGTAGGAGTAGGCCGTGCCAGGTGGAATGATGACACGAACTCACAAAGCATGCATCCTGTGCGCCAATATGCAGTCTAAATGAAGACTTTGGGCGTGGGGCAGGATAAACATCCCCAAAAGGAAAAAGAAGAAGACAAACACATGAGTTTAAATTCAAGTCTTATGCGTCCCTGCATGTATACAAATGGGCTCGAGTTTCGACGTAAAAGATTGTATAAACGTTTAATTTAATTTATTAACTAGAAAATAATCATGCATATCGTATCATCCATCTACACGGTCTATATCAATGCAGTTAAGACATTGGACACGTAATTGCACACGTGTAGCAGTTTAATTACTAGCTCTCATTGTTCATCCGGAATTGGAAACAACGTGTTATTCATTTTATTTGATTGCTTATGGTCCCGTCAACAGCAATGGTGTTCTCAGGACTGTCACCACAGTAAACATCAAACACGTCGACAACATCCTACATGTATTTACCTTAAAAACAACCTAAAAAAATTACAAAACCACAAAACAATTTATTACATGACACCTTCATCATTGTACCCTATAGCACATGATTCCAAACAGTGCTGGAAACGTAAGCCATTCCGATCTATTTATTGAGTCCAGGGTTATTTTTAAACAGTAAAATGGATAACAAACACACACTACTAACAAACAAATACATAAAAAAGGCCATATAGGCAAATATACACTGCAGAATGGACAACAGGTGCCCACTCAAGTGCGTAAAGTATCACGCGTGGACGCCAGTGTACAATAAAAAAAAACAACTGGCATGTCATAAATTGTAAAAAGGAAAAATGTGGAAGGGTTTTATAGAAAAAATGCAGGAGAATGGACCAATAAGTCAGAAAGAAGTAGACGCCAGAAAGCAAAAGGAAAAGAAAAGGCAGAGTCAAAGAGAGTGATAGAGTAGGGGAAGTTACTAGCATAGAACTTCCAGAAGATGGGGGAACTATTTCTTCTGAAAGACCCCCCCACCCCCGGTATCCCCACGGGAGGGCCTTTACCCCATAAGCCAGCTTAAGCTGTTGCCCGCCTCCTACGACGAGGACGTGAGAACGTGCGGTTGGCCTTTAGGAGGCTGCTGCTGGGCTCCTCTCCGTAAGCACCCCCCCCCCCCCCCCCCCCCCCCCCCCCCCCCCCCCCCCCCCCCCCCCCATGTTGGTTGGTAGAAGCCCGTGGGGAAACTACGTGCTAATAGCGATCGTAATGACAACAATGGTTGTGTTCATTAGACTGATGAGCCTTTGCTTGTTCTTTCTCGTTTCGTTACTCATCATCACTCCAGATTGTTACCTGGTTCAACGTTATTCCCGGAAGTGCGTTACACACACTGGCGCACTCTCCTCCTGTTGCTAGGCGACACCTCACATGATCTCCATCCGGGTCCACCACCGGAATCTGTATGGTGTGTGTGCAGTCATACTGCTTGCTGTAAAACCAGGGGAGGAAAAGTAGAGAGAATGTAACACAGTCTGTGATTAAACCTATTAAGACAAAGCCACTGGGATTATGATGCAATACTCCTATTATGATAATGCATGTGCATGCTTTGAATCTTGCTAAATAGGCTGATCGATTGTTTGAAGTAAATTGGTGCAATATTAAACTGGAAACTTTTAAGACCTGTCTTGATTTTAGTTAGTGAATCTTTTAAGTTATGATAAAATTAATGACGATTGCAGGCAATATACAAATACGTACAATTGCAGGGAGAATGTAATCTACTCATAACGCTTAACGTACGTTTGGAAGGTATATCTGGTGATTTGTGAATGAATGCTTCCTATTCGGACATGCTATACCGACAGTATCAATCCGAAGTTCTTCCAGAGTAATGAAGTTTTAAGAAAGAAAAGGCAGAGTCAAAGAGAGTGATAGAGTAGGGGAAGTTACAGTACTAGCATAGAACTTCCAGAAGATGGGGGAAATATTTCTTCTGAAAGACACCCGAAGGTGCGGACAGGATCCGGAGACTCACCGGCCTCACCCGCCCTGCTGACAAGAGCAGGCCCAGTTGAAGTTTTAAGTAATGTCAGTAAAAATGGAGACTTGTTTTCAAACTGTATAAGCACAAAATAAGTAAAGAACAAACCTGCCGAGTCTAGCATGCACCGAGTCATGTCCTCATAGTCCATAATGGTCTATTTGTACGGTCGTATTAATTTGTGTTTTTTTCCTTTCTCCCCATTCGTCTTCCTTCCGACAGTAATGTTAGTCCTACGTTTAAAATACGTACGTGCATATGAGCGCGCGCGCGCACGCACGCACACACACACACACACACACACACACACACACACACATCAAGGGGGGGGGGGGTGAGAGAGAGGGGAGAGAGAGAGAGAGAGAGGGGGGAAGAGGTGAGAGAGAGAGAGAGAGAGAGAGAGAGAGAGAGAGAGAGAGAGAGAGAATTCGAACTCGGATGTTTTAATTGCACAGACAAACGTCCTTACAATATCCGAAGACAAACCAACCAAATTGAACACAATAATTGTTATAAACAACATAAATCATGCAGAACTATAAACCTCTCTCACACACACACACACACACACACACACACACACACACACACACGGGCGCGCGCGCGCGCACGCGCGCGCACAAACATATACACAATATGAAATGTAGGCCACAGCCGTAAAGGAATAGACAATATGAAATGTAGGCCACAGCCGTAAGGGAATTATAATTTTCTTTTTCATGGACAGCGACACTTTTCTATACTGAAGACAATCTGGAGAGAGAGAGAGAGAGAGAGAGAGAGAGAGAGAGAGAGAGAGAGAGAGAGAGAGAGAGAGAGAGAGCCTGACAGACAGACAGACAGACAGAGAGATAGACAGACAGACAGACAGATAGGGAGAGAGAGAGAGAAACAAAGACAGAGAAGCACAGAGACAGAGACAGAGAGAAGCAAGCATGGTCACATTCTAGCTATCACCTACTAGAAGATGGGTTTGCTGAGGCTGACGGGGCTGGAGTTGGGCTGGTTGTTGTCTGATCGTTGTCTGAGATCCACCACAGTCTGCAGGTTCCAGTTCCCCCCGCCTTTACCGTTGTCCAGACTGATCCACGCGTTACCCGAATATCTGGTGGAGGCGAAGACAGAAGGAAACTGAGTATGTGAATTTGAACATTTTATGTATAGCTGTTTATTTCTGTTTTTAGTTAGATGTAGGTATGTGTTCAAATACTATTCTTCAATTGTTTACATTTCTTTTATGCTGCTCCATGTTCTGCAGTGGTGGTCACGTACTAAATTGGTGCGAGGGCTCATAGGTGTACTCTCAGTTTGAATATGAATTTTTAAGGACAATAAACTGGGGCTGCACGTGTGTGACTTTGTTATCATTTTGTTTTCGTTCCTATATTTCTGCAACTTTGATTTTTTAGGCCCTTCTCTTAAGTTGAGTAGTTTTCAGTTTCCCCCACAATTTTGTCTGAACACCATACTCAATCTCATAATGTTTAACTAGTACTATCCTCGTTTTAGAAATCTTATTGAATGTGTGCTCACCCCTGCATTTCTTTTAAGTGTTGCCTTTTGAAGTATTTGTGTCAGTTTTAACATATTTTCCTAACGAAGACATAAAACAAATATGTTACGTGAGGTCATTTTGAAATCATCTGAAATTGAGTATGTGTTTCAAAGTGACCAGCTACAAGGGAAAGGAAGGCTGTGTACGCCAGCTATGTCCAGCGTGAGTTACAGACCAAAGGAGGACTGACATTTACTGTTTGTAAAACAAATCCAGGGGTCACTTCCCTCTCTCGTCCACACGTACGCCAGCTATGTCCAGCCGTGAGTTACAGACCAAAGGAGGACTGACACGTACTGTTTGTAAAACAAATCCAGGGGTCACTTCCCTCTCTCGTCCACACGTACGCCAGCTATGTCCAGCCGTGAGTTACAGACCAAAGGAGGACTGACATTTACTGTTTGTAAAACAAATCCAGGGGTCACTTCCCTCTCTCGTCCACACGTACGCCAGCTATGTCCAGCCGTGAGTTACAGACCAAAGGAGGACTGACATTTACTGTTTGTAAAACAAATCCAGGGGTCACTTCCCTCTCTCGTCCACCACGATTTGTAAGACAGTTGACGTAAGAAAGAGTTATCAAGGTCAAATGATCTTCAAGGCTGCATCGCTGATTGACCGCCCCAGTACGATATGATGAACAAGAGAAAGGCCTGATGATTATTTTAGAAATCTAAGCAAGCCATTGATTGTATATTGTTGTAATTGCCATTCTCGTGATTTTTTTTTTTTAGCCTTTTGTTTATGAGGCATTGCCATTTTGGGCTGATTTTCTTTGTTTTCTTTCTTTGTTTGTACATTTCTTTTAATCCATTCCTCACCTGTTCCTGTAGTTCGAAGCCAAACCTCCCATTGGGTTTCTCTTGACGATACGTGCCTTTGTTTTTTTTGGGTTTTTTAAGTTTTCAAGGTTAGAACAGGTCATGTTCACTACTGTGATACTTTATGCACGGATCTGGTCCTCCTTTAGTGATACACCACCACACAAAATTTGAAGCGATTCTGTCAAGCGGTTCGGGAGATAGCCTTGGGATAGACAGAAGGATAAAAACCGCGACAAGCGTACACTCTTTTGCTGATCGGGTAAAGGGCAACAACTAGCCTACAACAACGCCAACAAGAAGTAGGGACTCACGCTACGGTGTAGGGACCCACTCCCTGCGTGAAAGTGTGCGTGAAGGATTTCTGTCCCTGCTCCCAGCCCTCCCCTTTGTTGGCGGCCTTACAGTAGTAGGACACGTCAGCCAGGTTGGTGGGGCTGCCACAGCCCTTGGTGCACTTCCAGTTTTCCTTGATCCTGTTCACCAGCTTTCCGATGAGCTTCTCCGTGCAACCCGGCCCACTCCCGTATGTCCAGCCCATCTTGAAGGTGAACTCGATCTTTATCAATGAAAACAGTTAGGCCGAAACCCTAAACCGCTAACCATTATTCCACGCGCCACTTTCATGCCTCAAAGAAAAGAATGAAACACTAAAACAAGGGCATCGCCGAGCGGCAGATATGTCCTTTTCCGGCTACGCCCTGTACCTGCCCCGCCCTGTACCCCCCTTGCCCCTCACATCTTAGGCCCCCGTCTTCCTTGTGACCTTTGGGTGGTACACCTACACACCCTTGACTGGGTGCAAATCCTTTTTCTGGGATGCACACCCTTAATTGGTGGGGTGTACACCCTTAACACTGAGACATGTCTGCCGCGCGGCGACATTTAAGTCCCCACATGGCACATTTTGTGCTAACGATGTCTTTTACTTTTAGTATTAGACCCCCTCCTTTACCCTTTACCCGTTTACCCTTTACCCGTTTACCCTTTACCCGTTTACCCTTTACCTACACCCTTAAATAGTGGGGTGTACACCCTTAATAGTACACCCTTAATCAATGGGGTGTACACCCTTAACTCGGAGACATGTCTGCCACTCGGCGACATTAAAATCCCACGTGGCATAATTTGTACTGCAATGTCTTCTACTCTTCTTTTTACGCCCCCACACAAACTTTGGAGTGATTCTATGACAGTATTTCACGAGATATAGGAGGGTGAAGAAAAACGGAAACATGTCTGCCGCTCGGCGAAATTGTATTTCCGAGGGATAATTTATGTACGAGTGTGTTATACTGTTAGTCTGAAATCCTCACACAAAATTTGAAGGGATTCTGTCTTCTAGTTCACGAGATACAGTTTGGAAAAAAAATAGATAGCGCAAAGAAGGAAATTTCGGTTTTCAAGGTCACACTTCAAGGTCAAGGTCAGCATGGCAATACTTAATGCTCGGATGCTTTCTACTCTAGGTTATACAGTACCACACACAATTAGAAGCGCTTCTGTCAAGTACAAATGTGGAAAATATGGCTTAAAATCCCATTTTTAGACCCCTACCACTTCCAAGGCCTGCCGATCTCCTGGCCACTAGAACTGCCATAAGCCAAAGTACCTACATGCCAAGTTTGAAGACCCTAAGACCAACGGTGTGGAAGTTATGGCCCCTTAAAGATTTTCGGTTTTCAAGGTCACACGGCACGGTCAAAGTCACCATGGCGATAATTTATGCGCGGATGCCTTCCTCTCATGGTGACACACCACCACACAAACCTTGAAGCGACTCTGTCAAGCGGTTCGGGAGAGATCCTTGGGACAGACAGAAGGAAGAAGACAAGGGCATCGCCGGGCGGCAGATATGTCCTTTGCCGGTTACGCCCTGTACATGCCCCGCCCTGTACCTCCCTTCCCCCTCACATCTTAGGTCCCCGTCCTCCTTGTGACCTTTGGGTGAAGCGCCTACACACCCTTGACTGGGTGCAAATCGTTTTCCGGGAGGCACACCCTTAATTGGTGGGGTGCACACCCTTAACACTGAGACATGTCTGCCACTCGGCGACATTTAAGCCCCACGTGGCACATTTTGTGCTAGGATGTCTTTTACGTTTAGTATTAGACCCCCGCCTTTACCGGGATGTACACCCTTAATTAGTGGGGTGTACACCCTTAATGGGGTGTACACCCTTAACTCGGAGACATGTCTGCCGCTCGGCGACATTAAAATCCCACGTGGCATAATTTGTACTGCAATGTCTTCTACTCTTCTTTTTACACACCCACACAAAATTTGGAGTGATTCTATACAGTATTTCACGAGATATAGGAGGGTGAAGAAAAACGGAAACATGTCTGCCGCTCGGCGACATTGTATTTCCGAGGGATAATTTATGTACGAATGTGTTATACTCTTAGTGTCACATCCTGACACACAATTTGAAGAGATTCTGTCTTCTAGTTCACGAGATACAGCTTGGACAAGAAATATATAGCGCAAAGAAGGAAATTTCGGTTTTCAAGGTCACACTTCAAGGTCAAGGTCAGCATGGCGATAATTTATGCTCGGATGTTTTCTACTCTAGGTTATACAGTACCACACACAATCTGAAGCGCTTCTGTCAAGTACAAATGTGGAAAATATGGCTTAAAACCCCATTTTAGACCCCTACCACTTTCAAGGCCTACCGATCACCCTGACCTTGACCTTGGTCGGTATGCCATCATCAGAACGGTCATAAGCCAAAGTACCTCCATGCCAAGTTTCAAGACTGTAGGACCTACGGTGTGGAAGTTATGGCCCCTTAAAGATTTTCGGTTGTCAAGGTCACGACGGCGATAATTTATGCGCGGATGCCTACCATACAAAATTTGAAGCGATTCGGTCAAGCGGTTCGGGAGATATCCTTGGGACAGACAGAAAAAACAAAAACAAAAACAACAACAAAAACAAAGAAACATACTCCTTTGCGATCTACTTTGTATATCGGCAAAGGACAAAAAAAAAAAGAAACATACACGAACGAAAATAGACTCCTTTGCGATCGTAGATCGGCAAAGGACAATAATCAAGGGGGAAAAGGCACTGAAAGCTTAAAATCAACGATTGACACTTAAGGTATGTGACATACACTGCAAACGCATCTAAATTAACTGCCGAAAGTTGTCCGATTTGGTATTTACGGTTTTTTAAACGGCTGTTTTGGAGTAGAGGTGGTGGGGGGAGGTGGTGGGGGGAGTGGGGGCTAAACTCCAGACATAAATTTGTCCATGCGATGAATATATGAAAATAACCCAAACCTTATTAGAAATTTGTCTGTGAGCTGCAAAATATGAACACAACCCGGAACTGATTCTAACACTATCTGTTTCCAAAATTCAAGACCAAATTCTGAGGAAATCGGCGCGTGGAATAAGATTACCTTTTTTTAACATTTATTATTTAATCATTAAAAGAAACATTTATAGTGTAACTGTTCTGCGTCACATTTGGGGGGGGGGGGGGGGGGGGGGGTGGGGTACAAAGCAGTAGGCTCTATCAACTTTCTTTTTTCCTTAAATTCTGGCTTCTGGCATGAACCCCAGTTATGAACATCAATTGAGAAGAGTTGATTAGAGCCTACTGAACAAGGAGTGGATACTGTCAAAGAAAGGTTAGTCTAAACTTGCGGGATCGAATTGTGATGGAAAATGTAGACACGAGTGGTTGTTAACCAACGCATTGTATTCATTGTTTTAGCACATCCAAAACTAACTCATTCTCTCTCTCTCTCTCTCTCTCTCTCTCTCTCTCTCTCTCTCTCTCTCTCTCTCTCTCTCTCTCTCTCTCTCTCTCTCTCTCTCTCGCTCGCTCGCTCTCACTTATGTGTCATTATAACCCTCTCCCCCAGCCTCCCTATGATACGGGCAGAAGGCCTATTCATTAAAATTGTTTGAAAATATATCTCTCTCTCTCTCTCTCTCTCTCTCTCTCTCTCTCTCTCTCTCTCTCTCTCTCTCTCTCTCTCTCTCTTACCTCGTTAGGTTTGCCAGTAGGTCGCCAGCTGACGGTTCCGCCTCGAAAATGAGACCCTGATATCTCTGGCATCACAAAAATGGCCATCAGCATCAATAGCAGAATCAACCCTTTTCTGAAGGACCATCCACTGCCCCTGCAGCAAGCCATTTTGGCACTTTGGCTTGCCTCTTCACAAAACGATTTGATGAATCTGTTTTGCAACAAAAAGGAACCAAACAATAGACATACGTGGGTGTGTAGTGGTCACTGGTGATTCCTAGATAGCTAAGGAGGCAACCATTATTATGGACAACTGGGCTGGAATGTGAATATAATGTCTGTCATGGAGATATCCTAAGTTAATGATGGGGAAATGTCCCGGGGGACAATTTATCCCTATGGAAACTGCAACACTAGAAGCCAATTAAACAAATACCTAGTTTGATTTAGTCATTCGAAAAAGACTAAAACTGTCCATCTGAAGTATGTTTTCAAGTTCAAGTTCAAGTTCAAGTATACTTTAATATCTCCAAAAGAGAAATTCAGGTTAGGTACAACAACATGACAGAGATACAACATAACTGAAAGAACATTAATCAAACGTGTGAAACAAAATTATACTAATCAAATAATTATTAAAATTCATTACATGAACTTAGAAATGTGCACATTTAAAACAGAGTAACCATTATTAACTTATAACAGTCAATCAAATAGCAACATTTGGATTACTTCTCGTCATCAACAATCAATACACACACATCAATGCACATGATAATAGTATCTCTACATATTAGCATTTAACAATTACTGCATTGCTGTTTTAAGCTATCCACAAAAAGTTAAGGATCACTTGCAAACTAATTCATAACTTTCCAAATAAGAAAGCCAATGCGTTGCATTTTGGCCAACATTTTATTCAATGCTTTAGTGATAACGATACACAATTGCCTTCAATTTCGAGCAATCGTTTGGTCTGTACATTTGATCAAAGTGGGTACGTATCGAAATTTGATTTCCCAAAGTCATTGAAATCACAAGACAGGGCATTCTGATGATCCCAAAAGTTCAGTAATGCGTGTATCCGCCATGGCTGTTCTGGCACTCGACGCAGCGAGTCCTCATGGAGTTGACCAGGGTGGTGAAGATCCTCTGTGGAAGCGCCTGCCACTCAGCCTGCAGCATCTGGTAGAGGTGCTGGGCATCCCTGGGAGGGGGGTGGTTGCTCCTCACTTTGCGATCCAGCTCATCCCAGAGGTTCTCAATCGGGTTGAGATCGGGACTGCATGCTGGCCACTCCATTCTGTTGACTCCAGACTGCTGCAGGAAGTCGTTGACCACCCTTGCCCTGTGGGGGCGAGCGTTGTCATCCTGGTAGACAGCCGGCGGTCCCATCTGCTGCAGTGTAGGCACAGCCAGCGGTCGAAGGATCTCATCCCGGTATCGGAGGCCAGTCAGGTTACCCTGTACATGATACAAGGGTGTTCTGTGGTGAAGGCTGAAGGCCCCCCAGACCATTACAGAACCTCCACCAAAGGCCACCTTTTCTTGGACAGTGGCGTCAATAAAGCGTTCCCCTGGGCGCCTCCAGACCCTCAGTCGGCCGTCGTTGTGGTTCAGGGTGAAGCGTGATTCATCACTGAACAGGACCTGGGACCATTGCTGACGTGTCCACCTCACGTGACGTCTGCAGAAGGCGCGGCGTGCTGCCCTATGGGCTGGAGTTAAGCGTGGCCGTACAGCTGGGCGACGAGAACGGAGGTTAAACCCATGAAGGCGGTTCCGTATGGTCTGCTGGCTGATGTTGATGTTAGTAGCCACCCTCAGCTGCCTTCGAATGATGCTGGAAGAGGCTGTTCTTGTCTGCAGGGCTTGTCGTTCAATGAGACGATCTTCACGTGGAGTTGTCTTCTTCGGTCGACCAGATCTGCGTCTTTCATGGACCCTCCCAGTGGCTGTGAAGCGTTGAATCAGTCTGACAATGACCGAGATGGACACCTGAAGTCGCCTGGCCACTTCTCGCTTGGGAACACCATCTTGGAACCATGCAACAGCTCGTCCCCTATCCAACTCGCTCAATTTTCGTCGTGGAGGCATTGTCCAATCAGGCCTAATACTGGTGGTATGTCTTCTTATAAAGCCAAGCAAGAGACAGCATCTCACACATAAACAGCAGTGCTTGCACATGCATAATGGTTTTTCCATCTGGCTTGTGCAATGTGTTCATGCAGAACGATCCAAAACAAGGTCCTTTTTCGCAAGTTTCCTCTTTTTCTTTTGCTGCCAAGCTCAGTAATAGAGAATCACGTGCAATGTTTCCACTAACACAACATCGCCCACTTACAGCTGAACAAGAATTCATAACAATTTGGCTTGACTGAGAAATAAATAACAGGAGCGAACGGAGTTTATTGCGCACCTGTTTTCTCATAGTGATCCTTAACTTTTTGTGAGTAGTGTACATTATTTGCAATACACTGACCTTGATATAGGGGAGAATTGATCCTTTGGTGGAAGAAGAGAAGTCAAGCTTTCAGCTTAGCTCTTTTTCCAGACTGAGAAGTCTTGTAAGGCTTTTACTGTTGTCAAATTAACACAACACTTCAACTGCAGTAAAGCCTTACAGGACTTCTCAGTCTGGAAAAAAAGCTTGACTTCTCTTTTCCCTCCAAAGGGTCAATTCTCTCTCTCCCCCCCCCCCCCCCCCCCCCCCCCCCCATATCAAGGTCAGTGTTTTGTGATCCAGCAGTCAACAGTTTTCTCTTTATTATTTACAATACTTATTCAATGACAATGCATAGAAACATATATTTTTGTACTACTAATTCTTATTAATACTATCCCCACTCTACAAAGAATCCTACATACTTCCTGTTTCACGTTCACCTTACAAATGGCCAGTCGATGTGACGACAGAAGAAAAAGGATAAACCAATGCCAGAAAAACACAGTTTAGTTTGAAACTTCTAGGTTAACCGTTATCAGCAATGTGAATTTAGTGGAGAGGGGTCTTCAACGGACATAACCTTTGTCTGGGAAGAAGGTAAATCTTCGGTTTTAATGTCAAGACTAGACAGAAAACAAACTAAGCTCTGCCCTGTTCGTGTCTTGACAAACTGTAACATTAATGGCTCATTACACGTTTCTTTGGGGAACAACTATTGACATTTTGAGAGGTAAGATTGTGGAGGGGTGGAGTGAGAGGCTGTGGGTGCTTGGAAGGAAGGCAGTATGACAGGCATAGCCAAGTAGAAAGAATTTTAGGGGTAATGAAAATGGGGGGTAAAAAGGACATACAATAGAAGAAGAACAACAACAACAACAAGAAGAACAAGAAAAACAAGAACAAGAACAAAAAAAAGACATAGAAAAAGAAGAAGAACAAGAACAAGAAAACAAACACCTTGATATTGATTAATGGGCAAGCCTAAGTTTTGAAGCCGATGTGATGTAATGTCATTAATTCAATAATAAACCTGGTTAAATTGCTTTCGCTGTTTAGCAACTGATAACAGTTTTGATTAAAATCATCAAAATGGTCGTTCAAAGATTTCTGCAGAAATTCAGTTCAATTACCAGTTTTATTTCTTAAAATTTCTAACTGTTTTGTGACATTTTTACAAAAGAAACATTTTGTTAATTGGTTGATTGTTTGGTTGATTGGTAAACATTTATGTTTAGCATTTTCTCTTCGATGGCTTAGAGTCAAAACTGACCAGTCTTCAGATGGTCCATTGACTTAATTTGGAACTTATTGTGAAAACTAATAACTTGTAATTTAAAAAAGACAAACAAAATATAAATAAGATCATCAGCATGTTATATGTTATTAGGCTTTTGAAATACAAGTTATTTGTTTGGCAATGTGTTCTATGGAAGATAGAAGATAGTCCGCTTTGAAGATAGTCCGCTTTGACTCTAAGCCATCGTTGTATTCCTCATTGACTGCACTGCAGGAGATAACCTGTTTTGTTTTATATCTTCTTCTTTCACGTTGAACGCTTTATCCCATTATCTATACAACACATGTTTGCGGAGATTCAACATAAGAGACACCTGATTATAGGTCAGCTGATACCCTTTATGGATAAGTCAAAACAGAAGAGATAAATGTCGAAACTAAACAAACACTTCGCTGTTTCTAGCTCCTTGTTTGAGGGTTTTTTAAACTGGGCCTGATAAAATCTAAAATTCCTTTTCCTTTTAAGAGCTCAGCTTACGATCGCACCCTGGCAGAAGATAGTGATAATGAATCAATAATCTAAGCCGATAAGAGAAGTAGGGTCCATCATATAATAAAAAGGCAAGTGTGTGTGTGTGTGTCTGTCTGTCTGTCTGTGTGTGTGTCTGTCT
Organism: Phymorhynchus buccinoides; assembly: GCA_017654935.2. NCBI lineage: Eukaryota > Metazoa > Mollusca > Gastropoda > Neogastropoda > Raphitomidae > Phymorhynchus > Phymorhynchus buccinoides. The sequence goes on along the minus strand of CM065688.1, from coordinate 8,415,167 downwards.
GAAACACAAAACGGGCCTTATAACTCCGCCGTTTTTCGACCGAATCGCTTCCAATTTGCTATGAGCCCTAACGGGGCAATGGCAACGGCAACCGAGGCGGCCGTGTCATTTGCGCGGTTTGGCAAATGCGCGAAACGCGTATCCACCGGCCTCTCGGCGCCCGTATCTCCGGCATTTCTGGACGGATTGCCTTCGAATTTGGCAGGTAGATGACCGGGGACGGTGACTATCGATATGCCAAACCGGAAGCGAATCGAGTTATAAACGCGCGCGATATACGCCGCTTCAACGTTTTCACAAACCGCGGCGTAACCAGACCCGATATTGACTCGCAATTTGTAACAGGCATGACCGGAGATATTGGCTATCTTGGTGCAAACTTTCAACAGCATCCCTTCATAAACGCGCGCGATAGGACCCGATTTACATTTGCGCCGACCCAAAAACTGACGTTAAGTTCAATCAACACTTTACGCACACACAGCTCGCTGCCGCGAGCGACCCGTCAACAAGACAGGTGAAGAGCGGAGATTAACTTTACCGACGTACCAACATCACGCTATATGGGTGGGGGGGGGTGGGGGGGGGGGGGGGGGGAGTAGAACGCAATGAGAGAAGAAGATGGAAGGAGGGAGAAAAAAAAAAGTAATAGCGGGTGGGTGGGGGTAGGGCGTAGGGGGCGGGGTGGGGTGGGGGGGGGAGGATGGTTGGGGAGGGGGGGGGGGGGGAGTAGAACAGGATGAGATAAGAAGATAGAAGGAAGGAGAGACACAAAAGTAATTATATAATATTTCGTGGACCCAGCAAAACCGCTACTCGGCATTACCGTACTTGGCATTACCAGTACTCGGTATTACCAGTACTAGGCGTTGCACTAGTTTTCTATTAAACTTCAATAAAATAAGTGTTATACATTTTAGACCAAAGAGAAAAAGCACACTTAACAGCGGACAACCGATGCCAAATCGAAACACGCAAACTACGCCACACACAACAGCGCAAATTATATATTCAAACTATAGCTCAGACTACAACAAAACTAAAATAAATGCTTTTTTTACGTGATCTTTTAATTGTTCATAACTAATTCGATTAAATTTGTGGAATATTTCTGCTAGCTATAATATCACTACATGAAAAAGTATAAATAAAATAATCTCTGTATTCGAATTATAATCCTGATTATTTTAAAAACTGATTTTTTTTCTCGGTAGTATCATTACTCTCTACAAAGATTAAAATCCGTGCTGTTCTTTAAAAAAATATTCTGTTTAAAAGAGAAACATGATATCAATTACAACAGCAAAAGAATAGTAATCGAGGGCCGGATCTAGGCTGGAGGTGTCCTGTTTTCCGGAAACCCTCCCTCTGCCCCAAACATACAAGGCTAAAAAGTACGATTTTTGCCTTAATAATAACTAAATTGCAAAACATTCCTGGGCCCCCACAAAGGTATTGCTCCTCAACCCGGAACCCATGCAGCTCCCTGGACCCCCGGCGGACCCCCCCCCCCCCCCCCCTTACGAATCACATGGTCCGGCCCTGTATTCCCTGAACAGAGGTAGTCTAAGGCTGAAGAGATAAGAAGACAAAAAAGAAAAGGCACACACGACGGTTGACAACCGATATCAGATCGAACTAGTCTTGGCTTAAGGCTGTGTCAGACCAATTGACATAGGCTAGAACACCAAGGCTACATCAAAATGTTGTTATCCTCTGCATAGTTATGCGGAGATTGTCTTTAGCCATGACAAGCTCCTTGTCTAACATCATCAGTATCCCAAATCCTCCGAAGTCGGACTGTGGCTGCCCACGTGGCGGGGCAATTAAAAACGGTCACACACGTAATGTTCTCATCCCTAGCTAGTGCATTTGTACCATAGTGTTCAAGTGCCTCGGCTGTTGGGATGATCCCTGGAGTCTTTAAGCCAGGGTACAACAACAACAGTATATCGAACGAGCAATACGTCACACATAACGTAAACGTCACTTTGACTGACCACTCCACCCAACGATAAAGACTGGACAGTAGTGGCTTAGTGTGTGAGTGGTCAGTAAGGACCACTCCACCCAACGATAAAGACTGGACAGTAGTGGCTTAGTGTGTGAGTGGTCAGTAAGGACCACTCCACCCAACGATAAAGACTGGACAGTAGTGGCTTAGTGTGTGAGTGGTCAGTAAGGACCACTCCACCCAACGATAAAGACTGGACAGTAGTGGCTTAGTGTGTGAGTGGTCAGTAAGGACACACCACTGGGGATGACCATAAACTATTAACTGTTACTGATTCGGTGTGTGGGAATGAGGAAGTGCTCACAGAGTTACCCTTTGAAGTGCTGCTCCCTGCAATGTGTTGCTGCAGCTGTAGAATATGTTGATGGTGTTGTTAGTTCCCGAGCGAAGCTTCGGGAAGTATTGTTTTTGGCTGTGCCCGTCCGTCCGTCCGTTCGTGCGTGCGTGCGTCCGACCGTCCAGCTGTGTTTTCCTGAAAACCGTTCAGTCTATTTCAATCACTTTCAGTGTACAAGTTTTACAGGATACCTATCGACTGATTTCTTTAGTTTTATTTTAAGTAGCTAGAGCTAGTAACTAAAGGTCAAGGTCATGCTGATTAAGGACTTCAACCCCCCAAACACTTAATCGCTAATATCTCGTGTTTGTTGTTGTTGTTGCTACTGCTGTTGTTGTTGTTGCTACTGCTGTTGTTGGTTGTTGCTACTGTTGGTGGTGGTGTTGCTACTGCTGCTGTTGTTGTTGCTGATGTTGTTATTGTTGTTGTTGCTGTTGTTATTATTATTGTTGTTCTTGTTGCTGCTGTTGTTGTTATTATTGTTGTTGTTGCTGCTGCTGTTGTTGATGTTGTTTTGTACTTCTTCTTCTTCTTCTTCTTCTTCTTCTTTGGTGGCTTACAGTCAAAACGGACTGTCTTCGGATGGTCCATTTACTTATTTTAGAACTTATTGCGAAAACTAATAACTTTTATTTAAAAAAGAAAGACTGGTAAAATCTAAATAGGAGAATCCGCATGTTACATTTTATCAGTATGTTAAAATACAAGTTATTAGTTTTCGCATAATGTTCCATAATGGACCATCTACAAATAGTCCTTTTAGACTTTAAACCATCTAAGTCGTCGTCGTCTTCTTCTTCTTCTTCTCTTCCTCATCCTTCTACCCCACTTCTTCTTCTCTTTTGCTTGCCTCGGTTGCGTGCAAATCATTATCACCTCCCACCCCCCACCCCCTGTCCGCCCACTCTCCCGGGGTTTGTTTGTGTTTTAAAATTGATACTACGTGCCCTCTTCACGGGCCCTCTTCACGGGCCAAAGTTTAAAAGCAATCTTTCTTTCTTTCTTTCTCACAGTAGGACTTTCTTTTCGATCACGTCTGCTTTTTGTGCATGTCTGTCTTCAGAAATGTTTTGTGAACTACTAAAAGGAATCGCTTTAAATATTGTAGGCCATACCACGTTGAA
>CM065688.1:8289192-8406692 GCA_017654935.2 Phymorhynchus buccinoides | reverse complement strand
GCAGAACGATCCAAAACAAGGTCCTTTTTCGCAAGTTTCCGCTTTTTCTTTTGCTGCCAAGCTCAGTAATAGAGAATCACGTGCAATGTTTCCACTAACACAACATCGCCCACTTACAGCTGAACAAGAATTCATAACAATTTGGCTTGACTGAGAAATAAATAACAGGAGCGAACGGAGTTTATTGCGCACCTGTTTTCTCATAGTGATCCTTAACTTTTTGTGAGTAGTGTATATTAACGACCTACCGCTGCATGTTAAGTCTTCCTGCGAACTTTTCGCAGACGACACAAGTATACACAACAACAATAAAAATAATGACGTTTTATGTGCTTCCTTACAACAAGATATTGATAAATTGGTTTCTTGGACGGAGTTGAATCATATGGCTATTCATCCGCAGAAATCCAAATTTATGTTGGTTACAACTAGGCAAAAGCGCCAAAATATAAAGACTAGTTTATGTAAGTTAAATATATTAAATAAGGAATTGGAAGAAGTAAATTCCTATAATATATTGATAATAATCTCTCGTGGTCAAAGCATGTTTCACTTCTGTCCAAGAAACTATCACAAAAAACATTTCAATTGAATCGAATTAAACACTTTCTAGACCAGCATTCCCGGACTCTCTTTTTTCATGCATATATTCAATCAGACATGGACTATGTGTCAACATGTTGGGACTTAGCAAGTGAAAATTGTTTAAAACCACTTCACAGTATTTATAGACGTTCCCTTAAACTTATTCTATTAAAATCCTCCTCCCTTGATTCATGTGACTATACGAAATTAGATATTCTGCCTTTTCATCTCAAATGTAAGCATAACAAAGCTGTGTTTATGTTTAAAATTATGAATAAATTAACACCATATTATCTGCAAAAACATTTCCCAGTATATAACATTCGTGGGAAGTCGATTATTCGTACCCCTAGACCTAGAACAAATCTATTCATGTCCTCATTAGTCCACTCAGGAGCAAAATTGTGGAACGATATGCCTAACCACATAAAACAGAAACCGAGCTTGTCATCTTTCAGAAAGGCATATCATAAATACTTGATGGACCAATTATAAATCTGTTTAGTCTTATTTTACCTTACGAATTACAATACATATGTTCACAATACACGTTTAATTATGTTTATATATACATTCAAATGATATTACAAGGTGTAGAGAACATTTAAGATTTTATGTGAACTGATATACATGTACATGTACATAATATAAGAATTTGTATGCATGTATGTATGTGTGCATAGGTTTGTGGGGGTGGGGTATGTGGGGGGTGCTTGTGGGAGTGAGTGCGGGGGGGGGGGGGGGGGTAGAGACTGGGAGGTGTTTTTTGTTGTTGTTTCTTGGTGGGGTTTTTTGTGGGGTGGGGTGGGGTTCTTTAATTTTGAATTGCTGTTGTGTGACCATTTTTGCCTTGTATTATATTACATGTATATTTTTGTCACTATTGTTGCCAGTTTGTTGTTGTTTTTACGTTTCTGTTAATCATTTTCTTCATTAATTGTTTATTTGCTTGAGGGCAATAGTGTAAAAAAGCTACCCAGCTTATCTGTTTTACCCTCAATAAAAACATTCGTATTCGTATTCGTATTCGTATTCTCTCTCTCTCTCTTTTGTAAAATCTCCCTCGGGGAGGTTATGTATTTGTCTGTCTGTCTCTCTCTCTCTCTGTCTCTGTCTCTCCACCTGTCTCTGTTGTTCCTAAGCAGCACTACTCTATAAAACACTACGATCTGATTTTAAATGAACATTTATGCAAAACCATCTCAAACAAAAATATTGTTCCGTAAATTTTATCAGAGAACCTTTCAAAAAACCTTTCAGTTTTGATAACACTTCAAGGTCGTTTTTCCATTCACTACTGTTATTTGTTAGGATTTGTTTAAAAATGAAATAAACGGATTCAAGTAAAACCGTGTGAATTAAATGTCCCGTTAGAAATGGTCCATCAACATTTGGAAAGAATGGAGATCACAGTTTTGATGCAGTAATTCTTGTAACAGATCTAAGCTATCCACAAAAAGTTAAGGATCACTTGCAAACTAATTCATAACTTTCCAAATAAGAAAGCCAATGCGTTGAATTTTGGCCAACATTTAATTCAATGCTTTAGTGATAACGATACACAATTGCCTTCAATTTCGAGCAATCGTTTGGTCTGTACATTTGATCAAAGTGGGTACGTATCGAAATTTGATTTCCCAAAGTCATTGAAATCACAAGACAGGGCATTCTGATGCTCCCAAAAGTTCAGTAATGCGTGTTATCCGCCATGGCTGTTCTGGCACTCGACGCAGCGAGTCCTCATGGAGTTGACCAGGGTGGTGAAGATCCTCTGTGGAAGCGCCTGCCACTCAGCCTGCAGCATCTGGTAGAGGTGCTGGGCATCCCTGGGAGGGGGGTGGTTGCTCCTCACTTTGCGATCCAGCTCATCCCAGAGGTTCTCAATCGGGTTGAGATCGGGACTGCATGCTGGCCACTCCATTCTGTTGACTCCAGACTGCTGCAGGAAGTCGTTGACCACCCTTGCCCTGTGGGGGCGAGCGTTGTCATCCTGGTAGACAGCCGGCGGTCCCATCTGCTGCAGTGTAGGCACAGCCACGGTCGAAGGATCTCATCCCGGTATCGGAAGTCAGGTTACACTGTACATGATACAAGGGTGTTCTGTGGTGAAGGCTGAAGGCCCCCCAGGCCATTACAGAACCTCCACCAAAGGCCACCTTTTCTTGGACAGTGGCGTCAATAAAGCGTTCCCCTGGGCGCCTCCAGACCCTCAGTCGGCCGTCGTTGTGGTTCAGGGTGAAGCGTGATTCATCACTGAACAGGACCTGGGACCATTGCTGACGTGTCCACCTCACGTGACGTCTGCAGAAGGCGCGGCGTGCTGCCCTATGGGCTGGAGTTAAGCGTGGCCGTACAGCTGGGCGACGAGAACGGAAAACCCATGAAGGCGGTTCCGTATGTCTGCTGGCTGATGTTGATGTTAGTAGCCACCCTCAGCTGCCTTCGAATGATGCTGGAAGAGGCGTTCTTGTCTGCAGGGCTTGTCGTTCAATGAGACTCTTCACGTGGAGTTGTCTTGGTCGACCAGATCTGCGTCTTTCATGGACCCTCCCAGTGGCTGTGAAGCGTTGAATCAGTCTGACAATGACCGAGATGGAACCTGAAGTCGCCTGGCCACTTCTCGCTTGGGAACACCATCTTGGAACCATGCAACAGCTCGTCCCCTATCCAACTCGCTCAATTTTCGTCGTGGAGGCATTGTCAAATCAGGCCTAATACTGGTGGTATGTCTTCTTATAAAGCCAAGCAAGAGACAGCATCTCACACATAAACAGCAGTGCTTGCACGTGCATAATGGTTTTTCCATCTGGCTTGTGCAATGTGTTCATGCAGAACGATCCAAAACAAGGTCCTTTTTCGCAAGTTTCCGCTTTTTCTTTTGCTGCCAAGCTCAGTAATAGAGAATCACGTGCAATGTTTCCACTAACACAACATCGCCCACTTACAGCTGAACAAGAATTCATAACAATTTGGCTTGACGGAGAAAAAAATAACAGGAGCGAACGGAGTTTATTGCGCACCTGTTTTCTCATAGTGATCCTTAACTTTTTGTGAGTAGTGTATATAAACTTACTTGGAACTATCCCCTGAAACAAAGGCACAAAATTGTAAGTGTTTACACGTAGAGAGACGTGTGTATTCTATGCTGCACAGTTGCCTGGTGTCTTATGCTTGCTTGGTTTGTTTCCTCCTTAAAGTCTAAGTATTGCCATCTGTACAAAAAATGACCATCTATGCATAGAGGGAACAGTGGCAATTTGAAAACAAAATAAACAAAAATGTATTTTGCGAAATTCAAATAAGCTTACTGCGTAATCTGAAAAAAGACAGTTCAACTGCTATTTTCTACTTTGCATAGTACGTGTATTGCGCAAAATCATTTTGCGTGATTCATAAATAGCGCAGTGGTTTTGCGTAATTATGAACTAGTCAACGGCGTTCACGTATTGCGCAAAACCACTGCTCAGTACACGAATTACGAAAGTATACAGATTATGCGTAACACATGCAATACATTGACGAAGTCCTAGACAACGACTAACCATTGACTTTACATTTGCCCTAACATACACCCCTTCATTTGTTCTATGTCTTGACGATCTCAGAGAGGCCCTGTTGGATCGCCTAGAGTGCAAAACACGTTTCTGCCCTTGGTGGGGGTTTGCACGGCACTGTGTCAGTATTTTCAAGTGTGTTTTGACTGTTATCTTTTGATTACTGTTTTTGTTTGATAATGTATAGCCTTATAAAGATTAATGGCGCTCTCGCGTCAGCTAAGCTGTAATATATTACATTCAAACAGTGTTGATAAACGTTAACCCAATACTCCAGGCCCTGTAGTCATGAGTCCGAATTAGACAGTCAACGCGGGAAATAGTATGTAATTTGACTAAACTCCCAACACGATTGGCTGTCTAGCCTAATTTACATACTAACCACCGTTTTGAATGTAAGACGCACTCATGATTACAGGGCCTGGTAACTTCAAAGTGTTGCGCGCGCGCGAGTGTGTGTGTGTGTGTGTGCGTGTGCGTGTGCGTGTGTGTGTCTATGTTTATGTGTGCTTGCGTCCGTATGTGCATTCATGCCCGCGCGCGCGCGTGTGTGTATGTGCGTGTGTATGTGTGTGTGCGCGCGCGCGTGTGCGTGCGCGTACGAATCTGTGTGTGTGTATGTCCGTATCTGTGTGGGTCTATGTTGATGTGTGCTTGCGTCCGTATGTGCATTCATGCGCGCGCGTGTGTGTGTCTGTGTGTGTACGAGTATGCGTGTGTGTGTATGTGTGTGTGTGTGTGTGCGCGTGTGCGTGTGCGTGTGCGCGCGTGTGTGTGTGTGCGCGCGCGCGCGCGTGTGTGTGTGTGTGTGTGTGTGCTTGCGCGTGTGTGTGTGCGTGCGTGCGTGTGTGTGCGTGCGTGCGTGCGTGCATGCGCGTGCGTGTGTGCGCGCGCGTGCGTGCGTGCGTGTGTGTGTGTGTGTGTGCGTGTGCGTGCGTGCTTGCGTACAGGTACGCGTATTAATCTGCGTGCGTCTATACCTATATCTGTTTTCTTTTCCTTTCTTTTCTGTTTCGGATTATCCCACTTAGGCCGATGTCCTGTCGTTTCTCCTTCGCCCTGTCACACAGAGCTAAGGCGGCAGCAGTCCTGTACCAAGCGAGCTGCGAGAGGGTTCCCTGGAACAAGAGCAACTGTAGTAGTGGGGTCTCTGACACAAAGGGGGTTGCAATGAAGCCTTTCTTGTTGTTGCTGCTGATGCAGGTTCTTGTGGTGTCAGAGATATCAGGAAATCATTTTCGTGGTGGTACCGTCAGCTGGCGTCCTACTGCTAAACCTAAGGAAGTAAGAGAGAGAGAGAGAGAGAGAGAGAGAGAGAACAATGAACAACAATGAACAATACTTTTAATTTCTATAGGCCACCGGCCCTTAGAAAGGCCAAAGTCATATAACATAAGCATATCAAAATATCGGTCACGTTTTTGAACAAAATTCTTTAAGATTGATAAGTGAGTCAACATAATAATTCTGATACTTGTCAGAAAACACAATCAGCAACGATGTCAATATCAATGGACATGACAATCATATTATTAAACGCCAAGCTCGCGCGCGCGTGTGTGTGTGTGTGTGTGTGTGTGTGGAACACAGAACGGGCCTTATAACTCCGCCGTGTTTTGACCGAATCGCTTCAAATTTGCTCTCAGCCCTAACGTGGCCATGGCAACGGCACCCAAGGCGGCCGTGTCATTTGCGCGGTTTGGCAAATGCGCTAAACGCGTATCCACCGGCCTCTCGGCACCCGTATCTCCGGTATTTCTGGACCGATTGCCGTCACATTTGGAAGATATATGACCAGGGACAGTGACTATCGATGTGCCAAACCGGAAGCGAATCGATTTATAAACGCGCGCGATATGCGCCGCTTCACCTTTTCACAAACCGCAGCGAAACCAGACCCAACATTGTCTCCAAATTTGGAACGTGCATGGGAACCGGATCAGAGAAGAAGATAGAAGGAGGGAGAGAGACAAAAGTAATAATATAATATTTTGCGGACCCGGCAAAACCAGTACTCAGCGTTACCGGTACTTGACGTTACCGGTACTAGGCGTTACTCAGCGTTACCGGTACTTGGCGTTACCGGTACTAGGCGTTACCAGTACTAGGCGTTGCGCTAGTATTAATTAACCCTGCTCGCTGTTATTTTGCCTTTTTCGGATGGCATAAAATAGGTATATATAGAATTTTTCCTTAACGTCCTAACCGAACCAGGGTTTTTTAAATATTAGTATAATGACATGTATTTCCATGTATGTATGTTTCTGAAGAGAGAGAGAGAGAGAGAGAGAGAGAGAGAGAGAGAGAGAGAGAGAGAGAGAGAGAGAGAGATGGATCAACGGACTGGCAAGTCTATTTGTTTGATTAAAGAATGAAATAGTGAGGCCAAGAGAGGAGATGACGAAATTGAACAAAGGGTAATTACTCTCTTTTTCTAATTAACTCCCCTCCACCAAAGTTGATTACGATACCATTCACCTAGCAGTGCGTGGGTCAGAACCAAAGTGAGACAAGCAAAGCATCATTCTTAAAAAGAATGTGCCAAGCTCACCTTAATTACCCTCACCCACACAGTACACATCAACAATGGTGGAGAGGACAACATACAAACAAATCAACACATGTCCAAGAGTGGCATAGCCTTCTAACCTTGAATATGTTACACATAAACAACATACAACACAGAACAAACTGGTAAGCCTCCAAAGAAAGTTTGGTTAATCAAAGAATGAAATAGTGAGGCCAAGAGAGGAGATGACGAAATTGAACAAAGGGTAATTACTCTCTTTTTCTAATTACTCCCCTCCACCAATCATTCTTTGATTAACCAAACTTTCTTTGGAGGTTTACCAGTTTGTTCTGTGTTGTATGAGTTTATTTTCAAGGTTAGAAGGCTATGCCACTCTTGGACATGTGTTGATTTGTTTGTATGTTGTCCTCTCCACAATTGTGCAACGTGTGTGTGTGTGTGTGTGTGTGTGTGTGTGTGTGCGTGCGTGTGCGTGCGTGCGTGCGTGTGTGCGTGCATGTGTGTGTAACCTGTAAAGCCTATTCTAAGAAATGGGGGAGGAGAGAGAGAGAGAGAGCGAGAGAGAGAGAGAGAGAGAGAGAGAGAGAGAGAGAGAGAGAGAGAGAGAGAGCGCACGCGTGCACACGCGAACGTCGGTATGTGGTCTTATATGCGTGTCAGGTTAGGTGTCCAGTCATTGGTTCCACATAACACATGTATCACAGACCACTGGATCCACATATCAGTGAATCCACATACTGCTAATCAAATAAAGTGTAGTCCGTAGTACCGCTATTCCCACAATTTCTTATGTTGATTTGAATGAAACGAAAAGTGATAGCTACCACACACCAATAATACCACGTACCTTTGTTCCCACGTACCATTAGTCCTACATGTTGTGGTTTGATCAGTATGTTGATGTAATGGTATGTGGTACCAACAGTGTGTGGGAATATTGGTATGTGGGAACAAAGGATTGTTCCCGTTTTAAAATCATTTTGGCCAATAGAGTGGGCATGTACTGCGGGCAAGGCTCTTCTACTATCAACACATTGTAGACCAGCCCTCCTGCTCGCCTTGGCATAAGGCTGTGTCAGACCAATTGACATTTATAGCATAGCAATTGATAGCATAACATCATCAGTCCAAAATCCTCCGGAGTCGGAGTGTGGCTGCACACGTGGCGGGGTAATAATAAAAGGTCACAAACGTCATTTTCTCATCCCTAGTTGGTGCATTTGTAATATAGAATTCAATTGCTTCGGCTGTTGGGATGATCCCTAGAGTCTTTTAGCCATGGAACGACAACAACTAGACCAGCCATCCAGAATAGCAACTACCCAGGAACACAATGCAAAAATCAAGTTCCAGCATGTTGAAATCACACACACACACACACACACACACACACACACACACACACACACACACACACACACACACACACACACACACACAAACATGCGTGTACCCACTGTAACACACATACATACATACATATACACACACACAGTTGAAAAACATTTAGTTTTACCTCCATTATGCATTTCTGTTCCAACCATTGACTGGGCCTGCATGGATGTACTTCTACTTACTATCTTGTCAAGACTCACCATGAGAATGCACAATTGATATTTTTTCTTAGTTCATTTATAAGCTGCTAATCCACGCAAACGTACGTTTCAGTCCATGAGCCTTCCTACTGCTGAATGCAGCTATTGCTGAATGCAAACAATTCGATATACTATAGACTGAACCCTATTTCATGAAATAAAAAAGCGTTTGTCACGGCCAGCCGTGACTGTTCCATAGTCCAGCGTAATATTAGTTAGTTTAACTTTATAGATGTTTAGGAGTTAATTTTTACCCCACTACTTTTAGTTTTAAATACATTAAATTTTGTATTTCTCTTCTTTTTTCTTTTCCCTCTGTGTGCTCTATTCTTGTACTTCGTTCTCCCTCGCCATGCACGGTTTGTTTCTCCAACTCTCCTCTTCCCCTTTCCCCACTTTTTCTCGTTTGTCTCGTTGTTTTGTCACAGCACGTTTTATTCGTGCGGGTGTCCAATCGGTGAAACCGGTTGATTTCTGCCGAGGGTGAGCTGCTTTCGGGCAGACTTTTCTGGACCGTCGAAGTGGGTAGAAGGGCGTGACAAGACTTGACTTTGTTAACAACTAAATGTATAAGTGTTTAATTCTCTAAGCGACCCATGCGCTTCGGAAGGGAATTATTGTAATTGTAGTTTTGTTGTACGTGGTTCCTCGTAACTACGGCCACCAGCCCCGTCTGGAGGTTTTGTTAGGCTCTGTAGCAGCCTCTTTGTCAGGACGCCCGAAATCGCCTCTGCAGGGCTGGTTGCAGCCTTTGGGGAGGGATGGAGTTCTGAGTCTGTCCTTGTTCGTCCGACAACTGATTACTGACCTACGCCAGCCCTTTCCCTTCACCGCCTTTTCTGAGTTTTTGGACTACCAGGACTGCCATTCTGCTGCCTTGGTCAGCGGGAGTCCATTTTCTTCGTCCTCTTTTCGTGTCGCCTGTTACCGCTGACCCTCTCCGTCCCCTTCCCCCTCCTCTTCCCACCTGGACTTCTGGACTCCTCTTTCTCCGGCTGAGGTAACATGTGACCCTTCTCCCGGCCCGTGGCAAAGGGTCCCAGCCGGAACCCGAAGGGGTCAGCCCGTGCTTCGCTGAGAACGGAGAGTCTCCTGAATCCCTTTGGGAGATTTTCGGCCAATGGACTTTTGGCCGGAGTGTGTGTGAGCAACTTGGACGTTTGCACCAGTTCTTGGAGTGGAGCGGCGGAGGGAACCTGGACTGCGGACAGCATTCTTCCAGCAGGAACCTGGACTGCGGACAGTTATTCTTCCGACAGGAGCCATCCTTGGCGTGATGACTTGTGTTGTTTTATTTTAATGTTTGATCGGGTCTGTGGAACTGTAAGTACCAAGGAGAGACTGTGCTGAGAGGGGGAGAGAGCCGAGCGAGGCCCGGACTTTAAGAAAGAATGAATGGTTGAGTGTCGCAGGCGAGTTGGTCGATTTGATTTAGTTAGCCGATTTGGTCAATGTGATCGAGTGAGACAGATTGGGTTATTTAGAATGTAAAAGAGAGTGTAATCAATAACATTATTTGTTCTGCTCGACTAAGGGAGAGAGCAGCTCCTGATTAAGTTTTGAGGCCACTGTCTGGTTTGGTCATTATTGATGTTTGGAGTTGTTTGTGCTGTTCGCCCCAGGTTGGAATTGGTAAGATTTGATTGAGAGGCTGTGTTATTTCGGGTTTTGTTCCTGTTAGTTCATTAATTTTGTGTTGTCTGTTTTGTTCTTCAACGAAGTAAACCTTTATTTTTGGCCCTGAAACTCTTGTGTTTGCCTTGGCAGTGGTGAGGGGATGTGAGGTGCGTCAGGGGAGATAATTTGCCGTGTCCGAACCCCGCGTGCTGGAGTGCGCGTGACAGCGTTGTTTTTAGGTACTATCCAGTCTGGGGTTGTTGGTTTATTTTTAGTGTTTATCTTTTAAAAGTTTCACTGCCCCATTTAACTTTCGTAAGTTTTTTTAAAACACCTGCATCTATTTTTCAATATCCTTCTCTTCTTTCACACACACAAACACACACGTATACACGCGTGCACGCACAGAGATAGATAGGTAGAGAGAGAGAGAGAGAGAGAGAGAGAGAGAGAGAGAGAGAGAGAGAGAGAGAGAGAGAGAGAGAGAGAGAGAGAGAGAGAGAGAGAGAGAGAGAGAGAGAGAGAGAGAGAGAGAGAGAGAGATATGATGCACAGCAGATGTTTATACATACAGTAGAACATCCCTTATTATAAGACCTCCCATAAGACCTACTTATCTGAGACATTGCCCTTCTTTGTAAGTATTAAAATTACCTCCCTTAGAAGACCTCATTTTGGGTGATTTTTTAAGGTTCCACTGTACTTAGAAGATAAATGTATGCACTTATAATTGGTATCTATTCAATACTTTTTGCATATCTCTACAGGGATGGCTCCGATGCCACCTGTTTACCCTTATAATGAAAAACCCGGAATTTGCCACCAAAAAACCCGGAATTTGAGAACAAAAACCGGAATTCACATGAACTGTACACGACTCGCGATAAAGCGGTTTCTTGTTCTTCTCCTTTCCGCGAACATCGGCGTCGATTTTCAATATTGTGATGATTTCTTGGCTCAATTTTGCCAGAAAAGTTTTATTAGTAAATTCAGTCACTAATTCTTAGTAAATTTTAGTATAAAACAAGCTGGAAAAAGCAAAATACCTGGAAATGTCCACGATCGGACAGAGAAAAATCACTCAGCCGCGGATGGGCGAATGCTAAGTTGCAACTCGGCGCCATCGCGATCAATTTTCACTTCATTTTCCGTTGAAAACTTCAAAATTCTCACATCATCGTATTTTCCAGTGATAATATAATCTAAATTGACTCATTTCAAGCCCTAATTACAATCTCTACCATTAAAAAAACTGCCTGGAAAGCTCTTCGAATCGACAGTAAAAGTCTGACCGCCATTTGCTCAGTCCCGAAATAGATCGACCAAAATAAATACATTATTTCACCCCTTTAACCAATGAGAATGCAGCATTTAATGCATGTGACGTCAAGCACAACCCCTTTTCTGATGACGTAGCGTGTTAGGTACACGTTTCGGTCAACCCTTGCGTCTTTTACTACGAACGGAAACAAATAATAGACGGTTTTTCGAAATCCGGAATTTTCAGCGTTCATCCGGAATTTACTATTTTACCCGGAATATTAGCAAATTTCCGGAATAATTCCGGCTAAACCGGAATGGTAAACAAGTTCTAAGGGACCCTCTAAAAGAATGTGCAGGGGGTCCCAGGGATGCACTAGAAAAATTATTTTTAGCATTCACAATGTCGTTGGGACCCTCTATCCCTCCTCTAGGACCCTTTATACTGTAAGTGAAGGAGTCCCTGGGACCCCTTGTTTTGCGGGACGATTGGGAGCCCTGTCTGGGCAACCTCTCTGTATATCTGAACTACAGACAAGGTACTGTAGCCGATCAAAAACTTACCCACCCCCCTTTTCCACACACTTCCTAGACAGAACAAAAATCTTTTTCTATTCGCAGTTTTAGTGTGGGAAGAAAGATAAAATAGGACAAACTAATTGCTTTTAAATTTCTGATTGTTGATAATGGTACATTGACACATCTAAAATGCACTCCGACAGTTTTAACACACACAAATTGGGGGAATTTAACAAAATTACGCCTTTTGTGTTCGTAAATTAACCTGTCATTATGTCTTCTCTCAAGCGCCTATTGTTTGACAATGTGGCGTCGCCTCTGTTGCTCAACACTGACAATGATTCTTTCCACTATAACGTCAGATCTAAAATAAATATCCATTAAACTGTTTTTAAAATATATTGTGATAACTATAATAACACAATTTAAAATAATTATACAAAAATACTTACTGGTTGAATTAATTAGATATGTTTTAGTTCACAAGCAACGCTTGCAGCCTTGCGTCACAGTAGGCTAGGAATTAAACATAGGTGCCTGATGGCGTACACTTTTTATGTTCTATCTGTTTTAAAGTGAATTTGCCAGTGTTTGCCATTTAAAATGTTAACACGTTTTAATCGCTAACATAAATTAACATTGTGTCAAGTCAAAGTCAAAGTCAAAGTCAAAAATACTTTATTATCACGTTAGGTGAAATTATAGTGTGGTCTCGTACAAGCACAATACAATTAAAGAAACCCATTTGCATGCATGAAAAATGGAAACAAAACTAAGGAAAAATGAATGACAAATCATGCTCCGCAAAAAAACAAAAACAAAACAAAAATTGAACACAGGGTCGATACAAGCGACTATCAAAACATCAAGAACTGCCCTCTTTCCCACCATTTCTATTATCGCATTCATTTGTTCACCCCCACCCTACCCCCAAACCCCCACCCTCTCCAAGTCACCCCAAGCTTTCACATATTTTGGGTCCCTTCCCGTTCCCAACAGTTCATGCGCCTCCCTTTTCTCTCTCTCTCTCTCTCTCTCTCTCTCTCTCTCTCTCTCTCTCTCTCTCTCTCTCTCTCTCTCTCTCTCTGTCCCCCCTCTCTCTCTCTGTGGTTTAAACGTTTTTATTGTCTTTACATAACAAACATACATAGCAACAAAACTGAAACAACAACAAGCTAAGCTTATGGCGTGCTCAGTATAAGAAAAAGTGCATATCAGACAATATAGACGGATTTAAATAACTATATGCTTCAATCAAAATAAACAAATGACACAAAACCGAGTGTCAAGATAAAGAAAATAGGGGTAAATCATAATAGAATCAAGACAACCCCCCCCCCCCCCCCCCCCCCCCCAAAAAAAAAAAAAAAAAAAACAACAAAACAACAACAAAACCACATACCCAAAAAACAAACAAAATCAAATCAAAATTGATTATCTCAAAGCAGAAAACAATTGCTAATCAAAGATGATGATCTCATATAAAACACGCTAATGCCTTACTTTTTAAGCAACAAAACTTAAACTTACAGACACTGACAAACAGACATAAACATAGAAAGACAGAAAGACACACCAGCAGATATATACACTCAGAGAGGGAGAGAGGGGGAAGAGACAATTTTGACAATTTGACAGTTTTATTGTCATCACCATAAAAGGTCTCATGACAAGGGGGTAAACAAAATATGTCAACTTAATAACAAATCAAGCATAGAAAACAATCATTACTTCAACAATGAAACATGAATTGTAGAAATGAAAAAGTGAAAAAATGAAAAATGAAATGTCATAGATCCTTCATCTATATAAGCATGTAAACAACATCCCTTTCTTATCTTCCATTACCTCTCTCCCTCTCTCTCTCCCTCCCCCCCTTCCCACACACACATGCATACACACACACACACACACACACACACACACACACACACACACACACACACAGATACGCACTCACTCACTCACTTTTGTTCACAAAAATAGGTTTAAGAAACCCATATACACTACTCACAAAAAGTTAAGGATCACTATGAGAAAACAGGTGCGCAAGAAACTCCGTTAGCTCCTGTTATTTTTTTCTCAGTCAAGCCAAATTGTTATGAATTCTTGTTCAGCTGTAAGTGGGCGATGTTGTGTTAGTGGAAACATTGCACGTGATTCTCTATTACTGAGCTTGGCAGCAAAAGAAAAAGCGGAAACTTGCGAAAAAGGACCTTGTTTTGGATCGTTCTGCATGAACACATTGCACAAGCCAGATGGAAAAACCATTATGCACGTGCAAGCACTGCTGTTTATGTGTGAGATGCTGTCTCTTGCTTGGCTTTATAAGAAAACATACCACCAGTATTAGGCCTGATTTGACAATGCCTCCACGACGAAAATTGAGCGAGTTGGATAGGGGACGAGCTGTTGCATGGTTCCAAGATGGTGTTCCCAAGCGAGAAGTGGCCAGGCGACTTCAGGTGTCCATCTAGGTCATTGTCAGACTGCTTCAACGCTTCACAGCCACTGGGAGGGTCCATGAAAGACGCAGATCTGGTCGACCGAAGAAGACAACTCCACGTGAAGATCATCTCATTGAACGACAAGCCCTGCAGACAAGAACAGCCTCTTCCAGCATCATTCGAAGGCAGCTGAGGGTGGCTACTAACATCAACATCAGCCAGCAGACCATACGGAACCGCCTTCATGGGTTTAACCTCCGTTCTCGTCGCCCAGCTGTACGGCCACGCTTAACTCCAGCCCATAGGGCAGCACGCCGCGCCTTCTGCAGACGTCACGTGAGGTGGACACGTCAGCAATGGTCCCAGGTCCTGTTCAGTGATGAATCACGCTTCACCCTGAACCACAACGACGGCCGACTGAGGGTCTGGAGGCGCCCAGGGGAACGCTTTATTGACGCCACTGTCCAAGAAAAGGTGGCCTTTGGTGGAGGTTCTGTAATGGTCTGGGGGGCCTTCAGCCTTCACCACAGAACACCCTTGTATCATGTACAGGGTAACCTGACTGGCCTCCGATACCGGGATGAGATCCTTCGACCGCTGGCTGTGCCTACACTGCAGCAGATGGGACCGCCGGCTGTCTACCAGGATGACAACGCTCGCCCCCACAGGGCAAGGGTGGTCAACGACTTCCTGCAGCAGTCTGGAGTCAACAGAATGGAGTGGCCAGCATGCATTCCCGATCTCAACCCGATTGAGAACCTCTGGGATGAGCTGGATCGCAAAGTGAGGAGCAACCACCCCCCTCCCAGGGATGCCCAGCACCTCTACCAGATGCTGCAGGCTGAGTGGCAGGCGCTTCCACAGAGGATCTTCACCACCCTGGTCAACTCCATGAGGACTCGCTGCGTCGAGTGCCAGAACAGCCATGGCGGATACACGCATTACTGAACTTTTGGGAGCATCAGAATGCCCTGTCTTGTGATTTCAATGACTTTGGGAAATCAAATTTCGATACGTACCCACTTTGATCAAATGTACAGACCAAACGATTGCTCGAAATTGAAGGCAATTGTGTATCGTTATCACTAAAGCATTGAATTAAATGTTGGCCAAATTTGAACGCATTGGCTTTCTTATTTGGAGAGTTATGAATTAGTTTGCAAGTGATCCTTAACTTTTTGTGGATAGCTTAGGAATTCATGCATCAAGAAAAATAACTCGACCATCCAACTACAATTTTATACCAAGTATGTATCTCCCTTTCTTTCCTCTATCCCACTCTCTCTCTCTCTTTCTTATAACCATACGTCAAAATAATCCTGAGTTGCCAACATAAATCAATCATCATTGCTGGCATGCCTTTGCCTTATCTTCAAGGCTTCTGCAATAAACTTTGCAACAGATTTGATAACAGAGTCATCCTCTGATGTAAGAGCAGAAACAATGTCATTACTCCCAGCAATATGCAATTGAAAGAATATACATTTCTTACGAACTGTCTCATATGCTTTACATTGAAATAAAAAATGTGATTCGTTCTCAGTACTTGCTTCACACATAGGGCATTGTGATTCTGTGGACGCCTCAGGATGGAACCACCTTTTATTAGCATTAAAACCCAGAGTCCTTAACCGGAATCTTGCGTAATTAAGTCTATGCCATTTGTCAGTAATGACGTTAAGATATTTTTCACATTGAAACACATTTTTAAACGAGAAAAACCAACTATATTTATCCTTGCTTCTGACATGGAAAGCAAGGAGGGGGAAGAGAGAGAGAGAGAGAGAGAGAGAGAGAGAGAGAGAGAGAGAGAGAGAGAGAGAGAGAGAGAGAGAGAGAGAGAGAGAGAGAGAGAGAGAGAGAGACGTCCACCTTAATTAGCGATCTTAGCCCTGTGTCAATAGTAAATGATGAAAGCAATCACATCATGCACATCACTAAATCATCAATTACATCATACACAATAGCATCAAACAGTGTCACTAATTACAAAAACAAAAAACAGAAAGAAAAGGATACAAACTCTCGTATGATAATGGCAAGAAACAGAGGATGAAGAAGACCACATCAACAGATATATTCCAGCAGGCACACAAGCAAACAAAGAAACTGATGAGCAAGCAGACAGGTAAGAAAGAGCAGGTATCTGAGCAATAGTAATAATAGAATTCAACAATCCTTTTCCTGTTACAACCTTTTGCTTTGAGCAATGAAATAGTGCACTATTTTGAAAATTGTTTCATTTTCTGCTATCGATAACGTTTGGTCACCAAAGAGAAGACTGCGGGTGTTGACTTTGTTAGGATCCAAAGTCAAAATAGTGTCTTTCCTTAGTTGGGTGTAGTTTGTACAATATAAAAGGTAGTGTTCTG
Organism: Phymorhynchus buccinoides; assembly: GCA_017654935.2. Taxonomy (NCBI): domain Eukaryota; kingdom Metazoa; phylum Mollusca; class Gastropoda; order Neogastropoda; family Raphitomidae; genus Phymorhynchus; species Phymorhynchus buccinoides. Next base: position 8,390,213 of record CM065688.1, on the reverse strand, counting down.
CGTCTTCGGTATGATGGCCACACGAGCATATTGAATCAGTTACTAGGTGTCTATTGTATAAATCATTGTTTATATTACTCATCCCTAATCGTAGTCTACAGTGGTTTACTTGGTCTTCTCTGGATCCAATATAATAGTAAGAAGGAACAGTTACATCAGAAAGAGACAGCTGGCGTGTTTGAAACGACTAATGGAATCTGTTGACTTAATATCATCTGGTAGGTTGTTCCACGAATGTGTTGTACTTGGTAGAAATGAGTTTTTGTATAATTCAGTCCTAGATCGTGGCACTATTCTTTCCAGTGGCCGACGTCTATGATACTGGTTTTGATTAGAAACAAGAGAAGGTAGCAGATCGGTTAGATAATCAGGGCAAAGTCCATTTACCATTTTGTAATATTGAATTAATTTATGTCTTTTTCTCCTCTCTTTTAAAGAATAAAAACCAGATTCATCGTATAATCTTTGGTGGCTTGCACCTTTAACTCCGCCAATAATAGTACGAATTGCTTCGAGGTGAAGATTTTCTAGCAATGTTGACTGGGCATCTGAGCAATTATCCCATATAAAATCTGCATAGTCAAATATAGGTAGTATAAAAGATTTATACATTATTTCTAAAGTCTGACGTGCTAGTCTGTGTTTGTACTTTCTAAGACATGCTATTAGCATGTTTACTTTGCTAGATATAACTTTGATGTGTTCGTCCCATTTGCAATTATTCTGGAAAACTACTCCTAGGTGCTTGTGTGAATTTGTAGGTTCTAGAAGCTTGTTTCCAAACGTAAGGGGTGAATTGTGAGTGTTATCACGCGTTGTATTGAGAAATTTAGTCTTGTTTTCATTGAAAGATATCTTCCAATCAGTTGCCCATTGGGCAATTTTCTGGAGGTCTGAATTTAGAATTTCTGCTCTAATGAGTGGTTCATTTAAGGCATGTGACAAACTGGTATCATCAGCAAAAAGTTTGATTGTCGCTTCAATACTATCAACAATATCGTTGATGTACAACAAGAATAGTAGGGGACCAAGTACTGATCCCTGTGGGACACCACCCATTATTCTTTTTAACTCTGATTTTTCACCTTTTACAACCACTGACTGTTGTCTGTTGTTCAGGTAGTCACTAAAAAAGTCATGTAATTTCCCCCTTATACCCGCAGCCTCCAGCTTCAACAGAAGTCCTTTGTGCCATAGACGGTCTTTAGATAAGACAAAGGCCTTAGATATATCGAAATAAATACTTTGCATTGGTATTCCCTGGTCAAAGGAATAACAGAGATTATTATATGTAATCAACAGTTGATTCACAGTGGAATCACCTGGTGTGAAACCGGACTGAAAAGGGGTGATTACATTATGGGATTTTAAGAATATGTATACATGTTTGTGGACGCACCTTTCAAGAACTTTCCCAACACAACTGAGGAGGGAAATTGGGCGGTAATTATCACAAATTTCTCTTGGACCTTTCTTATAAATAGGAGAAATATGTGCAATTTTCCATAGAGATGGAAATTTGCCTTCACTCATGCATCTGTTGAATAACCGTGTGAGGGGAGCTGATACAACATTGAGTGCATGTAAAAGTAGCCTGTTGTGAATTAGATCTGGTCCAGATGCCTTTGTCTTATCAAGGTTTTTAATAACTGACACCACATCTTCTTCTGTGAGAACTATTTCATTTATTTCATAATCAGTAAAAGGAACATGAGATGGTTCGTCATCATTATTGTCTACGGTGGATTGTTCGATGTAAAATGTATTGAGTATTTATGCTTTTTCTTTGTTAGAGTAATATAATGTGCCATTTGCTAATAAAATAATAACAATAAAAACGTTTAAACCAGGTTAGATCTGATCTGACAGAAGCATACTTTTGTTATCGCATACCGCTAGTCCCACACACCGTTGCTTGTGCGTGTGTGCAACGCATTATGTAGTTATACTCTGGATGGATGTTTATGTGGATGTGGCATACACAAGCAGAGAGAGAGAGACATCTTGTGGGAATAGTGGTATGTGAGACTCGTATCATGGATGTAAAATTACAGTGTGGGACTAGCGGTATGTGGTAGCAAAAGTATGCTTCCGTCGATCTGACAATGTTTCTTGCAGGGAGTCAGGACTGCATGCTGATGTTTACAAAGCAAAACGTACACTAATTGCACTGGTGTATATAATCCTCTATAAAACAAGTCTTTTTTGTCACCGAAACACAGGTTTTGCAGGTAAACTCAGGTCTTGACTTGTAGATCTAATCGAAATCCTTGGCCATGATGAACCAAATCCTTGCCTATCTAGATCTAGCTTCACTTTATCTTTTGTTCAGAAGTTGACCACAATTTTGTAAGTAGATCGCATGAATCGACAGCGTCGATGTCGATGATATTCTTACAACGTATTTTTTTTGCTATTGAAAATATCTTCCTTTTGCTTCTTCATGTAGTTGTTCAAAGTACGTCTGTATTCTTGCGGTGCTAGTGACCGCCATTTTCTCTGCGAAGCTGGGTCACGTAAGGAACGGTAACTCTTTTTAATTGAGATCGCTGCACTGGCCATTGTTTTTATTAGGAGTGGCGCGTCTGCGACGTACTAAACCAGAACCAGAGTGATCATGATCAGGTGATCCGAGTTATTCCTTGATCTTGGTGTTAAGCTTATATGATTAGAACCACACTGTGGCACTGCAGCAACGAAAATCTAAGAGAGAGCACGCCAAATCTGTGTTTAAATGACCAGGTCAGCCAGCGGACGTTCGGCGTTCAATCAGCATGATGCCAAGTCCCAGCAGCCTAAGCCATAGATGCTACAATAGATACTGGTCCATGCCTAAACTCAAACCAGTGAATCCTTACGATTCTGGCTCTGGTATAAACTAACAAAAATGTGGTTGGGGTGAAGTGAGGTGGGGACAAGAAACAAAAATGGGTGGGGTGTACTTGTGTGTGGGGGTGGGTGGGGTGGGGGGTGAAGGGTGTTATTGTTTACTTCCTTTCAGGGGGCTGTTGGAGGAGTTTCTTAAAACCGTCCATGGACCCTGCGGAAACAACCTTAGTGTTCAGGCTGTTCCACTCCCAATTATTTCTGGGAAAGAAATTGTTTCTTAGTACATATAGCCTACTGTCAGGCTGGATTATTTTCATTAGAATTATACATAAATATAACATGACATCGTATGTTTCACATAGGTCAAGTTTACCTTCAAGATGGGCTGGACATACGGGAGTGGGCCGGGTTGCACGGAGAAGCTCATCGGAAAGCTGGTCAGCGGATTACAGGGCAACTGGCAGTGCACCAACGGCTGTGGCAGCCCCAGCAACCTGGCTGACGTGTCCTACTACTGCAAGGCCGCCAACAAAGGGGAGGGCTGGGAGCAGGGAGAGAAATCATTCACGCACACTTTCACGCAGGGACTGGGTCCCTACACCGTAGCGTGAGTTGGCTTATACTACATGCATTTTATTATGAATTTTGAAAATTAAAAACAAAAACGGCAAGGTAACACCAAAAAGCCTAAATGTCACAAAGAGTGATTTCTTCGAAGCCTATCGACCTGCAAAAAAAATGACGCCAACTTTCTCCTTCCCACCTGGAAGGTGAAAAGGTGGAATGTGGGAAGTGTTAAATGGTAACAGTAGGCAGCGAATGAGTTCACAATGATCCTCACGGTGAAAGGGTGGGAGTAAAAGAAACGACTTCATTCAGCTGCGGAGTAATCACTCTTTGCATGTTCAGCCTTTTTGGTAACACCGTAGGCTACTTAAGGGAGACCTTGAAAAGAAAAGGGAAATGGAACGGGGTGAAAATGGGGGGTTGCATAGTTCTTGACTTTTCTATAATTCCTTAAGCCTTTTCTGACCCATCATCCTTTCCCTCGTCTTCTTCACCACACTTGTGTACTTGTTTGCTTGTTGTATGTTAACCAACATCCATTAATCTATCCCCTAAACTGTTTCTTCTGATTTTCTCCACTCCCTTCTTCCACTCTTAACCCCCTTCCTATTCAGCAAATAATAATATCTAACGAGCGCACAGACAAATTCATGATTGTGATGTAAAAGTCACCCTTAGCTGGCCGAACGGTTGCTCTGTGAACAGCCCGAACCGATGTTCGGCGAACTGAAATGTTCGGCTGAACCGGGTTTTCCCCTAATAGCCCGAGATTTATTTTTCTTTCTCACCGTCAAATGTTATCCTAGAGCATAATGCAAAGATGTTATTTTGTCACCCTCGTCATGTTTACGAACCTCAATCTCAAAGTCTGCTTCTTTCAGTTTTGTGAACAAGAGAGTTGGATCACACGAACACGGAACAGACCAAAGGCGCTGATCATCGATCTGTCATCATATCACATCATTTATTATATGAAAATAATTCAATGCTATTACTACCCCTTTTGAAAAAACAAAAAACAAAACGTTACTTCTCGGTTATTTTCTTTCTATAGACGAGATGCAGAAATTTAAGGGGGTGGGGGGATTTTCTAGACTTAGGCCTACATGTTTACCGAAGTAGGCCTTTTGAGCCTCGCTATGACGTTGGGGTCAAAGGTACACTTCCGCACAGTTCGTTTCGGGTCAGATTAAGGAACAAACCCACTGTTCGGCGATCGATTGATTCGTTGTTTGTTCGGTCGAAAAGGAAAAGAGCACTAATTGACTTCGCTCGTTTCGGCCGAGCACCCGTTCGCCCGAAATGGATTCGGCCATCTAAGGTTGGGCTTTATAGCCCTCTTATCAGACAACGTTGCTAAAAACAAACAAACAATGAAATATGTGCAAAAGTTTGCGAGATATAAACAATTAAGTGTGTTGGGGTTTTAGCTTCTTAATCATCATGACCTTGACCTTAAAATAAAACTAAAGCAATCAGTCGATAGCTGATATCCTGAATAACATGCACACTAAAAGTGATTGAAATTGAGTGAACGGTTTTTAAGAAAACGTGGTGAGACGGACGCACGCATGCACAGACGGATGGACGAATGAAACAAAACAAAATACAAGGAACTAAGCAAACAAGGTCAAGGTAACGACGGCAATAATTTATGCGCGGATGACTTCCTCTCATGGTGACACACTAACACACAAAATTTGAAGCGATTCTGTCAAGCGGTTTGGGAGATAACCTTGGGACAGCATCAATCAGGAAAAGCAGAAAAACGTTCAGCCGCTCGGGAACTTATCTGCCGCTCGGCGACACACTTGTTAGGCCTACTGTGTTATTGTTGCTATCATGTGTGTGTGTGTGTGTGTGTGTGTGTGTGTGTGAGAGAGAGAGAGAGAGAGAGAGAGAGAGAGAGAGAGAGAGAGAGAGAGAGAGAGAGAGAGAGAGAGAGAGAGAGAGGGGGGGGAGGGGGGCTCACACACACACACACACACACACACACACACACACACACACACACACACACTATGTGCATGTCAAGCCATACTCTCTCTCTCTCTCTCTCTGTGACCCCGATTTGTGGGCTAGGGCAACCTTGAGGAACTTCCCGCCAAATTCACGCCACATGCAGATTTTGTTCTATACGTCAATGACCACGTGCAGCGATAAAGGTCAAAAAAGGCGGAAACAGACACGTGCTTGTTCGCAAACTGCCGCGTTATATAGGCTGCATGTACCTACATTTATTAAAGTTAAATTCAATTGATTATTAAATACTTGTAGCGGTGCCATAGCCGATGAGGTTTAACCGAGGCGTGGTTACCGCTACACCTATCTGTATTCATTTTTTAAAAATCGGGACTTTACTGGTTTCGTACTGCCTCCGGGCATTGCCTCCAGTATTGTTCCCACCATATTTGTATTTACAAATGTCCCATGTGAGATCCTTCCCTGAACCACAACGACGGCCGACTTAGGGTCTGGAGGCGCCCAGGGGAACGTTTTATTGACGCCACCGCTGGCTGTGCCTACACTGTATCAGAGTCTGGTTCAGACCAAGAGGACGTAAAGCACCATTTTCGTCGGCCACATTTATTAAAGCCATAAACAAATATTTTTAAGCTCTTGCTTTTGTCTGGTCCGTCCGTCCGGTGTCCGTCCGTCCGTCCGGCGTGCATCCGTCCGTCCGGCTATTCGTCCGTTTTTCTCAAAAACTATTCAGTCTATCATCATCAAATTTGGTATACTAGTTTGCCAAGATGCAAGCTATCCACTGATGTATTTAGTTTTACATTAAGGTCAAGGTCGCGCCAGTTACGGGGTTCAAACCCCGAAAGACATAATCGCTAATATCTCGCGAAGTTTTGCATGTATTTCAATGCAGTTTTTTTCACATTTCTTGATGAATGGTCTATAACACAGTTGTCATAATTTTTTCTGTGAGCTCGTGTGCGCATGATCGCGCGCGCTCAAATCACGGGTCCGAACCCCAAGGCTATATATAGAAAACTATTCAGTTACGTGCTGTTTTGATGCGTTTTTATGTAGTTACGTGCTGTTTTTATGCGTTTTTATGTATGTGTACAGCCGACACATTCCGATTTCGGAGTAGCTCGGCGATGCTGCGAGGGGACTTTGCAGCCGCTCGGCGTTGCACTTGTCTTTTCTTTTTTTTTAACTCTTACTGTTAATTCATATAGCCACAACATAATAATAGGAAGTTTGATAAAAATGATTGACTCAGCAAAATGCCCCGAATGTTAGCACCACGTCATGGTTGAGAGAGATTATGTTGAAAATGAAAGTTCGAAAATCTGTATGAGGACACCGAAACTGCTCTCTCTCTCTCTCTCTCTCTCTCTCTCTCTCTCTCTCTCTCTCTCTCTCTCTCTCTCTCTCCTTTAAAAAAAAAAAAGAAACACTTTCAAAAAGATTTCCTACAGCCGAAGTCGGACATGCTGGGCCTAATAATTTCTTACTTAGGCGCATAGAAGCAGCATGACGCATCTGCGCTCATAATTGACTGGAAACAGTCTGAGCGATCGAAGAAGAAAAAGAAGATAAACCGTGATGTTATATACCTACATTTATTAAAGTCATAAACAAATATTTTCTTGCTTTTTTCTGTTGTTTGTTTGTTTGTTTGTTTGTTACCTGTCGCGAACGAAGAGAGCGAAGCTGGTAATGTTTTCAGTGGATTCTGTTCCTGACTGACTATCTGACTGTTTATCTATCTGACTATGTTAACACGAGAATGTTTGAACGAAGGGACCTAGAAAGCTCACATTTTGCATGCGGATAGGTACTAAGTTCGAAAATGAAGGTCATAGTTCAAAGGCCAAGGTCACTGGAGCCGAAAATGCTGCCAAACCCCTGGCACGATAACAGAGGGACCTAGGACGCTCAAAGTTTGCCTGCGGATAGGTACTAAATATATCTAGGCCAAGTTCAAAAATGAAGGTCAAAGGTCAAGGTCAGTGGCGCCGAAAATGCTGCCGAGTGCACAATAACGATTGAACGGCGGGACCTAGGATTTGCATGAGGCTAGGTACTAAGAATATCTGGGCCAAATTCAAAAATGAAGGTCATAGGTCAAAGGTCTGAGCCCCTTCTCAATTATATATTCCTCATTTTTGCTTTAGATAAACACAAAGCGTAACTGTTCTTGGTTTGATTGTTGTTTGTTTAGTTGACAAGTGTTTTTAGTTCCCGAGCGAGCTTCGGGAAGTATTGTTTTTGTTTCACCCGTCCGTCCGTCCGTGCGTCCGGCCGGCCTAGTTTTCTTGAAAGCCGTTCAGTCTATTTCAATCACTTTTAGCATACAAGTTCTAGAGGATATTACCTATCGACTGATTGCTTTAGTTTTATTTCAAGGTCAAGATCATGCTGATTAAGGAGTTCAAACCCCAAAACACTTCATCGCTTATACCTCGCGAACTTTTGCACGTATTTCAATGCGGTTTTTTTTCACGTTTTCTGATGAATGGGCTATGACATAACAATCACGAATTTGACTGTGCGCAAGTTCCAATTTGGTATGCAGATGATAATTTCGAATATTTAGTGCAAGAAAGGGCAAGGGCAAGGTCACAACGGTTATAGTCTGCCGATAGGACCATATGTAACCGGTCATTTACAACCACATATTTATTATTTGTTATGGTATTTTTTGGCAATTGCTGAGTTTCTTGTCACTGGGGCGCATATGCGTCATGCTGCTGTTATGTGCCCAAGTTCACACGCTCGGGAACTTATCTGCTGCTCAGCGATCCACTTCTTTGTTGTTGTTGTTTCTTTTGTGATTTTTCTGCATATTGTTTATTACCATCAGGGCTTTGCTTTTTCTTGTTTTATCTTGGTCTCTTTAGACTTTGAGACTGAAGTTGAAAGGTTAAAGAATACCATAGCCGTTTTATGATAGTAAATGAAACAGCCAGTATCCTGGGACTCTGTAACGGAAGACCCTCCTTACTCCAAAACTATTTGTCCTGAACTCCTTTTCGCTAGAGAGAAAGGATTGGTCACTGCGCATTGATCCGAAGTCGGAGTGTGGCTGGCCACGTGGCGGGGTAATCAAAAACGGTCACACACGTAATGTTCTCCTTAGCTGGTGTATTTGTACCATAGTGTTCAAGTGCTTCGGCTGTTGGGGTGGTCCCTGGAGTCTTTAAGCCAGGGTTCAACAACAACAAAAACCCTGCACATTGGGCCAGGCATAGGCCTATCCACCATCAACAAATTTTAGTCCAGGTTTCCGGAATGGTCGTTCTACCCGTAGCTACGTGGAAGTCATGACCCGAAAGGACGGACTACACACGTTTTGTGCATACACAGATACACTGGGGGTGACTGGATCACTCTGGCCAACGGTAAAGGCGGGGGGAACTGGAACCTGCAGACTGTGGTGGATCTCAGACAACGATCAGACAACAACCAGCCCAACTCCAGCCCCGTCAGCCTCAGCAAACCCATCTACTAGTATGTATGACAGAGAGGGAGAGAGAGAGAATCAGAGACAGACAGACAGACAGAGACAGAGAGGTGGCGTTCTTACATGCATCATACGTGCAGTGAAAAAGGAAGATTAAAACTGACAGGAGCCAAACAAATTAAAGAAACCTTTTGCAAAGCAAGGCAAATCATTTCTTTGAGGGATTGACTCAGATTTTGTAAATCAATACAAATTTAACCTGTCTACTTTCCGACCTGCATGCATGTGCAGAAGATATATGTGAGTACTGATCATCGCCTAACAGGCTCGAGGTTTTTGCTCCGTCTCTGTGTTTTCATTAATATTCTGTTTAATTACTTTTTGTATCCGTAATTATTTCATAACTGTGTTCGTGATGTTTTTTTCTGGTTCTTGCTGTGCAACTGTTTTTAAGATCGGACGAGTGGTTTTTGTGTGACAGTGACTTGTGTGTTTTTGTTTGGACTGGCCTTTCTCTCCGCCATTATGGCTACTACTCCGTTCAACTTTGTGACTAATTTGAATGCTCGTTCAAACGCAACTACGGTGCAATGTCTGAAATACTCACGCCAAGAGCTTTTGTCTCTCAACATGGGAAGAGACTGTGACCCTGTTGTTCAGCAAAAACTAATTGATTTTCGGATCTTCCAATCGCCAGACAGATATGGTCGTAAAAAACGTCGGCCTTTTCGTGGTGGGCGTCGGAAACAAGATCGGCGCATTCCTGTGCTGGTTGGTGTTACCAACAATGCTGGCGCTCGATCCGGACAAGACGGTAGGCACCCTAAAAAGTTGATAAACATTCCCCTTTCACAGTCAGTCAAAAAACCTCCCGCAGATTTGATTGATTGATTTATTTAATTTAAAGTCTGTTCACAACAATGGTGATATTAGACTTAAATAAATACATTAATTAAACAAAAACAAAACAGACATAAACAAATATTGAATTAAAACGAGGGGAAAAGAGTGTGTGTGTGTGTGTGTGTGTGTGTGTGTGTGTGTGTGTGCGTGCGTGCGTGCGCGCGCGCGTGCGTGTGCGTGCGCGCGCGCGTGCGTGCGCGTGCGCGCGCGCGCGCGCGTGTGTGTGTGTGTCTGCGTGCGTGTGTGCGTGCGTGCGTGCGTGTGTGTGTTGTGTGTGTGTGTGTGTGTGAGAGAGAGAGAGAGAGAGAGAGAGAGAGAGAGAGAGAGAGAGAGAGAGAGAGAGAGAGAGAGAGAGAGAGAGAGAGTATAGGGGGGGGGGGGGGGGGGGAAGGATTTGGGGCAAAGAAAAGAAAATTAATATTAACTAACGTATCAATTATAGTAATCTTGCAATTCCAGAGCTGGATATGACAGAAGCTATTTTGATCATTTCATGGCTGTAAACTACATCTTGTAAAGTTCCTATGTTTGCTACTTGAATCCCAGACAAGGTGTATAGCGATGTTAAAAATGGACATTCGAAAAGAATGTGTTGAACTGATAGTGGGTGACCACAAGCGCATTCTACATCTTTAGAAAATTTGGTCTTCCATGAATTTAATCGAATTTTGTAAATCAGGCTAGACAAAGATCTTGAACATGACAATATTTCAGATTTTGAAGGAAGTTTCTCTTTATACATACAATTTTCTAAAATTGAATTTATTTCATGTTTTTTTAGTTTTAGTGAAGTGTCCGAAAGTTTTCTGCTAGCACCTTTTTTGGCTAATCTATCAGCTAGTTCATTCCCAAATATACCACAATGCGATGGAATCCAGCAAAATTCTATATCAATTCCTTTGGACATAATAGAATGTATTAAGTATTTTATATAAAAAATTAGATCTCTTCTAACATTCGCATTCCAATTTTGTAAACTATAAAGTACAGATTTTGAGTCAACACAAAGTAAAATACTATAAATCGAAATATCAGTATCAGCTATCCAAGATAAGGCCATAAGAATTGCATAAAGTTCAGCAGTAAATATTGAAAAGCCTTTTCCTAGACAATATGATTTTTTAATTTTTAAGTCGGGGATCACAAATCCAGCTCCAGTGTATGATTCCGAAACTGAACCATCTGTATACATTTTAAGATGATACGGATATACATTTTCTAGATGTTCTTTTGCTTCAACTGCTATCAGATTGATATTATCATCCTTTTTTAAGGCAGTATAATCTGTATCAAATTTTGCGGAAAAATGCTCCCACTGAGGTACAATAGGCATTACCGGTGTACTTGAAATTAATGTAATATCAATGTCACATTTCTTAAGTAATTCATCTGTATAATTTCTAACAGGTTGTAAGTAAGAAAGATTTGTAGCCCTCTTAGGAAAATCAATGTTTGAATCAAGAAAAACTTCATTACTGACTGAATTAGACACTGAGAGACTTCTAGTCACATACTTGGCTGTAGCTAACTTACGTTGATCTTCAAGTACTAACAAATTAGCCTCTCTGTACGTTTTGAACGTATTTGTGTGCACTGGCACACCAAGTGCTAGTTTAATAGCCTTACTATCTATGCTTTGTAACCTTTTTAGTAGTGTCTGAGGAGCTGAAAAATAAACTTCTTGTCCATAAGTTAACTTTGATCGAACCAAACTAGTAGCAAGATGTAAGAGTGCTTGAGTAACTTGACCCCACGATTGAGCACTAACTATTTTCAAAAAGTTTAACCTCTGTCTAGCTTTACTTATAACATGTTCAATATAACAACGCCAGTTTAATTTGGGAGTTAAATAGACTCCTAAAATTTTTACATTTTTTGAATATTGTAGAATGTTGCCTTCTAAAACAAGCTGAGGTAGATGTGGATTTTCACCATTACTAAAAAACATCAATTGTGTCTTTTCTCCTGAAAGTTCTAACCCATTTGCTTTCATATATTTGTCTAGTTTATCTAATTCAATTTGATAACGTTTTTGAACATGTGCTATTATTCTCTTGTTTGTATGTTTTCTAATATTCGTATTCATCCATACTGCAATATCATCAGCATATTGCACCAAATGGATATTGTTAGATGAAACCTTTGGAAGATCATGTATAAGGATAGTGAAAAGAATTGGAGCAATAATAGACCCCTGGGGAATTCCAATATCGATACTCTTAAACGATGAATGACATGTACCAATTCTAGTACCTCCCGCAGACACTTCTATTAGGTTTGCCTTCGCCAACGTTCAATCCTGCAGACAAAAGATAATCCTGATCAATGACTTCATTACTGACAACGACATCGATCTTCTCTTCATGACGGAGACGTGGCTGTATGAGCAAGGAGACGAGGCCTTCATCACTGAACTGACCCCCGAGGGCTACGACTTCCATTCTTTCCCCCGTTGTGGAAAGCGTGGTGGTGGCATTGCTGTTGTTGCAAAGCGTTCAATGACTTCAATGTCGGTGCAACGACTGGACAGTCAGTGTTTCGAAGCTGTGGAGGCCACGTTTGTCCAAATCCAACAAGATGACCAACTAGATGTTCCTAAATGAGTTTCCAGATTTGTCCCGCCTGTCAAATCTCTCAGGTGAAATAGTGATCACCGGTGATTTTAACTTTCATTCTGATTCCCCGTCCTGCCCTCATGTCAAGCAACTCAAGACCCTCTTCAGTGAGCACTGCCTCACGCAGCTCGTTGACCAGCCAACCCATCGTTGTGGTCACACTCTGGACTGATGCGCAGTACGTGAGGACTCTATTGTAGTATCCAGCTGTGCTGTGCTCAACATCCCCTTCTCTGACCACGAGGTTATTGTAGGAGCCCTGGCTGTGGAGAAGCCCCAGAGAAAGCAGCGCGTTGTGCAGTCCAGGAGTCCAAGAAGATCGACCCCAAGGCGTTCCAGGCAGACGTACAGCATCTGGTGGATTTTGAACTGAGGGACTGCCTGGACCACCAGCTTGCTGACCATTGCAATGTGGGTGTCCGCTGCGTTCTGGACCACCATGCCCCTCTGGTCACCATGACAGTGACTGATCGTCCTTCAGAGCCCTGGGAAACGGAGGGGGTCAGGAAAGAAAAGACTGATGTGCGCCAGGTGGAGGTTCACTGGTTTGGCTGTTCACGAACAAGCTTACAAAAAGAAACTGAATTCCTACACAACTTTCGGACAAATTTCCAGGCAAAAATACTACAGTGACCTCATCACTGACTGTGCTTCCTCTAAGCAGCTGTTTGCTGTAGTCAATCAGCTGCTTGGCAAAACAAAGGTCTCCCCTCTCCCTAGCAACATTGACCCTAGTGAACTTCCAGAGACTTTTTTTCGATTTTTTGTTAAAAAAGTTTCCGAAATTAGACACAATCTGGACAGTCAGACAGTAGACCCACCATCTTTCACTGTATATATTATTTATTTATTTATTAAGACAACTTTTATAGCGCCTAATCTTTAAGCTCTAAGCGCTTTACAGAAATCACTCAAATAAACACAATGAACAAAAAGTATACATCAAACATTGACCAACACCCCCCTTCCCTGATCCCTCAGTCAATTTCTCAATCACGCCCAAATAATGAATGACATAATCTACAGTACACTTTCGCAACCACCAATATAATGGTGCGATATTGAGCAGTTTGCAGCCTGTGTCTGTGCTATCAGAAATCATTTCCAAATCTCCCCCCAAAGGCTGTCATCTCGACCCTATTCCCACCTCCCTCACCAAACGGTATCTCGCATATCTGATTCCAGTCCTCACCAGAATCATAAACCACTCTCTGACAACGGGTTCTGTTTCTTTCAGTTTCAAACACGCACTAGTCACCCCTCTCCTGAAGAAAAACGGCCTCAGCCCAGACGAATTAAGAAAATTCAGGCCTATCTGTCATCTGCCTTTTCTTTCCAAAATCCTCGAAAAAGTCGTCCTGGCACAACACGAACACCACCTATCACAAAACAATCTCCATGAAGTCCATCAGTCCGCATACAGAGAAAACCACAGCACAGAAACAGCACTGCTCAGTGTCACAGACAGCCTCCTTCGCTAAAAAAATTGTGATCTCTTCTCACTCTACTCGATCTTAGTGCCTCGTTCGACACTATTGATCACAACATTCTGTTAGAGAGATTGTCAGTGTCCTTTGGTGTGTCTCAGACTGTTCTAGAATGGTTCCAATATTACCTGAATGGCAGAACAGTCTGTATATATCAGTGGCAATGTCTCCTCCACACTCACTCTAAGATTTGGTGTGCCTCAAGGGTCTGTTTTAGGCCCCCTTCTCTTCTCCTTGTACGTTCAACCTCTTTCCAAAGTTATCGAACAACACAGTATCCTTCACGAGAAATTTGCAGATGACACCCAGCTACACAACGCAGCCGAGCCTGTCGCCTTCCAAAATTTGGCATCCAACTTTGAGTCCTGCTTCCAGGCAATCAAATCGTGGATGCTCAGTAACAAGCTGCAATTAAATGATGAAAAAACAGAGGCTGTACCGTTCGGTCCTCAATCAGTATTAGATCAAATTGCTGTTGCATCTGTCCAAGTTGGTAACAACACAATTCCCTTCAAAGACAGTGTGAAAGATCTTGGTGTCTATTTAGACATCACTCTGTCCATGGACGCCCAGATCAATCACCTGTGCCGTTCCACCTACCTTTCTTTGAGGCAGATCGCTTCCTTTCGCTCATTTCTGTCAGAGAAAAGCTACCACTCAAATAATCTGCTCTCTTGTCTTCTCTAAAACTGATTGTTGTAATGCCATACTGCTGCAATCAACCACCTTCAGTGAATTCAGAATAACGCAGCCAGACTTGTTCTCAAAAAATCTAAGAGAACGCATGTCATGCCTCTCTTCATCAAATTACACTGGCTGCTGATCCAAGCTCGCATTGAATACAAACTAGCTGCTCTCGCTTTCCGCCATTTCCAGAACACCTGTCCGACAGACTCGTCACCTACCAACCATCCCACACTCTCCGCTCTAGCAGTGAACATCTTCTGAAGGTTCCCCACATGAAACTCAAGTCTTTTGACTACCGCTCTTTCAGTTATCAGGTACCTATCATCTGGAATTCTCTCCCTCTCCACCTCCGGTCTTCAAAAACTCTGCCTGTCTTCAAGTCTGGTCTGAAAACCCAACTGTTTTTTCACCTCATAGTCTGTGCCCCTTGAATAATATTTCCTTGTTTTTTTCCCATTCCCCACCAGTTTTGCTAATGTTGTTGTTATAGCTTACGTGTATTTGTAAGTTATTAATGCTTTGTCTCGTTATTGCAACTGTGCGCACATGTGTTTACGCGTGTATGTGTGCAGATGCTTTGCTTTTTTATTATTGTTTTATCTTTTTTATCTTTCATTAATGCTTTGTGTTTTGTTCACTTGGCAGGGGGGTGGGTGGGTATGTGTGAGTCAGTGTAATAGGTTTTTTTTTCTTTCTAAATCTTTGTAAAAGCGCTGTGAGGATGGCATGCCATCGAACAGCGCTATGTAAGTTTCATTTATTATTATTATTATTATTATTATTATTATTTCACTTTGTTTACATGCAAATTATGTTGTGGGTAATGCCCACACCAACGGTAGGGTACCCTTTGCATACAGTTAAGTTTGATGCACATGTTCAAGGCTGCTCCCTCATCACATCAGACATATCAAGACCAGTATTAAAAAAAAAGTGATACAGAGGTGGCAGAGAGTGGGTTGTGTTCAGGCAAGGCAGTTATGGTCAGCTAACTGCTCGTTTTGGAACGACAACGCCAGAAAGTCAGTCAATGACACCGTGTGAGACAGGTCTTCCAAGTGCTCAACAGTCCATTGCACTTGCAAAGAGCTGGCATTGAAAAACGCGAATATTATTGTCTGCAAAGACTAGCCAGCATGATCTACAGGTATCAAAGTGACTGAACATTTAAGGGTCATGATGTAGAGAGCCATCCTGGTCAAATAACCACTCCAAACAAGGTGGGTTAGCTCACAAATGCTATACAAGAAGGATGGAACAATTTGGAACAATAAAAGCGTATTTGCTGCGAATAAAATGGTGCCAAAAGGCTATTTATGTATGGGGAGGTTACGTTCATTACTGACAGCACATAGCGCAACATAAGTGAGATAATCTGTGCAAAACTGAAAGAGAAAAGATTGTTTTACTTATTCTCAGTGGGAAAAAATGGCAACACATCTGTATTTTGTTCTCTCGATCTGTGGGCTTCCAAAGTCAAACTTTTTCAGAAGAAGTGAAATTGTGAAAACCAGTCACCATCTTCGCAGAACAAAATTGGTTATTTTGATTTGACATTTTGGGTACTATTTATAGTCAGTATATAACCGAGATTCGTCTTTGTGTAACCGAGAAAGAATGAAATGATTCTTTGAGTTCACTTTCGTGTTATGAGTTATCAAACTGTTTGTTGTGGACTTCAAAGAGGGGTTGCTTAACTTTTTGTCATGAGTTTAATCAGATAACCTCGTACCTTTTACCTATCCACCTCCCCCACCCCACCCCCCCCACCCCCACCCCCACCCCCGAAAAAAATCGCATTGACAATTTTCAAGAGAAGCAACTTTCTTCCATTCTCGGGAAAGGGATCCGGGTCAGCCTAGACTTCTTTTTTATTTTCGTTAAATAAGACTGGAAGAAGCAGACTTTAAGATTGAGGGTCATAAACATCAGGGGAGTGTTTAAGGCTTTGCTGATTTTTAAATCACTAGATGGATTAAATTCTGAATCCATTTTTCGCACAAGGAAGTCTACCTTTTATTTAGTAAAATAGTGTAAATTAGTTTTATCACCTGTATTCACATTGAAATAGTATGAGACTTATCATATCTTAGAAGTCCTAAAATCCTATTAATGATATCATGATGATAAGTCTCATACTATCTCAATGTGAATACAGGCCCCGATATGAAACGACTACACAGAAGGCATAGTCTGTTAGTGACACGATTATCATCATTAGAAAAATGAAGAAAAGAAGAAAAATAATAGCGACGACGACAACAACGATGATGATTATAGGCCTTATGATAATTAGAAACATTGGCCTTTACTAATCACTGGACAAAAAGCATTTAATAAGAAAAAAGTCAACGAGTTTGACAAAAGTCATTTTTTTAAATGCCAATTCCGGTAGAGGCAAAGATCACTCCCCTCTTTTGATAGACTTACCCGATCTAAATTTGGGCCTAATGGTTTTTACCATTGGTGTGTCCATTCCATTGTAAAGGCTGTTTAGTTTTATACAGTTAAGGCCAGTACGGTTCATGTTTATATTAATAATCAGTTTCCTTCCATAATCTATCGCTTGTGCAAGATCAAATAGCTCAATACTTTCTAACTTGGAGAATAATAATAATATAATAAACGGATATTTATATAGCGCTTTTTATCGAGCACAAAGCGCTTTACAATCAGTATTGAAACACTCACACACGCAAAACAGACGCACACGCACGTACGTGCACGCACGAGCGTGAACGCGTTCTTGCACACAAACATACCCACACATACCCACACACATTTCATTAAACACACAGAAAACACATTCTCACTGAAGCGCACACAAACTTACTCAAGCATACACTTGTACAAACACGCGCACACGCACGCACACACATACACACACGCGCACTCACATACACAAAGCACTCACGTGTACTCACACTCACAGACACATACTCACACACACTCCTCCCCCCCCCCCCTCTAGTGAACACAATCTCTCCTGCGCACGCATACACTCATACACATGCAAGCAGATATACCCACACAGAACACACACAACACACTCACACACACACACACCTGCTTGGAAGTGCGGCCGTGGGCGCACGCACACTCACATTCGCGCACACGCTCACAAAGTACATACATACACATACACACACACAAATTACATACATACAAACATACGGACATACATCGCGCACACGCACGCACACGCACACGCACACGCACGCACGCACGCACGCACGCACACACACACACACACACACACACACACACACACACACACACACACACATCGCACAATCACACACACACACACACACACACACACACACGCACACGTGCACATGGAGATGGGGGTGTTATTGGAAAGACTGCCGGAACAGATGGGTTTTCAGGTTTGTTTTGAACGATGCTAAAGATTGACTATGTCTGACAGCAGAAGGCAATGAATTCCAGAGTTTGACTGCTGATGATGTAAAAGCTCTACCACCGTGCCTATCACGTTTAAATTTTGGTATTCGAAAGATCCTATTGTCATTTGCTGAGCGGAGAGATCGAGATGGAACGTAAATTTCAAGAAGCTCAGAGAGGTATTGCGGTGCTGTTCCTGATATGATCTGATAGCAGAGACAGGCAGCTTTGTAGTTTATTCTTTGTTGAACGGGTAGCCAATGTAACTCTTTAAGTAGAGGTGATGTGTGTTGAAGACGTTTGGCTTTGAAGACCATTCTAGCAGCAGAGTTTTGAAGTTGTTGTAAGGGTTTGAGAAGCGCCTGTGGGCAACCAAGTAGAAGGGAGTTGCAGTAATCTAATCTAGACAAAATGTATGAACTGACTAGCGTTTTGGTTGCCTCGGTCGTGAGAAAGGGGCGTATAGAGCTGATTCGCCTGAGTTCGATGTATGCAGCCTGGCAGATCTTAGTGATATGATGTTGCATGGAAAGGTCTTCATCCAAGAAAGCACCAAGGTTGCGAATATGTTCAGAAAAATGGATGTTGGAATCTCCAAGGGCAATGGTGGAGGGCAGAGAGCTAGAGTCAACAGATGGGGGAAGCACTCTAAGTGCTTCAGTCTTGTCATCGTTTAGCTTAAGTTTATTGTTTGACATCCATGTTTTCACTTCAGTGACACAGTCTTGAAGAGTGTGAATAAGCTGGTCGTGAGCTAGCGGTGAAGCATGATGATTGAGTTGAGTATCATCGGCATACATTTCATGACGGACAGAGTGTTTCGCTATGAGGGGGGTCAATGGGGTGGTATACAGAATGAACAAAATTGGTCCTAACACGGAGCCTTGTGGGACGCCAAAATCAAGAACTGACTCAGAAGATTTGTTTTCATTTACTACAACTATTTGTTTTCTTTCATGAAGATAGGAACGAAACCATTTGAGGACGTTTCCAGTGATTCCAAAATTCTGTTCGAGACGAGAAATAAGCATGTCATGATCGATTGTATCGAAGGCAGCCGAAAGATCAAGGAGTAGGAGAACCGAAACTTTGTCTTCGTCTAGAGAGAGAAGTAAATCGTTCAGAATTCGCAACAGGACTGTCTCTGTGCTGTGCCCTGGCCTATAGGCTGACTGATGAGGACTGAGAAGATTGTGGGTGGTCAGATGGGAGAAAAGTTGATGAAGCACAAGCCTTTCAAGAAGTTTAGAAAGATAAGGGAGATTTGAGATGGGTCGATAGTTTTTCAGTTCGTTGGGGTCAAGGTTTGTTTTTTTGAGCAGAGGTTTTACGATAGCAGTCTTGAATTCCGAGGGAAAGATACCAGAAGAGAGTGACTCGTTCATTATATTGGTTATAGTTGGCAGAACAAGATCGATGTGTTGAAACAGAAACTTGGTGGGCATAGGGTCTAAGTCACAGGTTTTGGGCGTGGTCCGTAGTATAAGTCGTTTAACAAAGTCCTGGGAAACAGGGGTGAAAGTTAGGAAAGGGATACCTTCGAAAATGCTGGCAGGATTGTCCAACTGCTGGACAGACTGAAAGCTATTACGGATAGCTATAATTTTATTCCTAAAGAAATCAGCAAACATGTTAGGTAATAGACTTGCATCAGAAATGGTTGGAAGAACAGCTGGTTTGGTTTTGCCGAGCAGAGAGTTAATGTTGTTAAACAGCTGTTTACACGTATTCGAGCCAGTAACGAGCGAGGAGTAGAACGCGGTCTTAGCAGAATCAACTAATTGGGCTATCCTATCTATAGCAGCACGGTGGATGTCTTTGTGTACTGTGAGCCTGGTTTTTCTTTCCTGTCGCTCAGCGCGTCTGCGTTCGACTTTGAGCGCGCGCAATTCCACGGCAATAGAGTTATACCACGGACTGGGCTTTCCGTCACGGAGCTTGATTTCAGACACAGGCGCATGCTTGTCTAAAACAGCAGAGAGCTCGCTGTTTAATTCAGAGACTGACATAGTGGGCGTTATGGACTGCGCGATATCATTTGCTAATTTATCATGATTGACTTTGTTAAGCGGACGTCGAAAGACAGATTTAGAACTACGCGTGGGTTTTTGTAAGGCTAGTTTACACACAATGGCATAATGGTCAGAAACAAGATCATGGCATACATCAGTAGAAAGAACAACATTATCATCATGTCTATGAATAACTAAATCTAAAATATGTCCACATGTATGAGTTGCGTCTCTAACACTTTGCTTAAGACTAAATAAATCTAACTATATTCTTTGCGGATTTGCTACAGTGCAGTGGTTAGGATTATTTAGATCTACATACAGTGCATCTCGCTTCTTCGCTGCATATTTGATTATCAGCTATTTTATCTGAAAGAGGTAAACAAATTCGGTATATAATCGTTATTAGGACTTAAAAATGGGATATTGCTTTTATCCTATCTCTCGAGACCTTGATGTTTATCACACTCAGACTTCGACCTCGTGTGATAAACACCAAGGCTCTCGAGATAGGATAAAAGAAATATCCCATTGCAAAGTCATAGTAACTGATAATGTATCTTACTACGATAGCGTTTGGACGGAGATAAATTTTGCATGCGGATATATATTAAGAATATCTATGCCAAATTCGAAAATGAAGGTCATAGGTCAAAGGTCAAGGTCACTGGAGCCAAAAATGCTGCTGAGCACCTGGCACAATAATGAAGGAATCTAAGATGCTCACATTTTACATGCAGATAGGTACTTAAGATATCCAGTCCAAGTTCGAAAATGAAGGTCCAAGGTCAAGGTCACTGGAGCCGAAAATGCTGCCAAGCAGCTGGCATGATAACGTTTGATTCTGGTAATGGTTTTGAAGGTCTGAGAAAGAGGACAGACGCTATAATAATACGGCATGACATTACATTCCACTGGATTTAAATTACATAACATCACATAACATTGCATGTCAATGACATGACATTTGTTCTCATATTCCCCCTGGGGTTGCAGCCAGCAGTATAACTGTAACCACACCATACGAATCCCTGTGGTGGACCCGGATGGAGATCACGTGAGGTGTCGCCTAGCAACAGGAAAGGAGTGTGCCAGCGTGTGTAACGCACTTCCCGGAATGACGCTGGACGAGGTAACAGCTGGAGTGTGACAGTGAGGACTATAGACAGGACTGACACAGTGCAAACCTCTGCTGTGATGCGAACAACTCGGGTTTCAATGTGTTTATAGCCAGCTGATTAGATGGGCTTAGAACGCATGTTTAATTCGAAATTCATTTAATCATGAATGTAAACATTTTTTTAATCCTGAATCCGAACGGACTAGTTCAAGTTTTGTCTTTCTACTGTCAGTAAATTCTGTAGAAAAAGGTGTTGCACTTTGCACTGTTTCTATTGTTCTGAAATGACACCAACAATAATATCTACAGCCTATAATCGTGTTTTTGATATTATATGTATGTTTTATGTGTGAGTGTTGTGGGTTTTTTAACATTTTTACTTTAAGCGAATTCTGTATTCTAAATTATTTCTCTTTGAAATCAGTGCTAGTTTGTTTCAGTCGATTGTGTACGTCTATATACTTTAAACCACACTGTCATTCTTGTCCTACGCCTTTCTCCCTCCCTCCGCCCTCCCCCCCCCTCCTCTCTCTCTCTCTCTCTCTCTCTCTCTCTCTCTCTCTCTCTCTCTCTCTCTCTCTCTCTCTCTCTCCCCCCAGGAGAATTGCATATTGATCTGGAGGCCAGATGCAGGTAATAATTACCAGGTCAGGGTCTGGTATGCTGCATTGCATTGTATCTCCCTCATTGTTCTCTCTCTCTCTCTCTCTCTCTCTCTCTCTCTCTCTCTCTCTCTCTCTCTCTCTCTCTCTCTCTCTCCAGGGGAATTGCACTTTGACCTTCAGGCCAGACGCAGCTCACAGTTACTAGGTTGGGTGGAGGGGGGGGGGGGGGGTGGAGGGGGTACGCTGTATATTGCATTGTATCTCCCTCATTGTTCATTGTTCTCTATCTATCTATCTCTCACTCTCTCCAGGAGAGTTGCACTTTGACCTTCAGGACAGACGCCGCCCACAGCTACAAGGTCGGGGGGGGGGGGGGGTACGCTGTGTATTGCATTGCATATATCTCATTGTTCAGTGTTCTCTCTCTCTCTCTCTCTCTCTCTCTCTCTCTCTCTCTCTCTCTCTCTCTCTCTCTCCAGGAGAATTGCACTTTGACCTTCAGACCAGACGCCGCTCACAGCTACAAGGTCGGGGGGTGGTACGCTGTGGCGCTGACTGTGGAGGACACGCCCACCTCCCCCCTCACTGTGGGAGGGAAGACCTACAACCCGGGGGACGTGCTCTCCTCTGTGCCCATGCAGGTAAGGGGGGAGGGGACATAAAGGGGAGGGGTATAGAGGAGAGAAGTAGTATGGAAAAGAAAGGGATCAGATTCGCCTTTCTGGAGTCACCATTCTTTTCATTTCATTTAAGGTCTTTGATCTTAATGATAGCTCTTTTCACGCTCACCTTTCTAGAGTCACTATTCTTTTCATTTCATATAAGGTCTTTGATTGTAATGATAGCTCTTTTCACGTTCACCTTTCTAGAGTCACTATTCTTTTCATTTCATTTAAGGTCTTTGATCTTAATGATAGCTCTTTTCACGTTCACCTTTCTAGAGTCACTATTCTTTTCATTTCATATAAGGTCTTTGATTGTAATGATAGCTCTTTTCACGTTCACCTTTCTAGAGTCACTATTCTTTTCATTTCATTTAAAGTCTTTGATCTTAATGATAGCTCTTTTCACGTTCACCTTTCTGGAGTCATCATTCTTTTCATTCAAGGTCTTTGATTTTAATGATAGCTCTTTTCACGTTCACCTTTCTGGAGTCATCATTCTTTTCATTTAAAATCTTTGATTTTAATCATAGCTCTTTTCACGTGGGTTTTTTCAGTAATTGATTCCTTCCTTCCATCCATATTTCATCCCTGCCTTCCTAATATTTTTCTTCCTCCCTACCTTCTTCTTTGGATCATTCTTTCGTTTCACGATATAAAACATAACACAAAACAACAAGCTTTCGGTTGTAATGTGGGAAATTTCGGCTTTCATATCAACAGCCTTTGTTGATGTTAGATACATTATTTCGTTTAAATACGCATTTACCATTACATTAATTGGTACACTTAACCCCTTGAGGTCCCGAGTTTACTTATTTGTAGTATTTAGGCCTATGCTCTTCAGGATGTTGTTTACTTAACGATAACAATACTGATAACAGATTACTTTTCATCGTCATATTCGTGTGTAGTCCTTTTTGACTTGCGATGCAGGATTCAGTTATGAAGACGTTCGTCCTCTCTATTGTATGGGGCATTCATCTGTTCAGCTTCACCACGTTATGTTTGGTCGACATTATAAGCTATCCACAAAAAGTTAAGGATCACTTGCAAACTAATTCATAACTTTCCAAATAAGAAAGCCAATGCGTTGAATGTTGGCCAACATTTAATTCAATGCTTTAGTGATAACGATACACAATTGCTTTCAATTTCGAGCAATCGTTTGGTCTGTACATTTGATCAAAGTGGGTACGTATCGAAATTTGATTTCCCAAAGTCATTGAAATCACAAGACAGGGCATTCTGATGCTCCCAAAAGTTCAGTAATGCGTGTATCCGCCATGGCTGTTCTGGCACTCGACGCAGCGAGTCCTCATGGAGTTGACCAGGGTGGTGAAGATCCTCTGTGGAACCGCCTGCCACTCAGCCTGCAGCATCTGGTAGAGGTGCTGGGCATCCCTGGGAGGGGGGTGGTTGCTCCTCATTTTGCGATCCAGCTCATCCCAGAGGTTCTCAATCGGGTTGAGATCGGGACTGCATGCTGGCCACTCCATTCTGTTGACTCCAGACTGCTGCAGGAAGTCGTTGACCACCCTTGCCCTGTGGGGGCGAGCGTTGTCATCCTGGTAGACAGCCGGCGGTCCCATCTGCTGCAGTGTAGGCACAGCCAGCGGTCGAAGGATCTCATCCCGGTATCGGAGGCCAGTCAGGTTACCCTGTACATGATACAAGGGTGTTCTGTGGTGAAGGCTGAAGGCCCCCCAGACCATTACAGAACCTCCACCAAAGGCCACCTTTTCTTGGACAGTGGCGTCAATAAAGCGTTCCCCTGGGCGCCTCCAGACCCTCAGTCGGCCGTCGTTGTGGTTCAGGGTGAAGCGTGATTCATCACTGAACAGGACCTGGGACCATTGCTGACGTGTCCACCTCACGTGACGTCTGCAGAAGGCGCGGCGTGCTGCCCTATGGGCTGGAGTTAAGCGTGGCCGTACAGCTGGGCGACGAGAACGGAGGTTAAACCCATGAAGGCGGTTCCGTATGGTCTGCTGGCTGATGTTGATGTTAGTAGCCACCCTCAGCTGCCTTCGAATGATGCTGGAAGAGGCTGTTCTTGTCTGCAGGGCTTGTCGTTCAATGAGACGATCTTCACGTGGAGTTGTCTTCTTCGGTCGACCAGATCTGCGTCTTTCATGGACCCTCCCAGTGGCTGTGAAGCGTTGAATCAGTCTGACAATGACCGAGATGGACACCTGAAGTCGCCTGGCCACTTCTCGCTTGGGAACACCATCTTGGAACCATGCAACAGCTCGTCCCCTATCCAACTCGCTCAATTTTCGTCGTGGAGACATTGTCAAATCAGGCCTAATACTGGTGGTATGTCTTCTTATAAAGCCAAGCAAGAGACAGCATCTCACACATAAACAGCAGTGCTTGCACGTGCATAATGGTTTTTCCATCTGGCTTGTGCAATGTGTTCATGCAGAACGATCCAAAACAAGGTCCTTTTTCGCAAGTTTCCGCTTTTTCTTTTGCTGCCAAGCTCAGTAATAGAGAATCACGTGCAATGTTTCCACTAACACAACATCGCCCACTTACAGCTGAACAAGAATTCATAACAATTTGGCTTGACTGAGAAAAAAATAACAGGAGCGAACGGAGTTTCTTGCGCACCTGTTTTCTCATAGTGATCCTTAACTTTTTGTGAGTAGTGTATATTAGGGCATGTGCATATTATTAGATCCGCGCAAGTTATGTATGAAAATCCCATTCACTTACATGAAAGCGGATGGGATTGCGGATAAGTTTGTGCATGTAGTTCTTACTTCCAGATTTCTTCTTTTTTTTGACGGCGAATGTGTTTCTATACGGAATTTTAACAAAATTAATGTGCACGTGCCTTTATGGTCTCTTTCATCGCGAAGTTAATTATTTTAAGGAGGGTGGCATTAATGAATGAGGAAAAAAAATTAACACAAATGTCCTAGTCAGAATTAAAGGACTAACAGTTTTGCTACAGCTTATTTTTCATTATCACTTTCCCAGCTTGATACTAATTTTGTGATTATCTTAAGAAAGGTGAAATGGATGAGGGCACATTTTTTGTTACCACCAATTGTCCTGGTCAGAATCAAGGTGCTAAGGATCTACACACATTTACGCGCAACTTCCGTACTACGGGAACCCATCCGCATTCCCCCCAAAAGCAAAAGAATGTAAGAAATAAGCGGATGGATAATGCGGATGGTTTCCGCGTGTAAACTTTTATATGCACACTTTCATATTTCTTACCTAAAGGGTATTTTGTGTGGATTTCAGATGGGTATCCGAACGGAAGTTTTTGTAAATCTGCACACGGCCTAACAGTTGCTACAGCTTATTGTTCATTGTCCCTTTCCCAACTTGATATTAATCTTTGTTCTTTTAGTTTGCCTCTCATTATCACCTACCTCTCTTTGTCCGTTCTTCTTTGTGTGTAGTTTTTGATTCAGACCCCCACGTACCCCACCCCTTGTGACTGGCGTCCAGTGTTCGTCAACGACACCCCGCCAGAGGGCGTGCAGATCGCCGTGAAAGCTGGGAACAAAATGGAGATCAAGATCTACGCCATCAATCCTTATAATAATGCTTCCGAGTGGGTATACTTTATAATTAGCTACGATGTCGCGTGGTTTTCCGAATTTAATGCACTCGAGTTCAATGTTTACAAAATAAGAAACAAAACTACTGATGCAATAGGCCTATCCTTAGGGGCTATGCTATCAACTCGTCACCACCACATTGTAATACTACATTTGCATTCTTCTTTACTGGGCCTAGTGGATGAAATACAGTAGAACCTCCCTTTTAAGACCTTGAAAAATCATCCAAAATGAGGTCTCAAATATCTACACTAAATATCAACAACGTTGCTTGAAATTGTGTGAATGCTTTACTATTTTAGCCTTTTGAGCAAGCTAATTTACAAATTTGTTCAAGACTTATTTCAGGTATCACGGGGTAACTGGGAAAGGACAAAACGAGTTAGTACAATAGTTGATACAATACAATACCTAGGCTTACTTACGTCAGCAAGTCCTGTGGTGCTCGTCAAGAAAAAGGATACAAATGATAGACCTTACCTTATTAGCGATGCCCCCTTGTGTGTTTTGTTTTTCTTTCTGGTGCACCGCACTGGATTTCTGCCTAAACGTCCGTCGATCCTAACTATGTCTTCTAAACTATTTATCCACTAACTGTCCTCTCTAACTGTTTCTACCTTAACTGTATGTTTAAAACTGTTCTTCCTAACTGTATCTTCTTAGCTGTCTCTTCTTTTTCTGTCTTTCTTCTTCTTGTTCTCTCTGCTTTTCTGACTCTACTTAACCCTCTCTACTTAACTCCATCTTGACTGTCTGACTAGTCTGGGGACATCTTCTGCTTTATCTTTAGCGAAACTAGTAATTAATATTCATGATAGGTGCCCTCACGTGGTCAAAACGCATATACGTATTAGCCTAGGAATCTGGGGCCCCTCCTGGCGTAAGTAAGCCTAGGTATACTGTATTGTATCCACTATTGTACTAACTCGTTTCGTCCTTTCCAAGTTACCACGTGATACATCCATGGAAAAAAAAGTTAGGCTCTACTGTTAAAAAAGGTTCACATCCATGACAAAACAAAGTTAGTTAAACAATGTTCACAAAATATACAAACGAAATATATGTTTAACAATGTTTTTTTGTGCTATGTTGGCAGCATCATCAATATCCAGATTATGGGGCCCCGTGGCCTGACCCAAGGGCCCCTGACTGCGGATGACCAGGGCCGACCCCACGTGTTCTTCACGACCTTGACCTGGACCCCCACACAAAGTGACAAGGGTCAGCACATTCTGTGCGCCATTGCTGAGGACAGCACCAAGTGAGATGCTCATCTAATCAAATTAAACAGAATCATTGAATCAATCAAACCACATGGCACTTCGTCGAACGACAGTTCGTCGAATGACAGTTCATCGACGCGACATTTCATCGACACGAAATTATATTTATGTTTATTGCAGACAAAGCCTTTAATTTTGTGCTTAGTGACTTCATCAAATTGTACAGTTCGTGAGTACTGATCATGGTTCTAATTGTTGTGTGATGTATGCATGATTGTTGTTCATGATCGTTCAGTTTGTTGTGAACTCTGTGATTGTTGTTGATCTTTCACTTGTTGATCGTTCACTTTTGGTGTATGCTGGTTCAACCCTCGTTTGTTATTTTTGCAACATGGAGCTGTCACCCAAAAGCCTGAATATACAAAGAGTTCGCAGTCCGCAGCTGACTGAAGCCGGGTTTTTTTACTCCCACCCTTTCACCTTCACTACAAGTGGGGATCATTGTGAACTCACTCACAGCCTCTGTTACCTTAATAAACACTTCCCACCTTTCACCTTTTTCACCTTCCAGGTGGGAAATGAGAAAGTTGGCTTCATTCTTTGCAAGGTTGGTAGACTTTGAAGTAATCACTCTGTGATATTTAGGCTTTTTGATGTCACTGACAATGAAGAAGAAGCCAATGCTAATTTTAAAAGGGCTACACAATATATTTAGTGGACAAAATGACAGAGCAAAGGATGCTGAAATGTTGCGTGAGAGAATGCAACGGACGTGCGTGCGCTTGTATATATGTGTTTCGTGCCTGTTATGCATTTATGAAGCTCTTTTACCTTCTTTCTCTCCCTGCCTCTCTCTCTCTATATATATATATATATCTCTCTCCCCTCTCTCTCTCTCTCCCTCTCTCTCCCTCTCTCTCTCTCTCTCTCTCTCTCTCTCTCTCTCTCTCTCTCTCTCTCTCAATGAAAAAAAAAAAGTCTTTCTACGAAATGTCACATTCGACAAAGCGTTGTTTGATGAAATCTTGCATTTCACAAAGTGTCTTTCGATGAAATGTCGCATTCAACGAAGTGTCGTTTGACGAAAAGTCGCATTCAACGACGTGTCGTTCGACGAAAAGTCGCATTCGACAAAGTGTCGTTCAACGAAGAGTCGGCCACCAAAATCAAACCAGCTATCTATTTCATGATAAGAGAAATATGTGTGTGTTATTATTTCTTTTCTAACAATAACAAAAAAACTGAAACAGACTGCAACGTCACTGGAACATTCAACAAACAAACAACTACACTAAATTTACGCGTTGGACTGTAGAGGGGAAGTATTGTTGTTTGTGGCTCAAGCCGCAAACCTATAACTCACTTTGTCGGTCTGTCGGTCGGTCTGTCGGTCCAAAATTGTCGCACTTCAAATCGAGGCTACACTTCTGGCCGCTCTTTAAAATGATGTATTTTAAAAGCGTACAAAATAATAAACATATGTAATACAGACACTACAACAGACACGACGAGTATGCGGTGCTTCTTTTGATGAGTATAAGTAGGATACATAGTTTTAAATGTTTTCCAAAAGATATAAAAAGTTACGAAATGGTGCAGAGATAACATTCTGGTTTACAGATTAAAATTATTGAAAAGCCAGGGGAGGTAACTCATGATTGGAGTGGTAAAAATAGACCGCGTGCCACAAACTATTGCGATTTCGCGCTTGTTTTTATTTTGATCTTGATGGTTTTTTTGCTCCTGTTGCCTGCAAAATCATTTACGCGTTGGACTGTAGAGGGGAAGTATTGTTTTTATTTTGATCTTGATGGTCTTTTTGCTCCTTCTGTTGTCTGCTTTTTGCTCCTTTTGCTGTTTGCTGTTTAATTGTTTGTCTGTGTTGATAAAAGCGCATTCGCCGAAATATCCAGTAGTTTTGTTTTGTCTCTTGTGAATAAAATAACGTCTCTGTGTGTGTATGTGTGTGTGTGTGTGTGTGTGAATGAATACAAAATAACTATATTCGTGACTGGCGTAATTCTCTTGAGAATAGTAGTAAATGCTTATTTTATAAACATTTTAAGACAGAGTTTGGAAGGGAACATTGCATTTCAACCTTACCAGATGTTTATGTTATATCTTTATTCAAGTTTCGATGCAGCAATCATAAATTGCCTATTGAAGTTGGAAGACATTATAATGTTCCAAGAGAATTACGTATTTGTCGTAATTGCGAAATGGGCGAGATAGGAGACGAATTTCATTGTATAATGGAATGTCCAAAATACAATGAACTTCGTGAAAAATATGTTCCTAAAAAATTTCTGAAACCCAAATCCGTTTTCAATTTCTGTAGCATATTTCCAAAAGGACGACGTATATGTTTAAATTTAAGTAAATTTCAAAAATTTGGAAAGATAATTTAAAAGTGTTTCATTCACTGCTCACCAAATATTGACATTTCGCTGTTACTTTTGATTTTTTTTTTAATTTTGATTGAGTTTTATGTTTGTGTTATACTGTTTTTGTATCCTCCATGCCCCAAAAGGGGTCAAAGGATTAAACTTCTTGAATCTTGAATCTTGGAAGTGGAGGGTGAAACGCTTGAAACATTTTATTTGTACAGCAAAACTCGGTTATAAGAAAATCGAAGAGATATTTTTTTGTTTTCTTATATCCGAGTTTTCTTATATCCGAAACTCGGATATAAGAAAACATGTTGAAGTTGTTTTCTTAAAACGAGTTGAATGGGAAAAAAGGGAAAAAACAAAAAAGAAAAAGTGAAAAAATAATAAAATAAAAGACAAACAGAAACAAAAAACGAAGAGAAAATGCTTGTAACTAATTTGGTGCAGGAAAAAAAGGAAAAAAAGCAAAAGAAAGGAGGGAAAAAACGAAAGAACATTACAAACAAAAATGAAGGCAGAAGTGGTGTGAGTTGCATGGTGAGCGAGCAAGATAGCGGAGAGCAGATGAAGGATTGGGTGTGGTGTGAGAGTAACATATTTGTTTCAATGTAAATTTCTGTTTCATGTCTTTAATCAATATTTTAATTTGGATGTATTTAACTTATTTTACACAGAGGAAGACAATTTTCCATTTGCGTTTGTACAATGCCAATGGACAATAAAAGAAACTTGCGACTTATGACTCATGTTTTATATCAT
Source organism: Phymorhynchus buccinoides (assembly GCA_017654935.2). Lineage (NCBI taxonomy): Eukaryota > Metazoa > Mollusca > Gastropoda > Neogastropoda > Raphitomidae > Phymorhynchus > Phymorhynchus buccinoides. The sequence continues at coordinate 8,359,940 of CM065688.1, read as the reverse complement.
AAAATCTAAATAAAGCAAAACTCGGTTATAAGAAAATCGAAGGGAGATGATTTTTTGCTTCTTACCATATCCAAGTTTTCTTATATCCGAAACTCGGATATAAGAAAACATTTTGAAGGTTTTTTTCCTTATAACCAATCTGAATGGGGGAAAAGGGAAAAGAGAAAAGAAAAGGAGAAAGAAAAGAAAGACAGAAAAACAAAACGAAGAGTATGTTTTATATAATAAAATCAAAATAGTCTACTAAGAGGAAGATTTAAAGGTGCCTACAACCACTCAACTAACAAGCTTTTTTTTAAAATGTTTACTGTTATCAAATGTGTATCCCTTCACCTTTCTTGTACTGAACTATTACCATTTACTGTCCACCCATGCAGCTTTTCATCAATTGTGATGCAGTACGTGAATACCCAGCTAAAGTCGGCCAGCCACAAGAGAGAGAAAGAGAGAGAGAAAGAAAGAGAGAAAGAGAGAGAGATTTGATTGATTGAAAAATTGTTAAAAATAAGAGATAGATGAATTCTGTTTTTTGCCTGTTAATCTGTTGTCTCTGGCCTTTCTGAAAATATGAATAAGTCAAAAGTGATAATTTACGACATTAGCCTGGTTTTCCTGTGCTGCATCACAATTGTTTGCTTTTGTGTTTACCGGTATGTGGATTTTTGTCCACATATTCAGTTATTTGTATTTATCTTCTTAAAGAAATGGATTGCCTTTTCCTCTCTGCCATTGCTGCTGAAAATAAAAGGATGGACAGTCTCTCTACCACCAACACAAAAGTACAGGCACTCATATTTTTTCTTCTGCTCAACATTTATTTAGCACAGAATACTGAAGGAAAGTATGAAATAAAGGAACAGAAACAACTCAATTAGTCTTTCAATCAAGTGCCTGTACTGTTTAGACTGTTTGTGACGCAACTGTTATGAGGTAAACTTTCCCTTTTTGGAAGGACTTCAATTTTCTCGGAACATCCTTTCAGTTCAGGTCCAACTCACTTTTAAAGACACACTGACCCAACATGATTAAGACCCTTGTTTTTTTCTGGGTAGCTGTGACCCACATACAAATTCCACCAACTTCAAATTGAGGCTGCTCTTTGAAATGATGTTTCGTTTTCAGCTTGGGGGCATTTGTATGGGAGTCAAACCTGGTCAAAACAAGATGTATATAAGAGGGGAAACACGTGAAATCCGTGATTTTGATGCGTGATCTGGTGGGTCTTTAAGAAAATGTTGTCAATGGTAATTCGCTTATAAGAAAATAGAACTCGCTTATAAGAAAATTTACTGCAAACCAACTCTCTTGTATGACATAATTTTCTTACATCCAAGTTTCCATTGCGGATGGGAGAAGGAATTTGCTTGCTTATAACCGAGTTTTCTTATAAGCGAGTTTCTTATATCCGAGTTTTGATAATAGATGAGAAAGAATTAAGTTCGGCCGGAATTTTTTTTTGATTCATTATTAGCGGGTTCGGCTGTATACTCCTAATACCTGTAGTTGCCCATGGTTTGTTTTGTTTTCTTATAGTACACCCGAACTCACTGTACAAAAAAGCGAGAGAAAAGGAGTAGGAAAGGTGTAGGCGGTAGTGCAAGTGTCTGTTTGTTAAAAAATACCTGGGGTCAGTTTCACAAGGGCTAACGTTACGTAGCGTGTGCGCAAATCGGCAAAAACGGTACTAAGAAACACCTCTTTCGCCGACGTTTGCCAAAAACGTTTTGTGACTACTCCGATACTGACTCGTGGCGACTGGCGAACTATCACGTGACTAGCATGGAGTGAATACATTTCTTGTTGTCGATTGGTCCATTACAGTTTGTTTAAAATATATTAAAAAAATTGACCAATCGGACAACGCAATCGCAAACGATTTCTAAAGTGTTTCTTAGAAACGTAAGCGTAAGCGTTATTCGCTCGGCGACCGTTATCTACAGAAACTCAACCCTGATTAACACACCGTGATTTTCATGTCAGCAAATTCACGTGCAAGTCGAAACAGAATTGTCCTTTTTTGCTTCACCGAGTATGCACTGTAAGCGGGGTGTATGTGACACAAAGCGAGAAAGAGAAGGAAATCACCTTTAGCGCATCTATACTGTCCAAAAAAAGATACGCATAACTTGTAGGCCTAGTCAAAGTTTTATCTTAATTTCAAAACTTAACAGAAAATCACACAATGCGATTTTCGTTTTGACATTAGACATGGTGCTAGTGCATGTGTATCCTCAAATCATTCAGTCACTTGATATCCTTGGGTGTGAGGGCTGTCAGAACAGTAGGATGTGACCGCCTTGAACAGCAACAAGTGCCTGGGACACTATCAGCATGGGACTTGATCAGACGGCGAATGTCTTGCTGTGGGATGAAGTCCCACTACTCCTGCTGTGCTTTCAACAACTTGCGTTGATTCACTGGCACCTCTTCTTGGCCATGCACGCGTCTATCCAGTTCATCCCTGAAGTGTGTTCTTTTGGGTTCATGTCTGATGATATGGTTGGCCACAGAATATCGTGGAGGTGATTGTCGGTGAGCAACTGGGTGCCGAGTCGCACAGTATGAGGTCCGAGCCTTGTCCTGCAGTAACACAGCGTTAATGTCGTGCAGAAGAGGAAGGACGTGTGGACACAGAATGTCCTTAGGTATTGCTCGGCAGTTAGGCGCCGTTGTACCAGCACTAAGGGATTCCCTTTCGTAGACATTTGAGAACGAGAGTTAACTCAGTGTTCACGAAATTGCATGAAATTCTATCCATGCATGGCACGTGGGCATGAAAAAAATCGCTTTTTTGACATTTTAGGCACTGTGTGCGCATGCGCATGAGCAGAGAGAAACATTAACAGCGATCATGACAAGGACCACTCGGTGAACATTTCCAGTAGTTTGGTGGCTGTGCGTGCAGCAATACAATGACGGAGACGACATTTGAAAAAGTATGCGTTTCATTTTTTTGACAGTATATTTTACAATTTTGTACAATTCTAGGAGAGAGAGAGAGAGAGAGAGAGAGAGAGAGAGAGAGGGGGGGGGGGGGGACAAGAGAGAACGTTGGGTTTGGAAAGTTAACGAGAGGGTTTTATGAATTATAACATTTTACCCATAACTGTTCTGGTTTTGCGTTTCATTATTACATTATTTCTGTGAATAGATTAATTAAACTTACTGGACGTATTTTTAATGTATGCGTCTTTCATTTAACGTCTATCCACTTCTCGTGATATTAGACGGTTCTATGTAGGCCTACTGTTCTAGGAGAGAGAGGGGGGGGGGGGGGGGGGGGAGGGGAGGCGACAAGAGAGAACGTTGCACATCTTGACCTTTACCTAGTATAGTATAGCATAGTATAGTATAGTACAGTATAGTATAGTATAGTATAGTGTGGGACTGGCTCAAGCCTAAGCCTCGCGGCTTATAAACGTCCCTTCATTGACACTGTTTTGTTTGCATAAGCATGCCTTTTAAACTTATGATTGTAATTCAATCATCATGTTCAAAAAATAGTTGACTAAGATTTTCATCTTTGTCAAGGAGATTTTTGAAAGTATTTAGTGTTGGTGCTCTTTTTAGGTTAGGTGTTAGTAAATTCCAGAGGTTAGCAACTCGATTACTAAAACAATGTTTACGCCTGTTAGTATTACAACTAATGTAAATGTAAATTTCCCTCTTGATTTCTAGTGCTGTTATAAATGGACAGTGTAAAAAGAGAATCAATGCTAATGTTATCTAAGTTGTTAAAAAATTTGTACATCTGTATAAGGTCTCCCCTAACACGTCTTCCTTTTAATGAATGAAGGTTTAAAATTTTTAATCTATCTTGGTAATCAAAATCTTTACAACTTTTAACCATCTTGGTTGCTCTCCTCTGTACCCTTTCAATAGAAGCTGACTGACGTTTTAAATACGGGTACCAGATGATATTACCATACTCTAAATGTGAACGTACCAATGATTTGTATAGTAACAAAAATGTTTCCTTATCCAAACGAATGAATGTTCTTTTAATTATTCCCAACATCTGATTTGCCTTATTTATCCCTTTATGAAGATGTGTATCAAAAGTAAGATTATTGTCAAATACGACTCCAAGGTCTTTTTCCTCAGTACATGCATTTATCTTTTGCTCTTCTTGATCAATTTTCATAACATAATCATATTCTGGATTCTTTTTGCCTACATGCATAACTTTGCATTTTGACACATTAAAATATAGGTTCCAGTCGTCAGTCCACTTCTGGAGGTTATTCAAGTCACTTTGTATAGTATTGTTTTCTGTTGTATTGTTATAAATCTTTGTGTCGTCTGCAAATATTTTGCATGTGCTTTGTATAAAATTATTTTGGTAAATCATTGATAAAAATTGTAAATAAGACTGGTCCGAGGATACTGCCCTGGGGGATACCACTTAAAACATCATTTTTTTCAGAGTATTCTGAACCAACTCGAACACTTTGTTTCCGTCCACTTAAAAATGATCGAACCCACTGAAGTATATTATCGCAGATACCATATGCATTCATTTTTAGAAGAAGTCTTTCGTGTGGTACTGTATCGAAGGCCTTTTGGAAAGTTAACGGCAGAACGTTAGGCCCAACAGTACATAGAACGTGATATTAGACGTATTTTTAATATGATTTCGTGGTGAGAGTATATGTGCTCTTGTGAGGCACGTGCACACACGCACAAACACACATGCGCGCGCGAACACACATCCGTATGTACGCACACACGCGCACATAACACGCATTCGCGCGCGCGCGCACACAAACCCTTGACACCCGGGAATTTTGCCATGATAGGCCCATAGGGACATTCCACGTTAGGACGAAAGGAACATTCCACGTTAGGCCGAACACGAGTTTTCCACGTTAGGCCCAAGGGGACATTCCACGTTAGGACGAAATGCACATTCCACATTGGGCCTAACAGGAATTTTTTTTTAAAATTCCACATTAGGACGAAATGCACATTCCACATTAGGCCGAAGGGGAGTTTTGCCATGTTAGGCCCAATGGGACATTCCACGTTAGGACGAAATGTCCAAGACACCATTTTTCTTTCCACCTTAGGCCGATTTTGCACTTTTTCCACGTTAGGACGAACTGTATTTTCCACGTTATTCCAGGAACCCTACTCGTCCTCATTAGGCCTACATTAATCAAACTTGCACAAACTTTAACCCAACTCAAAACCCTTCTTGACAATTAGTAAATTACCCTACAATGTCAGAAATACACTGTGAGTATTGCTTTTCTAAAACAACTCGAGTATGTTGAATAATACTGAACTAAAACTGGAAGAATACTGAAGAGGCCGCAATGCTTCGATGTCCTAAAGACCCTTGGGTCAACACGTAATGAGCAGAGAATGAATAAGAAAAGGAAGTGTGTTATTCATACTGCTTTGTATGATAACTTCATCAAATTTGTGACGAGGGAAGGAATGAGCGTGAAGTCTCTAGGGGAAGACTTTTAAAGTGTTACATTTTCAATGAGAAAATTTTCCTTTAGCCCACTTCTCTAGGGTGTGGGAGATGAGCAACTTTCCCGGCCCTTTTTCATCTAATAGATTTATATTTTTGCCCGGGTTCAAAAACAAATGCAAAAGAAAAGGGAAAAAATGAAAGAACAGAACAGAAAATTAAAAACGAAAATGAAGGCAGAAGTGGTGTGAGTTGCATGATGAGCGAGCAAGATAGCGGAGAGCAGATGAATGATTGGGTGTGGTGTGAGAGTAACATATTTGTTTAAACGTAAATTTCTGTTTCATGTTTTAAATCAATATTTTAAGGCAGGGTGAATACGAGTTCTGGCTTGTATGATTGAAGGAAATACAAGTGGTAGTTTTGCTCTAAATGACAGACAGAGATAAGTAGGTTTTCACATGAAAATTACAAAACTTCCACTCTCATCAGTCGGACCAAAGGGTTCAGAATTAGTTGTACACTTGTATTTTATTTACTCACAAATCTGCATAACAGATTATGAAGCAATAAAAAAAAAAGCAGCTCAGTGGCGCCAAAACAAAATATGCATGAAAAATGAAATCCGAAAGGATTATACAAGACTTTTGTCTGTCTGAAAAGTTTAGCCCCAAGCCGGAAGGGTCACTAATATTATGAAGTGTCCGGGGTAGTTAGAATGATTTGCACTGTCCCAAGGACTTAGCTTTAATTAAGTTTCCTCTGTCGGGATCGGTGAGTGCTGGGGTGACTAGGCTGGCTCTTCAGGTGAGAGTTCGCCCAGTAGTCCTGGATGAGGCGTCGCGGGATGGCACAGCACAGGTGTGGTCTCCTCGCGGGTTCTGGGTGCGGTGGCGACTTGGTTGCAGCACTGTCTTGGTAGTCGTGAGTCAGAGGTAATGCTTCCTGACCACGATGCCCTGCTGAGAATCACAGGAGATATGGGCTTCAGCCGGCGGGGATTAGTGGATCGCAACCGGCTAGAAGGCCGCCCTTGTACAATAGCACTATGAAGACTAATATGAATTTCAGTTGTCAAACTGAGATAAAACATTACATGTGTACTGGAATCAACTGTTATGATCCAGTAACAAGCTAGATCACAATTTGTGATCAATCAAGCAAGCAAACATCATTCTCAGTCCAACACTTGGAAAGGAATGTAACATGAACAAATCAAAAGCTGCAAGTTTGCAACCAAGTATTTTCACAGATACACATGTATGTATAAAAAAAGATAAATAAGAGTAGGCATAGAATCCGGTTCTTGCACCAAAAGAGTTAAAGTCAAAATCAAACACAAGAATGAACATGTGCACATAATTATACCAGCATATTTACCAATTCTTTTTACTGACACCTCTACTACTTACTCAACTTGGAACATAGGATCTGCATCAAAAATAGAATCAAACAAAAGTAAATATAAAGCAATTTTTTTATATCCCAAACACATTCAATATTATTACGAGTTGGGCTAATAGTATTACTGGCAGGTAACAGCAGAGGGTTTGTTCCTACAATGTTGACTCAGCCAGGTTTTAGTTTGCTTGTGACTAGACTAAGAGTTTTGCCACCCACTATGCATATCCCACTTAATTTCAAATCTACTGGGTATTTTTATTGGCTGGGTAGTAGACAAGAGAGAACGCTACAGATCACGCCTCTTAGTATAAACCGCTGTCACATGCTTACAGTGACATCACATGCCTACGACTGCGACTGCCGCGTCATGTCAAGATTACTTCAAAAGGCTCCAATTGCAGGCCGGGAATTCTGTGATGTCACCGGATGGTAGACGGGCCGATACATATAAAGAGTGGCGGGGTGAAATAGTAAGGGGGGGGGGGGTGTAGAGGAGAAAGTGGGACGCGCGTGACACATTCCATCACAAAATTGAAAAGGTTAAATCCTTGGTACATGCTACATAAAATTCCTCTACTCCCATGGCAACTATGTGATATTGTCTAGCCTGCCAGTAGGACCGCATGCTATCCGCAGAATGAAATCTATCAACGTTCCTATTGGCTGGCTGGAAACTATAAACTATTGTCCTTTGGGAAAACTATAAATTATCAACACGTTCCATTGGCATTCAAGAAACTAACTATCCTATCGGCAAGCTATTAATTATCAACCAATCTATTGGCAGGCTAGAAACTATCGATATGTCCTATTTACAGACTAGAAACTATCGATATGTCCTATTGGCAGGCTATAAACTATCGATGTGAACCATTGGAAGACTAGAAACTATTGACCTGTCTTATTGGCAGACTAGAAACTATTTCACCTATCATATTGGTAGACTAGAAGCTATCAACCTGTCGTATTGGCATGCTAGAAACTATTGACCTGTCTTATTGGCAGACTAAAAACTATTTCACCTATCATATTGGTAGACTAGAAGTATCAACCTGTCCTATTTGCAGGCTATAAACTTATGACCTACTAGAACTTATGACATCCTAGAACCTATCGATATGTCCTGTTCGCAGGCTAAAAACTATCGACTTGTCCTATTGACAGACTAGAAACTATTGACCTGTCCTTACTGTTAATCTACTATTATGGATTATACTGTTAAAGATCACATGGACATTATTAAAGATCCCACTTCTTAATTTGGAAAATAAAACTGCAACACAGCACCACACATTTTCCACAATGTGTTGGAATGTCCATACAAATTGTTGATCACGTTGGAAACAGGGGACTGCCCAGTGCGTTGATAGAGAAGAAAGTGAATTTTATTTTGTGAGTTTATGTTTAATTGTGTCTGCACATTCTTCAAATTGTCATGTAGGCCTACGCATATCATTTGGTGTAGCCATCTGGTATGCATGGTTTTCTCAATGTTGATATTTAAAACATGTTTCTTGTATCTTTTATAAACTATCTTGATTCATGCTTAGTGACTGCAGAATGTAGTGAGCAGACGAATGCTTGCATTGTGAAAGCATGTTTGTGTTAGTTAATTTTTTTGTTCATCTTATGAGATAAATAGAAAACATTTGTGCCATTTAGAAGAAAACAATATCACGATGTATGTGTTTTTTGTTGCAGGCGAAGCAGTGAACCCAGGTGTTTTTCTATCAAAGCATGGGGTAATGCAGTTCTTACAAAATACTGTGCTATTTTAAAAAAGAATTTTGGTTATAACTACACTACTCACAAAAAGTTAAGGATCACTATGAGAAAACAGGTGCGCAAGAAACTCCGTTCGCTCCTGTTATTTTTTTCTCAGTCAAGCCAAATTGTTATGAATTCTTGTTCAGCTGTAAGTGGGCGATGTTGTGTTAGTGGAAACATTGCACGTGATTCTCTATTACTGAGCTTGGCAGCAAAAGAAAAAGCGGAAACTTGCGAAAAAGGACCTTGTTTTGGATCGTTCTGCATGAACACATTGCACAAGCCAGATGGAAAAACCATTATGCACGTGCAAGCACTGCTGTTTATGTGTGAGATGCTGTCTCTTGCTTGGCTTTATAAGAAGACATACCACCAGTATTAGGCCTGATTTGACAATGCCTCCACGACGAAAATTGAGCGAGTTGGATAGGGGACGAGCTGTTGCATGGTTCCAAGATGGTGTTCCCAAGCGAGAAGTGGCCAGGCGACTTCAGGTGTCCATCTCGGTCATTGTCAGACTGATTCAACGCTTCACAGCCACTGGGAGGGTCCATGAAAGACGCAGATCTGGTCGACCGAAGAAGACAACTCCACGTGAAGATCGTCTCATTGAACGACAAGCCCTGCAGACAAGAACAGCCTCTTCCAGCATCATTCGAAGGCAGCTGAGGGTGGCTACTAACATCAACATCAGCCAGCAGACCATACGGAACCGCCTTCATGGGTTTAACCTCCGTTCTCGTCGCCCAGCTGTACGGCCACGCTTAACTCCAGCCCATAGGGCAGCACGCCGCGCCTTCTGCAGACGTCACGTGAGGTGGACACGTCAGCAATGGTCCCAGGTCCTGTTCAGTGATGAATCACGCTTCACCCTGAACCACAACGACGGCCGACTGAGGGTCTGGAGGCGCCCACTGTCCAAGAAAAGGTGGCCTTTGGTGGAGGTTCTGTAATGGTCTGGGGGGCCTTCAGCCTTCACCACAGAACACCCTTGTATCATGTACAGGGTAACCTGACTGGCCTCCGATACCGGGATGAGATCCTTCGACCGCTGGCTGTGCCTACACTGCAGCAGATGGGACCGCCGGCTGTCTACCAGGATGACAACGCTCGCCCCCACAGGGCAAGGGTGGTCAACGACTTCCTGCAGCAGTCTGGAGTCAACAGAATGGAGTGGCCAGCATGCAGTCCCGATCTCAACCCGATTGAGAACCTCTGGGATGAGCTGGATCGCAAAGTGAGGAGCAACCACCCCCCTCCCAGGGATGCCCAGCACCTCTACCAGATGCTGCAGGCTGAGTGGCAGGCGCTTCCACAGAGGATCTTCACCACCCTGGTCAACTCCATGAGGACTCGCTGCGTCGAGTGCCAGAACAGCCATGGCGGATACACGCATTACTGAACTTTTGGGAGCATCAGAATGCCCTGTCTTGTGATTTCAATGACTTTGGGAAATCAAATTTCGATACGTACCCACTTTGATCAAATGTACAGACCAAACGATTGCTTGAAATTGAAGGCAATTGTGTATCGTTATCACTAAAGCATTGAATTAAATGTTGGCCAAAATTCAACGCATTGGCTTTCTTATTTGGAAAGTTATGAATTAGTTTGCAAGTGATCCTTAACTTTTTGTGGATAGCTTATCTGGATGGAAAACGAATTTCTTAGCCACACATTAAAAGACAAATCTGAAAAGACAAAGGGGTTGATGAGTGAAGCCAGAATTTAAATCACACAGTTTTCTGTCCCTTAGTGAGATTATTTCACTATTTCTTTCTGTCTGTGTCTTTTTGTCTGTCTGTCTATTTGTGTGTGTGTGTGTGTGTGTGTTTGTGTCTCTGTGTATGTGTGTGTTCATGTGTGTGCGTGGTTTTTGTATATGTGTGTGTGCACGCATGGTGTGTGTGATGCGCATGTGTCAAAGTCAAAGTCAATAATGTTTGCTTTTTTGCATCATTATAACACAAATAAATAATTAAATGACGAAAAATGAGCATGCAATAATTTAAAACAACAACAACAACCCAACAACAACAAAACGTAAACACACTATATGCTTGCAAAACATGCCCGCACTCACACAGTATGTACACCCACCCCCCCCCTCTCTCTCTCTCTCTTTCACGCACACACGCACATATACATCCTAATTCATATACATATATACAATAGCATACAAAATATAACAGGGCAATGTTTATGAAGCATTATAAAAAATCAAATCAGTAGAAGACATGAAATTCCACTTTTGGTCTCTTAGCATTATGAAGGAAATATAAGCAGGCAACAGATTAACAAAGTGGATTGCTGCATCGACTTACATTATTTTTTATTTAAAAATCATTGGTAGAGAAAAAAACAACCATATTATATGGAATCAATAAAATATACAGTAAAATTTTGTCATTGGATTCTTCTTACAAAACGTTGCTATTCATGAGGTGAGTTTTGAGTTTTTTTTCTTAAACTGATTCTTGTTTTTTATGCATTTTAAATATTTTGGTAATTGATTCCATAAGTTTCCACCCGAGTAAAGAAAACTAGATTTGTAAATATTGTTTTTCGGTCGAGGGATTGATAATAAATGTCTATGTTGGTTAGTTTTAAAAGTGTCTGCTATCTTTTTGGGGGCCTTTCCATTTTCAACGTTATGCCTACATACCGCTTTACTAAAGAAAAGTCTGTTGTGTAGTGACAATATGTTCAATTTTTTGTACTCATCATTTCATAAAGAATTTGATTTTAACAAAATTAACTTAACTGCTTTTTTATACATACGATGAATTATTTTCATATTGGTATCACTACAGCTATCCCACAATGTTGACGCATAATCAATTAATGATAGAATGTGGGCATTAAAGAAGAGTTTACAAGAATGGGCATCCAGTAGGTTCTTGATTTTATTTAACTGGAATATTTTTTGGGAAAGACGTTTACCTAAGGACATGGTATGTTCAGTCCAAGAAAGATCTTTATCAACGATAATGCCTAACATTTTATGAGAGTCAACTTCTTCTATTTTGTTACCTCGTGGGAATTTTGTCTTCATTTTTTGTCGTTTTTGTCTTGTTGTTATGCACATACATTTTGTTTCGTTTTCATTTAAAGACATGTGATTTAATTCAGTCCAGGTGACAATATTATTTATACTACTTTGAAGTTTACTTCCTAATCTATTGGCATCAGCATCACTTGAATGAAAGGACGTGTCGTCTGCAAACATTTCACATTTACTTGGAATAGAACAGGGTAAATAGTTGACATAAATAGAGAACAAGAGAGGGCCAAGCACAGAGCCCTGAGAGACTCCATACTTGATCAGCAAAGGTGTTGACATTATGTTGTTTAGAACCACTGACTGTTTTCGATCACATAAAAAACCCCAATATAAGACTAATAAAGTCTGGAGTTAACTTGTAAAGTTCGAGTTTCTGCAGTAATAGAGAATGGTTTATAACATCGAAAGCTTTTTGAAAATCTATGAAGAGAATACCATTGAATTTATTGTCATTTACATTGCAAAGAAGGCTGTCAATAAGCTGTATTAGAGCAGTGTGGCAGGAATGGTTTTTACGAAAGCCAGACTGGTGTTTTTCAATAGGTTTTGATATGGCAGAAAGAATGGAAATGGGTCGGTAATTTGAAGGGTCAGATTTTTCACCAGATTTATATAGAGGGATGACTTTAGCTTGTTTAAACTGAATAGGAAAGCATTGCTTATCAATGCACAAATTACCGTATATAGGTTAATGAATCAGCAATAACAGGGCATGCAACTTGTAGTATATTAGTATCTAGACCATCTAAATCACGTGTTCCTGATCGTTTTAAAAAAGAAAGACTTTTACTAACTTCGAAAAGAGTCATTGGTTGAAAACAAAACGATAATTAAAATATTTTGAGTCAACGTAGTGTTTTAAAGTGCCGAGGTCATTTTCAGTGGACCTGTCGTGTTTTATAATCTTATCTTTTATATTTGCAAAATGATCGTTTAATTGATCTGCTGATATATCTTTAATTAATTGTTGATTTTTATATACCTTTTTATTGGTCAATATGTTGATGGCCTTCCATATTTTACTAGAATCTTTCGTTGAAATTAACATATTTCTGAAGTAATGACGTTTAGCTTTACGTTTCATGTTGTTAACTTTGTTTCTTTCTTTGTTAAACTCCTTTTTTGTGCCTTTGCTTAGATTATTTCGTTTATTTATTTCAATATCTATTTCTTTATTAATCCATGGAGGTTTGTGTGTGCATGTATGTGTGTCTGTGTCTATGTCCGTGCATTTATACATGTGTGCACCCACTGTTCATCATCCTACAAGTGTCCCAAACTCTAATATAAAACAAACAAACAAATAAAGAAAAGATATCGATGCGACAAGGTCTAAGTCATGTCATATAGCGACATACTCCATTGCCACACAGACGGACAGAACGACCCGAAAACAATGTTCTCGTACAACAAAAAAGAAAAACATGACGACCCTAAGACATTTAAATATGTTTGTTTGTTTTACGTTTTGTCCCAGACACTGACCCCTGTGACAGTTCTCCCTGTCAGCACAGCTCCACGTGCACGCGCGTGGGGGACAAGACATTCACCTGCACGTGTACCCCGGATTACACTGACCCCCTGTGTGCCACAGGTCAGGAGAATGACCCTCCATACTTTCTTGTTCTCTTAATATTGGCTGGAGTGTAACTCGATGAAACTTCAATGTAAACGAGTGGCACATAGGTAACGCGTTCGCCTCGTGTCAAGTAAACCCGAGTTCGAACCTGGGTACATGGGATCTTTCCTCTCACTCTGCACTAGGCCTCACGGCTTGAACGTGGAGTCTTTCGGGTGAGACGATAAACCGAGGTCCCGTGGATGAGTCCATGCACGTAGCCCAGTGTCAACGAAAAAGTTGTCATTTGGTCAAAACTTACTCCCTCCACCCTCCTTACTCCCACTCCCTCCTTCTTCATCAGTCACAAACAAATTGCATGCAAATATTAAAACAAAACAAAATGGGTGGCGTGCCTCTGGCTGCGACACGCTCTCCATGTGGTAGCAACGGGTCAACCCGATTTTCACAGAGACGCCTCTGTGACGGTAAAATACAAAATACCAAAATACCAAGCTTGTTTGTGTGTCAGTCTGTCATGTTCAATCATGATTCCCAGGTATCAGAGCAGGCGAGAGGGATGGGTTGAAATTCGTGTTATAGTGGAGACGTCTTGCCCAAGGGATATACCCACTCTCGGCCGAAAGGATTTTTTTAGGATAGCTGGTGATGGGGAAAACATTTAGTGAGTGTCTGTGTACAATGCTGTAACATTGTTGATGCATTAACTTTGAATGATAGTGACATGGGTTGTTTAATTAAGCTATATGTCCCCAATAAACATCATATTGAACATTTTTTTAAAATCCATGATTTTGCAAAAAGGTCGCCGTGTTTTAATTACTCCATAAACAGACCCTGACCGGATGCTTGACAGGGGAATGGAAACGCATTCTGTGCTCATTTTCATGCCTGAATAATCCCCATTTTCACAAAATACAATACTAAGCTATCCACAAAAAGTTAAGGATCACTTGCAAACTAATTCATAACTTTCCAAATAAGAAAGCCAATGCGTTGAATTTTGGCCAACATTTAATTCAATGCTTTAGTGATAACGATACACAATTGCCTTCAATTTCGAGCAATCGTTTGGTCTGTACATTTGATCAAAGTGGGTACGTATCGAAATTTGATTTCCCAAAGTCATTGAAATCACAAGACAGGGCATTCTGATGCTCCCAAAAGTTCAGTAATGCGTGTATCCGCCATGGCTGTTCTGGCACTCGACGCAGCGAGTCCTCATGGAGTTGACCAGGGTGGTGAAGATCCTCTGTGGAAGCGCCTGCCACTCAGCCTGCAGCATCTGGTAGAGGTGCTGGGCATCCCTGGGAGGGGGGTGGTTGCTCCTCACTTTGCGATCCAGCTCATCCCAGAGGTTCTCAATCGGGTTGAGATCGGGACTGCATGCTGGCCACTCCATTCTGTTGACTCCAGACTGCTGCAGGAAGTCGTTGACCACCCTTGCCCTGTGGGGGCGAGCGTTGTCATCCTGGTAGACAGCCGGCGGTCCCATCTGCTGCAGTGTAGGCACAGCCAGCGGTCGAAGGATCTCATCCCGGTATCGGAGGCCAGTCAGGTTACCCTGTACATGATACAAGGGTGTTCTGTGGTGAAGGCTGAAGGCCCCCCAGACCATTACAGAACCTCCACCAAAGGCCACCTTTTCTTGGACAGTGGCGTCAATAAAGCGTTCCCCTGGGCGCCTCCAGACCCTCAGTCGGCCGTCGTTGTGGTTCAGGGTGAAGCGTGATTCATCACTGAACAGGACCTGGGACCATTGCTGGCGTGCTGCCCTATGGGCTGGAGTTAAGCGTGGCCGTACAGCTGGGCGACGAGAACGGAGGTTAAACCCATGAAGGCGGTTCCGTATGGTCTGCTGGCTGATGTTGATGTTAGTAGCCACCCTCAGCTGCCTTCGAATGATGCTGGAAGAGGCTGTTCTTGTCTGCAGGGCTTGTCGTTCAATGAGACGATCTTCACGTGGAGTTGTCTTCTTCGGTCGACCAGATCTGCGTCTTTCATGGACCCTCCCAGTGGCTGTGAAGCGTTGAATCAGTCTGACAATGACCGAGATGGACACCTGAAGTCGCCTGGCCACTTCTCGCTTGGGAACACCATCTTGGAACCATGCAACAGCTCGTCCCCTATCCAACTCGCTCAATTTTCGTCGTGGAGGCATTGTCAAATCAGGCCTAATACTGGTGGTATGTCTTCTTATAAAGCCAAGCAAGAGACAGCATCTCACACATAAACAGCAGTGCTTGCACGTGCATAATGGTTTTTCCATCTGGCTTGTGCAATGTGTTCATGCAGAACGATCCAAAACAAGGTCCTTTTTCGCAAGTTTCCGCTTTTTCTTTTGCTGCCAAGCTCAGTAATAGAGAATCACGTGCAATGTTTCCACTAACACAACATCGCCCACTTACAGCTGAACAAGAATTCATAACAATTTGGCTTGACTGAGAAATAAATAACAGGAGCGAACGGAGTTTATTGCGCACCTGTTTTCTCATAGTGATCCTTAACTTTTTGTGAGTAGTGTATTTTGACATGCCACAAATATCGTGAGAGAAGAAAATGTGTTTCAACATTCAAGGATGCCGCACTATATAAACTAGAGCGAATTGAATCGATCGTCCTTAAAAAAACAATTCTAATGTCTTTTCTCCACTATTTCACTTGCTCAGGCACTGACCACTGCGCTTCGTTCCCCTGTCTGAATGGCGGATCCTGTCTGAACGGTTTCCATGGCTACACGTGCTTCTGTCCCGGATCCTGGACCGGCACCAACTGTGGAGTGCTGCTAGTACCCCAGCCTGCTGGCTTGAACACCACCGACAATCTCATACTGGTATGGGTGTGATGGATAAATGGTATACCATCATAGATGTGATGGTGATAAATGGTATATCAGTATGGGTTTGGTTTATAAATGGTATACCAATATAATTCGCCGCCCGCATGCAATACAGACGTAACTCAATTTTTATCGATTTTGAGATTTTCTGCTTATGCATAGTACAAGACAAGGAGCATCGACTCATCAACTTCATTAACCACAATTCCAAAAGATAAAGACGCTGTGATCAAAATAAGCTTGTTGAACTTCCAGCACTTGCTTCAAAAGCTTCCACAAAACACTATTGTCTGTCATTTGACGTCATTTTACCTTTTCGACGTCATAATTTCAGAAGAAGATAAACAAAACATTTGCCTTTAGCGAAAACTAATAGCTTTAAAATCGCCGCCCGCATGCAATACAGACGTAACTCAATTTTTTTCGATTTTGAGATTTTTTGCATATAAGAATAAGATAGCAACATTCATTGAGTCAAATCAACAAATACTTTTGACAATTTCTCTCATTATTTTGTATCTAAAAAATATATTGGAGGGCGTATTTATTATTCAAGGTATTATTCTCAACAATGCTGTAAAGCTTTTATTTTGGATTAAAATTAATTTACTTCTCAGTCTAAAACCATTTCTTATTTCAATATTGCTTAAATAAGTCGTGATTTATTTGAAAAACTAAAGTGACAAAAGTTATTTGATGGCTCGAAATAAAGCCATATGAAAAAATCTGAAGCAATTTGACTTGAAAGACCGAAACAATCAGTATTTTGCTTCTCTTGTTTTAATTACGTCTTACGTCTGTATTGCATGCGGGCGGCGATTATTTATTATTATTATATTAGTGCTGGGTGATTGCTACAGTACTGGTTTGATTTAGCGGACGATGAATGTTGGGTAAATGCTATGGTGGTGCAGGGTAAACGCTATACCGGTATGGAGTGCAGGGTAAAGGCTATACCGGTATGGAGTGCAGGGTAAAGGCTATACCGGTATGGAGTGCAGGTAAATGCTATACCGGTATGGAGTGCAGGTAAATGCTATGCCGGTATGGAGTGCAGGTAAAAGCTATACCGGTATGGAGTGCAGGTAAATGCTATACCAGTATGGAGTGCAGGTAAATGCTATACCGGTATGGAGTGCAGGTAAATGCTATACCGGTATGGTGTGCAGGTAAATGCTATACCAGTATGGAGTGCAGGTAAATGCTATACCGGTATGGAGTGCAGGTAAATGCTATACCAGTATGGAGTGCAGGTAAATGCCATACCAGTATGGAGTGCAGGTAAATGCCATACCGGTATGGTGGTGCAGGGTAAATGCTATACCAGTATGGAGTTCAGGTAAATGTTATACCGGTATGGTGGTGCAGGGTAAATGCTATACCGGTATGGCTGTAATGGATACAGGTTATAGTGGTATGGTGGTGCTAGGTGAAATAGCCTTTTACGTAAAGACACTGCATCTTAATGATAATTATTTGGTTGGTATAATTTCGTTTCACACGTTTGATTAATGTTCTTTCAGTTATGTTGTATTTCTACCATGTTGTTGCACCTAACCTGAATTTCTCTTTTGGAGATATTAAAGTAAATTTGAACTTGAACTTGAAGAGTCTTCCCATTTCAATGTCGTGTCATAGGTCATTACTGCTACTCTGTTGTTGTTTCTGCTGTGACTGCTACTACGTACGCTACACAGCATCCGATCCAATCCAAATGCGATCCGACTGTGACGATGTCTGTGAGTCATGATTCACGTTAAACACTTCTGTCTAACATTAACTCTACTAGTTTCCTTCACTATGCTCATGTAGACCCCAATACACGAATCAAATAAAATGTCTGATACCAAAAAATACATATATTCCATCAGATTCGTGTACTGGGGACAATTAAACAATCGCAGTGAACAAAACCAGTA
This sequence comes from Phymorhynchus buccinoides, assembly GCA_017654935.2. Taxonomy (NCBI): domain Eukaryota; kingdom Metazoa; phylum Mollusca; class Gastropoda; order Neogastropoda; family Raphitomidae; genus Phymorhynchus; species Phymorhynchus buccinoides. Next base: position 8,341,946 of record CM065688.1, on the reverse strand, counting down.
GGATTTCATCAAATTCATTTCGACATTAGAGTTTCACGTGAATCATGCCTCACAAAATGTCACAATCGGATCGCAGTGAATGGAATCGAATGCAGTCCCTTAAAACGCTATTTTGGCGTGGTCAGGCTTCATGTCTAATTCCGTACCCCCTCCCTTTCCTCATCGTCGCCGTTGCCATTGTTCATTTTGTCCTCCTTTTCCTCCTATTCCTGCAATTCAAGCCTCTCCTCATCTTCATCTTCTTTTTCCTCATCCTTTTTTTTCTAAATGATTATGGTCGTTGTCGTCATTATCAGCAATCATCATGATCATCAAAATATCAGCATGATCATGATCATTCAAAAAGTTATTCTGACTCTAAGATAACAATAAATACTACATCTCTCTCTCTCTCTCTCTCTCTCTCTCTCTCTCTCTCTCTCCCCCCCCCCCTCTCCCCCCCCCCTTCTCTCTCTCTCTCTCTCTCTCTGTCCCTCTTTCTCTCTCTCTCCCCTCTCCCCCCCTTCTCTCTCTCTCACTCTCTGTCTGTCTGTCTGTCCCTCTCTCTCTCTCTGATACAGGACTGGCTCAGTCTACCTCAGGCTGTGACGTCAGATGACCTCACGTGCTCACGTGCGGCCTACAGGCGCTGTCACTGTGTGACTGGCCACAACATGCACGTGCCACGAGGAGAGCAGAGACATGCTATCAGAGATGCTGTAGCTGTACTGGTGGGACTGCCTATTGGTAATGGGCGAGAGAGAGAGAGAGAGAGAGAGAGAGAGAGAGAGAGAGAGAGAGAGAGAGAGAGAGAGAGAGAGAGAGAGAGATTGATTGAAATTGAAATTTGAAATTGAAAATGGTTTATTTGATCTAGGCCATGTGCCCGTGTCCATATTAATAATAATATGGTGAATAGATAAATAACAACATACCGACATACAAGAACACGCGGAAACAACCTGATAAATCAATCAAGAAATGATACAATAAAACAAATAGTATAGAAACATTCAATTCATAAGCATATAAATAAAATAGAGAGAGAGAGAGAGAATCGGAAATTTTAATCATTAAGGCCACAGCCCCTCATGATTGGGCTACAGTGAACATGACAATGATACACAGAAAGAAATAAGATCAGCAAAATGTCCAAATACATGTATAAACAAAGACACGTTAACTAAATTCTGCTCGCAATACGATCACATTACTCTAATACATACAATACTTCGCACACACAGAGAGAGAGAGACAGAGAGAGAGAGTCAGAATATCAAACCTGGGCCAACAGGTCTATAGAATGCCTTGTCATGAAAACGATCAATTCTAAGTACAGTACTCCCCGTTTATAGTAAGCTCGGTTGTAAGCAATTTCGGTTACAGTAAAGGAAAGCACTGGTTCCCGGCCAAAGGTCTACTGTTTTATTACTAAATAGTCCTCGGATAGTAGCAACTCGGTTATAATTTAAAAAAACTGCTATAGTAAAGTTACTTTTGGTTCCCCACAGGACTGGCTCCTCGGTTACAATTTAAAAAAATTCCTCTTTGTGACCTTTGTAAATACGTCACCAGTGTATGCGTCACAGTCTCGCCACTCCCATAGTAGCAACTGGGTTATAATTAAAAATAAAATAAAACTCCTATAGTAAAGTCATTTGTGGTTCCTCCTCATGAACAGGAATGGCTCCTCGGTTACAATAACAAAAATTGTCCTCTTCGTGATCTTTGTAAATACGTCATCAATGTATAAGTCACAGTCTCATTACTCCCTCTACTCTCCCTCTCACCCTCTCTCTCTCCCTCTCTCTCTCTCTCTTTCTTTCTCTCTCCCTCCCTCTCTCTCTCTCTCTGTTTTTACAAATTCTTGTTTAAAGTGAACTTTGCATTCATCAAAGTTCTATCTTTTTCTTCCCCTTTTTTTGTTTGATTCGGCTGAAATTTTCAGAAAAGTTGCAGGACCATATGGGTATGTGAAATGTGAAATATTAAATAATTTCGCCGAATTGTCGGCAAAATATGGCCAAAACCCCCGCAAAATCGGCGACACTTAAATCTTGAATATCTCAAAAACGGCTGCTCGGATTTCGTTCATACTTTCAGAATTGACTACAAAATAGATTTGCAACACTTTCGCTATAAAACCCAAATGGAAGTCAGAACCAGAAGTGCCACAGCTATGTTCAGTCAGCTTTTATTTGGTTCACCGAATAGCCAAAACCGGAAGTGCCATCACAAAACTAACTATTGGATATTGTAGCCCTTATGTTGGCCCAGTGCAGAAAGGAGTTTGTTGACGATATGTTAAATAGTTTGGAAGTTATTCAAATACAGTACTCCCCGTTTATAGTAAACTCGGTTATAAGAAATTTCGGTTACAGTAAAGGAAAGCACTGGTTCCCGGCCAAAGGTCTACTGTTTTATTACTAAATAGACCTCGGATAGTAGCAACTTGGTTATAATAAAAAACCTGCTATAGTAAAGTTACTTTTGGTTCCCCACAGGACTGGCTCCTCGGTTACAAAAAAAAAAATTGTCCTCTTCGTGACCTTTGTAAATACGTCACCAATGTATGTGTCACAGTCTCACCACTCCCTCCACCCACCCATAATAACAACTGGGTTATAATTAAAATTAAAAAAAAAATCCTATAGTAAAGTCATTTGTGGTTCCTCCTCCTTACAATAAACAAAATTGTCCTCTTCCTGACCTTTGTAAATACGTCATCAATGTATACGTCACAGTCTCACTACTCCCTCTACCCACCTTCATCAACGAAATTGAAAGGCACTCAAAAACATGTTTCTTTCCCCTCATTACTTAGTGGGAAAAAAATGAATCCGAAAAAAAATATATATACAGCCGAATCCGCTTATAAGAAACTCGCTTATAAGAAAACTCGCTTACAATGAAGCAAAAAAAAATTCCCTGCCGAACTTCTTTCTTATCTATGATCAAAACTGGGATATAAGAAACTCGCTTATAAGAAAACTCGGTTATAAGCAAGCACATTTTTTCTCCCATCTGCAATGGAAACTTGGATATAAGAAAATTATGTCATACAAGAGAGTTGGTTTGCAGTTCATTTTCTTATAAGTGAGTTCTATTTACTTATAAGCGAATTACCATTGACAACATTTTCTTAAAGACCCACCAGATCATGTGTCAAAATCACGGGTTCCACGTGTTTTCCTTCTTATAGCTGGTACAAAATCTTGTTTTGACCAGGTTTGACTCCCATACAAATGCCCCCAAATTGAAAACGAAACATTTTAAAGAGCAGCCTCAATTTGAAGTTGGGGGGATTTGTATGTGGGTCACAGCTACCCGGAAAAAAACAAAGGGATTTAATCGTGTTGGTTCAGTTTGTCTTTAAAAGTGAGTTGGACCTGAACTGAAAGGATGTTCTGAGAAAATTGAAGTCGTTCCAAAAAGGAAAAGTTTACCTCATACCAGTTGTGTCACAGACATTCTAAACAGTACAGGCATTTGATTACAAGACTAATTGAGTTGTTTTTGTTCCTTTATTCCATACTTTCCTTCAGTATTCTGTGCAAAATAAATGTTGAGCAGAAAAAAAGAAAAAAGAGTACTTTTGTGTTGGTGGTAGAGAGACTGTCCATCCTTAAATTTTCAGCAGCAATGGCAGAGAGGAAAAGGTAATTCATTTCTTTAAGAAGACAACTACAAATTTTTTTTTTAATGAATATTTGGATGAACATCCACATAAACAAAAGCAAATGATCGATGAAAAGCTGTATAGGTGGACAGTAAATGGTAATAATTCAGTACAAGAAAGGTGAAGGGGTACGCATTTGATAACAGTAAAAAGACAAAAAAAGGCTTCTTAGCTAAGTTGTTGTAGGCTACTTTAAATCTTCTTCTTAGTAGACTATTTTGATTTTATAATGCAAGACATGCATCAAATTAGGAAAAAGGATTTTCTCTTCATTTTGTTTTTCTGTCTTTCTTTTTCTTTTCTTTTTCCCCTTTTCCCCCAATCAATTTGTTTATAAGGGAAAAAACTTCAAAATGTTTTCTTATATCTGAGTTTCGGATATAAGAAAACTTGGATATGGTAATAAGCAAAACATCATCTCCCTTCGATTTTCTTATAACCGAGTTTTGTTGTATTTTGATTTTATGATGTAAAACATGAGTCATAGGTGGCAAGTTTCCTTATTGTCCATTGGCATTGTACAAATGCAAATACAATATTGTCTTCCACTGTGTAAAGTAAGTTATACATCCAAATTAGAATATTGATTAAAAACAAGAAACAGAAATTTACATTTAAACAAATATGTTACTCTCATTTCTCACCCAATCATTCATCTGCTCTCCGATATCTTGCTCGCTCATCATGCAACTCACACCACATCTGCCTTCATTTTTGTTTTTAATTTTCTGTTCTGTTCTTTTTTTCCTCCTTTGTTTTGCATTTTTTCCTTTTTTTCATGCACCAATTTATGTAAAAGTATTTTTTTCTTCGTTTTATGTTTCTGTTTGTCTTTTATTTTGTTTGTTTCTCTTTTTCTCTTATATTTTTTCCCTTTTTCCCCATTCAACTCGGTTATAAAAAAAAAATCAAAATATTTTCTTTTATCTGAGTTTCGGATATAGGAAAACACGGATATAATAAAACAAAAAAATTATCTCCCTTCGATTTTTTTATAACCGGGTTTTGCTGTAGCATCATGAAAATACAATATTTTATTGCAGGCATGATAATCTATTATCAGGCATAATGTCTGTAGGCATAATGTCCATTGGCAAAATGTCCTGTGAGCATGGTGACCATAGGCATGATGTCCGTAGGCAAAGTGTCTGTAGGCGAAATGTCCGCAGGCAAACTGTTCGGTCACGGTGCGTGTGTGTGTGTGTGTGCGCTCACGCATGTGCGTGTGCATGCATGAATAGATTCAAAGGTGATTCTGGAAGTTAGAGGTTGTACACTATATGCTTTTACAGCTAGTTTTGTTTTGTGCACAGGGAAATATACCATGTATAAACCCAATCACCTTTTTGGACCTCAAACCATATGAGGAAGGGGTAGGATGGGTTTATATTTAGTATTTTACGTTAGCTTTGATTATGAAAAACGTCATCGGATAAGGTAAAAAATATCATCAAAACTTTACTATATCCGAACATCGTTTATAAGAAAAACCTGTTATAGTAAAGGAAAAGCCTTGCTCCCATGCACTTTACTATAAGCGGGGTGAACTGTATATGTAAATTTCGTTGACCTACTTTCACTATGTTTTTTACTTTTCAACCGATTTCGCTTAAATTTATGCTGAATATCCAATATTATGCTGATTGGCCAAATTTTGACCGAAATATGGGCTAAAAACGGCCACATTTGGCCAATATTCAATCTTGAATAACTCGAAAACGGCTTCGCAGAATGCATTCATATTTTCACTGTTTATTAAGGAGTATCTTTGCAACACTTCCGACATTAAACTGAGCCAGAAGTGCCCACTTGAAGCGGGGACAAACAATTTCAAATGTATTTACTCAAAACCCCTTCAACAAAATGCATAGAATGCTATTTACTTAGAGTATGCAGGTCATAGCAGTGTTACAGTGACGCAAAATGACAATGACGTCATTGGTGTCTTGGTGTAAGCTGTGACGTACAGTAGCTTATGAAATTGCGGTAGGCCACAGCAATATCGCCACAGAAAGAGAGAGAGAAAGAAAGAGAGAGAGAGAGAGAGAGAGAGAGAGAGAGAGAGAGAGGGAGAGAGAGAGAGAGAGAGATGGTTGATGAAAAGGGAGAATCCTGTCATGTTTGTCCTAAAGACAAATATAAGCAATCTAGTTTAAACTGTAGATAAAAGAGAGATCGTGCATAAATTTTGTTAAACACAATTTTGTTGATTACACTGCACGATGGTGCTGCGGTAGAACGGGCGATACAGTTGATAGCTTGGGCACGAAACACGTGACTATCCGCCACAAATTTATTTCATGAAACTCATTATGACAAACTAACATTACATTGGCTGCTACAAGGTTTGTACCCGCTCTACCGCAGCGCCCTCGCATGGCAGAAACGGTGAACTAAGTTGACCATTTCCGCCCACAATCTACATTTGCAATTCATTACATACAATTGAGAACTGTCCGGTCATTGGCTGCAATTAAATTTGTATCTGTTTTACTGCAGCGCCCTCACACAGAGGAAAAGGCGAGCTAACTTGACAATTGAGCCCACACACTCATTACTTAGTGGAAAAAAATGAATCGGAAAAAACTATATATAGCATCATGAAAATGCGATAATTTATTGCAGACATGATAATCTATTATTAGGCATAATATCCGTAGGCAAAGTGTCCGTAGGCGAAATGTAGGCAGGCAAACTGTCCGGTCACGGTGTGTGCGTCAAGTCAAGTCAAGTCAAGTCAAAGCCATCTTTATTGAGGGTTAAAGAATAAGCTGACAGAGCTTTTTTTCATCCTGCCCTCATAAAAAACACAAATACACATCAATCAAACATATATGAAAAAATAACATATTTACAGGAACACAAAACATAGAAAACATTATGATCAGTATAATGGAAGAAAAAAACCAACAAAGAACCAAACAGAAGAGAGAGAGAAGGGGGTAGGGATAGAGAGAAAGCCGGGGGAGGAAACACACACACATACACACACGCTCACTCACACACACACATACGCTCACTCACACACACACACACACACACACACACACACACACACACACACACACACACACACACACACACACACACACACACACACACACACACACATCTGCACACACAATTGAAAACAAAAACAAAAACATAAGGAAAGGGAAGAAAGAAGGAAGAAAAGAACATTTCTAGACATGTGAACATGCAATGCATATATACATCTTAATAATGTCAGATTACAATTTATCAACCAGGTGCTTCTTTAATGCCTTTTTAAAAGCTGGTTTAGATGGACATGATTTCAAGAATGATGGCAAGTTGTTCCATGTGTTTCCCCCAGAGTATGTCAAGCTGGATTTGAACAGATCATTATGGGGTTTAGGAAATGAAAGCTTATGATTATGTCGGTTTTCATTTAATGTAAAAATGCATGTGTGTGTGTGTGTGTGTGTGTGTGTGTGTGCGTGTGCGTGTGCGCGCACATGCACGTGCGTTCAAAGGCCATTCTGGAAGTTAGAGGTTGTACACTATATGATTTTACAGCTAGTTTTGTTTTGTGCACAGGGAAATATACCATGTATAAACCCAATCACCTTTTTGGACCTCAAACCATACGAGGAAGGGGTGGGATGGGTTTATATTCAGTATTTTACGTTAGCTTTGACTTTGAAAAAAGTCCTAGGATAAGAGAACAAAATATCATCAAAACTTTACTATATTCGAACATCGTTTATAAGAAAAACCTGTTATAGTAAAGGAAAATCCTTGCTCCCCTGGACTTTACTATAAGCGGGGTGTACTGTACAACAATCGTCAGAAAAATGTTGTTTAATATATATTTAAAAAATAAAACAAATGAGATAACAACCACTGATGCCTACGTTTTTCACCCAGGCCTTTCTTTGTTTGAGGTTTACTGTTTTATTCAGACTAGCGCAACGCCGGGTACCGGTAACGCCTAGTACCGGTAACGCCAAGTACCGGTAACGCTGAGTACCGGTTTCGCCGGGTCCGCGAAATATTATATGATTACTTTTGTCTCTCTCCCTCCTTCCATCTTCTTCTCTCATCACGTTCCACCCCCACCGCACCCCCCCCCACCCCAACCATCCCCCGCACACCCACCTCCCACCCCACCTCTCCCCCACCCCCGCACCCCTACTCCCCACCCCCACCCCATACACACACGCGCACGCGTTAACCTCATACTCAACGTCAATGAGGTGGAAGACAATAGCAGTGAATAGCGGGATGTTGTACCTGGCTGCTGTTGACATTTTGCACCAAGATAGTCACTATCCCTGGTCATGCACGTTCGAAAGTTCGAGTCGATGTCCCCGGTCATCTACCTTCCAAATTTGAAGGCAATCCGTCCAGAAATACCAGAGATACGGGCGCCGAGAGGCCGGTGGATACGCGTTTCGCGCATTTGCCAAACTGTGCAAATGACACGGCCGCCTTGGTTGCTGTTGCCATCGCCACGTTAGGGCTGATAGCAAATTTGAAGCGATTCGGTAAAAAAAATGGCGGAGTTATAAGGCCCGTTCTGTGTTCCACACACACACACACACACGGACAGTTGGCTTTTAATATAATGATGCCAACTTTAATTGCTAACTCAGGTCTTGCTCTATTAAAGGTTTACTGTTTTATTCTGATGCCAATTTCAATTGTTACCCCCCACCCCCCACCCCCACCCCCAGGCCTTGCTCTTTGCTCTATTAAAGGTTTACTGTTTTATTCTGATGCCAACTTCAATTGTTACCCTTCCAGCCCCACCCACCCCAGGCCTTGCTCTGTTTGAGGTTTACTGTTTTATTCTGATGCCAACTTTAATTGCTACCCCCCAAGACCTTGCTCTGTTTGAGGTTTACTGGTTTTTCTTAGGCCAACTTCAATTGTTACCCCCCCCCCCCCCCCCCCCCCCTTGCCCTGTTTGAAGTTTACTGTTTTATTCTGATGCCAACTTTGATTGTCTTTTTCCCCCAGGCCTTGTTCTGGGTGTGGCCACCTACCTGTTTCTCCGCTACTGCTGTAGTTCCTCCCCCTTCTGGCAGCGACTCTGCCGCCAGCCTCCACCTCCCTGCCGTGCCCCTCCTCCCCCTCGCCTCCCCCTCACCCCACGCCCCTGGTGGGCCTTGTTCCGCTGGACCCCCCGCCCCCACCCTCATCACTCTGCCCGCGTGGGTAGCCTCCCGTCCTGGGCACCGGCCTTGTCTAGGGAATCTTCAGCCCTTGGGGAGGGGGGGAAGGGAGGGGAGGGAGGGGAAGGGCAGGGAGGAGAGGAAGGGGTGGGGGAGGGGGAGGGCTCCTGCCCTGCGGTGACCAACATCTACAGAGCGGCCTTGACCTTGGGTGAGGGGGGTGAGGAGGGCACTGCTGTGAAGGACAGCTCCCCCTACACCTCCACCCGTACTGACTGGACCGCCTGATATACAGGGGAGATAATCGTGGATTTAAAAACAACAACGGATCTTTCTATTTGCTTGTTTACCTTTGACACTTGTAGTAATGAGTCAAATATTTCTTTTTTGTTTGTGGCTCAAAGCCACAAACCTATAACTCACTTTGTCGGTCTGTCTGTCTGTCTGTCTGTCAGTCGGTTGGTCGAAAATTGTCGCACATATTGACAAAATTGTCGCACATATTGTAAAAGAGAAAAAATACTTGGGCATAAAGTAACATTTCAGTTGTCATATCTACAGTCCTATGAACGAACGAAATTTAGGGCTTTACGTCCTCTCGAACTGGGAAGGCACATGACATATATTAGGTATGGAAAGCATTGTATACTGAACAGAGCACATTCTTCATTTTAAAGCGTACAAAATCATACGTAATACAGACACTGCACGAGTATGCTGGGAATAAGTAGGATAAATAGTTTTAAATGTTTTCCAAAAGATATAAAAAGTTACGAAATGGTGCAGAGATAACATTCTGGTTTACAGATTAAAATTATTGAAGAGCCAGGGGAGGCGACTCAGTGTATGTAATGGAAAAATAGACCGCACTTCAAATCGAGGCTGCTCTTTAAAATTGTTTTCAATTGTCGCACGCCACAAACGATTGCGAATCCGCGCTTGAATGTTCGCAAAGACAGGGTAGCTTTCACATGAATCTTCATTTTAAAGCGTAATGGCTAAAATAAATAACTGGCTGCGACCACCGGCCATTACACCGTAAAAATACAGACAAATTTCATCAAACAGCCAACCTTCAGCAAAACGAAACAACGTCATGCGAGTGCTTCTTTCGATTCGAGTAATTATTTCATTCTCTGAACTAGTAGAAAAATAGTTTGAATAAACTAGAAGCAAGAAGTTTTTGGATGGAAAACTTTTGAGGAAAACTCGTGTTCTGACCCGTTCCCAACGATCGGGACTCCAACAACATGTACAAACTTGGGGTAAAAGCGGGGGCACTGAAGGGGAAGTACTCTAGAAATCAATTTTACATGTCCCAGGAACATTTTCTCAGTGAAACCGACGTCAAACACAACAACGAAGTGAGTCTCCGAGAAGCAGTGTCTTTCGAGTCTTTGGGTGGAGGTTTTTCCGTTGCAACTGCAGCGGTCAAAAAAGGAAATGTGGCACAAATCGCTGCAAATGTTTCAAAAACAGGGTCAAATGCAACAACAGGTGTCATGACGACAGTTTCACCTGCTCAAACAAGTAGACAGATTTTCCTCAGATAGTTTGTGAGCAAATGTGAGAAGTCGTGCTTACATTCATTTAGGTTCAACGCGAGCCAAAGTTTAGCTTGTAATTCATTAATTTGTGATAATTAAATACATAACTGATGTTGCTTTAAGAAATCGGCTGATTTCCGTCAGAGAGTTTCCGTGTTCAAATAGGCTGATTTCCGTCAGAGAGTTTCCGTGCTCTATTGATGTTTTTACTTTTAGGTACCAATTTTATTGCGTGAATGCGTTTTTTTAAAAATTCAGATATTTTATTTTTCTTGGGGTAAGTGTCATGCGTATGCAAGTGTATGTGTTGCGCTTGCATTCATTTAGAGGTTTTATGCATGCCTAATTTAAGCACGTTAAAAGCATTACTTTATTCAGTTTAGACAACTTTATTAAAATATCATACAAAATCAAACAATGATGAGGTAATGAGGGTGACAACAAGCAAATGTTTATAACGCACCCTTTCATAAAGAATAATTAACAATATGGCAGGATGAAATAAATTTTAACCAAAACAGACAAATACATACACACATTTATAAATTGTTTCAACTTTTATATACTAAAGGAGAACGGTGATTAAAATGAAACTGAACAATGCAAAAATACAGTGATACTGTAAGCAAATTAACAAAGAGAGAGAGAGAGAGAGAGAGAGAGAGAGAGAGAGAGAGAGAGAGAGAGGAGGGGGGGGGGGGGATAAAATAATTTAAAAGACAAGATAAAGAATGAGAGACGTGAATAATTACTTTATTTGTGATTATTAAATAAACTATTGATGTTGAAAGTCATTTAAACGTGTGGTTATTTGCTTAATAGTTTCCGATCTGATCCACAATTTATAATTCATAAATCAAAATCCATACACTTTATTTAATTTTTTATCACAAAGACTTAGTTCTCCGAAAAGAGGATCAGGCAATACGTGTAATGGCAAAGTGGATATTTCAGGCATTACGCCCACTCGCTGAAATTTTTAGGCAATCCGTGTAATGGCTAGTGGTCGCAACGACGACGAAAATGGTATTTTACGTCCTCTTGGTCTGAATCAGACACATATGGGACATTTGTAAATACAAATATGATGGGAACAATACTGGAGGCAATGCCCGGAGGCAGTACGAAACCAGTAAAGTCCCGATTTTTTTAATTAATACAGATAGGTGTAGCGGTAACCACGCCTCGGCTAAACCTCATCGGCTATGGCACCGCTACAAGTATTTAATAATTAAAGTGGTCGCAGCCAGTTCACGGATTGCCTGATGACTTTAGCCATTACGTGAAATAGCTAGGAACGTCGATTGCCTGTAACATTTTGTATACATTGGATACAAAAAAAGTTTTATTAAAGCTAACTATATATATAAGAGGAAAGTTTAATGGTGTGTTGTTTTTTTTCTTGTTCAATTTTTGATCGTTTATATATATATATATATATATATAGGGGGGGGCTGGGGGGGGGGGCTGGGTTTTGTGGGGGGTACAGACGTGGATAAAAATAGATAATTCTGCTTGTTTCCCTTTGACTGTAATTATGCTACCCAACTTGTTGAACATGTATGGAAAGGTGGGCAAAAAGGCCAAACAATGTTGCATGTATTACCTCTTGCATGCGAATGGTTCTTTCAAATGTTAACGGTTATGATAATGGTGTAGCGTGGCTGGGCCTCTGTCGTTTACATGTAATGCAACGTGTCTGTAGGTGAGAAAAGAGATTTCTTGCTGAGAGAAAAATGATGTCATGTATTATCTGTTTGTTTCCGTTTGATTGTTATTAGTATCATAATGATCAGAAATCATTTATGGATATACTTAAATATACTGAAAAAGTAATCTGAACATGTATTCTTAACATTTTGTTCTGAATCCCTTGTACCTTTTCAAGGGGAAGACTGAAACAAAAACGGAAAATATTCTTGCATTACTTAATATGATTTAGCACCCTTATGGTAAATCAAAAAGGTCCCTTACTCAAATCAATGATGGCTTCTGTGATTGGGTTGACACTGGTCTCAGCTTTAGGCAAAGGGCCAATAATAAAGTGAGCGTGAAAGCTGCGTGTATTATGCTTCGATTTATGTACTAATTTTAAAAACATCAATTTTATGGCTTAATTAGACTTTTGTAGGGGCACGCCTCGTGCCTCCAGGGGAGCTGGACGACCCCGCCCCCTCCACTAGTCTCCCCCGTGGGGATACTGGAGGGTCTTTCGTACAATTACCCCCACCTTCTGGAAGTTCTGTGCTTGTCACTTCCTGTAATCTGTCACTCCCCTTGACTCTGCCTTTTCCCTTTGCTTACTGTCATCCACCTTCTGACTTATTGGCCCATTCCCCTGCATTTTACCCATACAACCTTCCAAATAAATGTATCCTTTGAGCTCCTACGTAATCGGAATGTATCGGCTGAATGCAGCGGTGAGACCAGTGACACAGAAGAAGAAGAAGACTTTTTGTGAATGGCTAGGACTCTTAACAAGGAGGCGTTTCCACTGGAACCAAGTGATGCAAACTGAGGAGTCCGGCTGGTCTTTGAGGACTATTCAAGAGAGAGAGAGAGAGAGAGAGAGAGAGAGAGAGAGAGAGAGAGAGAGAGAGAGAGAGAGAGAGAGAGAGAGAGAGAGAGAGAGAGAGAGAGAGAGAGAGAGAGAGAGAGAGACACACACACACACACACACACACACAGTGAGAGAGAGAGAGAGAGAGAGAGAGAGAGAGAGAGAGAGAGAGAGAGAGAGAGAGAGAGAGAGAGAGAGAGAGAACCAGACAGACGGACCCAGAGGGATTGACAGAACGATCCACGTTGATCTTCTTTGTGCACCCAATAATGGCTTGGAGTCAAAACGGACTATCTTTAGATAGTCCATTGAGAAATTTATTACGAAAACTAATAACTTGTATAAAAAATTGACTGCTGAAATGTAAAAAGCTAAACCCCCTTTATATATTTATGCAGTCATTTTTTGATACAAGTTATTAGTTTTTGTAATAAATCCAATAATACGTCAATGGACTACGTAAAGATAGTCCGTTTTGACTCCAAGCCATCATGTTCGTGCTAGAAAGAGAGCGAGACAATCATTAGACACACACACACATGCGTGCGTCCCCACGCAGATAGAGAGGGGTAGAGAGAGGGGGGGGGGGTAAAAAGGGGTAGAGGGGGTGTAAAAAGACACACACCATGCACACATGATGAGTTTGAACAGAGGAGTATGACCAATTTATTTATTATCGTGCAATAATTACCTTCACCAAATACTTTCCTTCTGATAAATTATTCTAAAATATGCAATATAAGAATATATCATACGCAAATACATTATTTCATGTGTGCCTTATCTCTATACTGCATGCGTTTGCTTGTACATTTATTTCATTACAGTCTTGAGCAGTGGATAATAATATTATTGCCATTTGAAAAATAATAACATGCAAGTACATGGCTTAAAATCACGCTGGGTAAAGCAAAGGTTTACTGTATAGAAAAATAAAATAATACAGCATGATTATTTTTCTTTTCTTTTTTTAAGTGATTAAAGCAGCCAGCAGCAATACGTAACCAAGACATGAACGAAACGTTTGCATAAACAACTAATATTTTCTACAGTCTGTAGGTTTATTCAGATATCGAAAAGGTTTGCTATCGATTAATTACTTCCCTGCGATCAGCTTTATGCCAATTTGATTTATTCGAGGTCTTGGGATCCTGGCTGAAAATATGCTGAGAGTGTGATTCAAATAATTGATTGTCTTGACACTGAATCACAAATAGTTTTATACTTTTTGGAGTTAGATGCCTCTTGACCCCTCAATTTCAATTTCATTTCATTTTCAATTTCTATGTTATTGTTGTTCTTGTTGTTGCTTGCTTGTTCGTGCACGTTTTGTATGCTATCATTTTCATGATCATGTTCTGTTCCATTCTCTTATTACTTGTGGCAGCCAATATTGTATAATCTACTTGTGTTTGAGCGCCTTGTATAAGCTTTAAGCTTGTTGTGCTCATTCCAATTTGTTTATGTTGCTTTACTATGTGTTATTCAATATAAAAAAACACACGTTTAAGCCAACTAATAATTCCAAATACTGACCAACTTAACATAGAAAAAAGTCCAACACATTTTCTTTAAAGTTTGGGAGATAGGGACAGGAGAAAAGGGAGGAGAAAAGGTCTTACATATAACAAACCTATCTCATTTTAGCTTTTGCATTGGTCTCTAAAAATAAGTTCCTATGAAAGCAACAGAAAAAAATGAAGGAAAAAAATAATCATGCCATACACATTCTTTGTTCAACTTCACAACACATCCCCACCCCCACCTCCTACCTATTAAAACATTGACAATAAATGATATAGATGCATTGCATAGTCTAGCTTTTTTTATGACTGATTAAAAATACTAACATTATACTGTATGATCTACATGAGCAGCGGGGAAAAAAGAAAGAAAAAAAGAACCCAAGTTACCTTAAAAAAACATTTTGTGTTTTGTAACGTTCTCTCAGTCTCAATTATGCTTTGATAATTATAATAACAAATAAACAAAAACAAAACACAAAATAACACACACACACACACACACACACACATACATACACACACTCGTATCTTTGATGTTTAAGCTTCGTTTAAATGCCTTTTAAAACAAACTTTTGTAAAGACGTTAAGTGTATGTGGAAATCAAATATCTATAAATCATTTACTCCTATATTGTCCTAGAATCAAAGAACAAATTAACGAAACTGTAGGCGATTTGCTGAACCATCAAACGCCATTGAAAAAATCTTAAACAACTTTAATCTCGTTAAACGTTTTTCAGAAATCCTGCACATAAGTCCTGTTAGTATTTTTCTTTGAGTTACTAATTAACTGTTGGCTTAAATTATGTTATTATCTTTTTGTTCTAAACCATTTAGAAATTAAGTTAGTTAGTTAGTTAGTCTATTATAGTCCCGTCAACAGCTATGGTTATCTCAGGAATGTCACTGCATAAAGTTCGAGTATGTATAACAAAACACAAATCCATGAATATTAACAACGTACAAAAACCTGAAAACATAAAAAATATAGTACAATTCATAAAATGACACTTCCATCATTGCACCCTATAGCACATAATTCCAGACAGTGCTGGAAACGTCAGCCATTCCGTTCTATTTATCGAGTCCAGGTTATATACACACACAAAAAAGTAAAAAAGGATAACAAACACATACTAGTAAGCTAAAACATAATTTTTTTAAAGGCCATACAGGCAAATATGCACTGCATAATGGACAACAGGTGCCCACTCAAGTGCGCAAGGTCTCACATCTGGAAGCCAGTGAACAATTTTAAAAAAACTGGCATGTCATGTCACTGTTGGTCGGCATGTCATAAATTGTAAAAATGAAAAATGTGGAAAGGTTTTATAGAACAAATGCAGGAGAATGGACCAATAAGGCAGAAAGAAGTAGACACCAGAAAGCAAAAGGAAGAGAAAAGGCAGAGTCAAAGAGAGTGATAGAGTAGGGGAAGTTACTAGCATAGAACTTCCAGAAGATGGGGGAACTATTTCTACTGAAATACGCCCTGGTATCCCCATGGGAGGGCCCTATCCGTGTAAGCCAGCTTAAGCCGCTGCCCACCTACATTTAGAAATAAAGACACCGTGTTAACTCTTCATGTTACATAAGTCAGTTTAAAATGTTACTGTATGTTAGGGCTTTTTTTCTTTCTTTCCCCCCCATGTTATATATCTGCTAATGTAAATTTTACATGCACTGTTACATTTGTATGAATAGATGTGTAGGGAAAACACACATAAATAACACTACCATTCACGCACTCTCACCACAATAGCTATCTGCTGTAGACTTTACACACGCATACATTTTTTATTTTTTGGTCTAATATCACTTACCGGTGAACAGACGTAAAACTAAAGAACTAACACACACACACACAACAACAACGACATACAGTATTTAGACGGCGCTGAATCCTGATAAAAATCAAATCAAAGAGCACACACACGTTAGCATTCATAACGCATTCAAACAAAAACGCAGCGGATGACATAAATGGAATACAGCAGAAACAGACCTAATGGCAAGAGAGAGAAGAGAAAGAGAGCGGAGCTTTAATGACGGGGGAACAGGTGGGTCTTGAGATTAGCTTTGAAAGCAGAGAGGGTCGGTCGCTGACGGAGGGAAAGAGGAAGTTTGTTCCAGGTCGGTCCTGAGACAGCAAAAGAGTGCCGACCAACAATTGAAAGCTTATACTTAGGGATCTGGAGAGAAAGAGGGTCAGAAACTGAACGTAAAGTTTGAGCTGGCGTATATATGGAAATATTGTCGCAGAGGTAAGATGGATCAGCTTTATGGATAGATTTATAGCAAAGGGTGTTTAATTTATACTTAATTCTGTCTGCGACAGGAACCCAGCGCAAAGAACGGAGAAGAGAGCTAACATGATCGAGCAACTGTGTTTTGAATACGCTGAGGACAAGATAGAGAAGAGACCAGAAGAGATAGGCCAGAAAGGAGAGCATTACAGTAGTCAAGACGAGATAGGATGAGGGAAGTAACAAGCTTTGCTGTGGCTTCATCTGAGAGGTATTTACGAATATAGCCAATGCGACGAATTTGATAGTAGACTGACAGGTCTGAGTCAGGAAACTCTGCATGGAAAGAGTATTGTCCAAAGTGACACCTAAGTTTTTGACAGAGGCTGAGAGGGGAATGATATTGTTACCCAGTTGGATTGACTCTATGGAAACAGAGGCTGGTTTGGTTTTTGTCTCTACAAGCATTGCTTCGGTTTCTTCACTATTGAATTCAAGTTTATTTTGAAGCATCCAATTTTGAATATCAATAGAGCAGTTGTTACTTTCTGAAAGAATGGAATCTAGATCTTCAGGGGTTGAAAACACACACACACACACACACACGCACGCACGCACACACGCATGCACACACACACACACACAACAACAACAACATAAAGATGAGTCTACACTACATGTTATCAAGTTGATAACATGTGGCTTCAGATCTGAACAGACGCAAACATGAACATGTGATTTTAAACATGAGAAAATAAAGTTTTACGTCTTCTCGACCTAAGTCATACGAGACATTACTTTAGATTTAGTTGGGGGATTTTAAACATTTTATCAATATCATATATCTTTTAAAAAAATCTGGTAACTAGCCAATCTGTGAATAATAGTAAAATACTAATTTATAAACCTCAAAAGAAAAACTCGCTTTGTTTTATTTAGTCGGATAGATCAATAGCAAAAATTTGCATAATTATACTTACTATTTAAGCACATGAAATATCACAACCATGTGTAAACAATATTTCAAAAATGTGCATAGTTTCCAGCATATAACATGGCTATGTTCTATTATTATTTAGAAAACGATAGAATCGCACACATATAGCTGACATTTTGGTTAATGTATATTCCCCAGTAGTATAAAAAGGCAACAGGAGTGCAAACAATTGTTGGAATCCACAGCAACATTAACTTAATTCCAGAAAAAATCCCATAAATAAAAAATAATAGAAAGCTGTCATCTATAAAGAATCAATATGATCTAGTAAACAAAATCCAATAAAAAATATAATAGCAATACCCTATTAATAATAGTAAAGAATAAATATTTTAAATGCGAACCCAACATCTCCAATTCAATGGCTACTAAACCGATTTATATACTAACATTGTTGATCAAGTATACACCATGAATATGAACATCAACAAAAACAAAGCAGTTAAATGTGTAGCTATAAATGGATTTGATCTTGCAGAATGTGTATATTCTTGGCCACTTATACATGTCAGCGTGGGGAAAAAAACCCCACTAATAATATGCGTCAAAGCTAAATATATGACAAGACAAGTACTTTAAAATTTTAAAATTTAAAAAAGAAATCTACTGAAGCTGATAACAAAAAATAGTGATTGTTGAACAAGTTTTCTGTATGGGTAGTATAAAGTTAAATACAATTGTTATACAAAGCAACTTGTGACTTTGTTACCTGCTATGAATTACTAGAAGTCAAGCATTTGTTCACAGGCCATTGAACAAGAATTATAATACCAACGTTTTCTTTCCCATTATGCCTTTTAGTCCATATGTATTTGACGCAAAATGTCTTCACTCTTCATAATTATGCAGCTACCAATTTTCAATTCTTCACTTAATAATATGTGTTTATACAGTACCTCCATTTTACTGGCATATTTATTGACATGATCTTTTTCCCCTTTTCTGTTCTAATCCTAAATAACAGATTTTTTAAAACTCCAGCCCTTTTCGTGCTCTCTCAAAAACCTTCAAAGGTACCAGAAACGCACAATAAACAAATCAATACAAAAAATGTGACCCAGCACCACGAAAGAAACTGAAGTCGCTGAGCTAGTTTCTCACAACAGCCTTGAAAAGTCAAACATCTAATTTTTTGTCAGTTTTGAGTTATGGGTATTTTCATGTTCTCCGACATCTTATCTTTCCTGTCAATAAAGGATAATCTTTAATACTGTCTCTAAATACGCTAATAAGTGTTTTAAAATGAGTAGGTCAATGTATTTTCTTTAGCTAGGATAGACTTTAGACTGTTTTCTCAAAATGGCCAACACTCACCCTACTAACTACAGTAAATGCTCACAAATCTAGAATGGAACGAGATACAAGAATGTTTCTATCATTAGAAAGTGAATTGTCTGAAGTTTCCAACTGTATAATTATCTCAGACTGGTCAGTTTGACACTTAATGTCCCTTTCGTGGAGATGGGTCACACATAGACGCATCATCTTCCACTTTCACGCACAGTGAAGATGTACAATAACAACAATACTATCGGAAATTTCATCAACATCGGTTCACAATACTTTCTTTGCAAGTTGAGTATTTTGTTGTCTTGGTTTTTTCCCCAAAGGTTGATTCCAATCTTCTTCTTTTTTGTAATTCCCAAACTGAATCAAAACAACTAAACATCAACATGCAACCAATATACATTTAAATAAAATAGGCACCCACTTTATTTCATATAATTAGCCGGCGAATCAGCATTCAAACAACAATAAATACAAGGTATAAAATTATAGTACTGTTTAGTGCTGTCAGCAATGATACAACTTTATAAGATAAGAATCAGTAAGCCATATTTTCTCAAACGGTTCATTACATAATGTGCATAATAACATTTACAAAAATAACAAAGAAGGAATCATAGAAAACGTAGTCTTGTGGTTAGAAAAACATCATCAGCAGTTAACGTTGTCATACAAATGTCAAAAGTGTATTAAAAACCTGACAGATTGCACCAATAATGGGATAACACATTCATTCAACAACAACAACAACAACAACAGATAGAAAACCAAAACCCAAAAGAAAACATTACAATTTTTTTAAATTTTAAATTGATCGCTCCCCTTTGCATAAAATAAGTAGAACATTACAAAATCCTGTATCCATCCCCCCTCCCTCTTCCCCACCCACACCTCCATTGCTCCATCCCCAACCGAAGCAAATAAACTCACAAAACCAATAGTCAATACAAATTGCGTAAAATTCAGCATCACATGTCTATATAGAAATCATTCTTGGTCTCGTTTCATTTTAAAATGCATTTAAACAACATTCGTGTTTAGCATAAATATGGACCCTCTCGTTTGTAAAGCAATATGTAAGTACATAACCTTGACAAAAACCCAACATGGAAAAACACTTTGGTAAAGGTCAAGATGTGCCACCCCCCCCCCCCCCCTATCTCGGTTAATTGTATTTTTCCGTTATTGCCTTTCTTACCATACATAAAGCTGTATTTTAGGAACATTTTTAGCTAATAACCTTTTTGGAATACTAACCCTAACCCTAACCCTAGCCCTAACCCTAACCCTACCCCCCACCGTATAAGACGGAAAAACGCAACGAACCACAACTGTGACAAATCGCGGTGTACTGCAGTACATAGTGGGGGGTAGGGTTAGGTTTAGGGGTAGGGTTAGGGTTAGGGTTAGTATTCCAAAAAGGTAATTAGCTAAAAATGTTCCTAAAATGCAGCTTTATGTATGGTAAGAAAGGCAAAAACGGAAAAATACAATTAACCGAGAAATGCATGGGGGGTGGCACATCTTTACCTTTACCAACACTTTTTTTTATTTTATCAAAAAGGCAATAAATGTGTATTGTAAGATAAAGTAGAACAATCCCCCCAAAATAAGGGGAATAAGCCAGAACTGACTGATGCACACTGCAGCATCAGAAAGCACTATCCAACATGGAATAAAGAAGACTGCAGCATCAGAAAGCACTATCCAACATGGAATAAAGAAGACTGCAGCATCAGAAAGCACTATCCAACATGGAATAAAGAAGACTGCAGCATCAGAAAGCACTATCCAACATGGAATAAAGAAGACTGATACACACTGCAGCATCAGAAAGCACTATCCAACATGGAATAAAGAAGACTGCAGCATCAGAAAGCACTATCCAACATGGAATAAAGAAGACTGCAGCATCAGAAAGCACTATCCAACATGGAATAAAGACGACTGATACACACTGCAGCATCAGAAAGCACTATCCAACATGCAATAAAGAAGACTGATACACACTGCAGCATCAGAAAGCACTATCCAACATGGAATAAAGAAGACTGATACACACTGCAGCATCAGAAAGCACTATCCAACATGGAATAAAGAAGACTGATACACACTGCAGCATCAGAAAGCACTATCCAACATGGAATAAAGAAGACTGATACACACTGCAGCATCAGAAAGCACTATCCAACATGGAATAAAGAAGACTGATACACACTGCAGCATCAGAAAGCACTATCCAGCATGGAATAAAGAAGACTGATACACACTGCAGCATCAGAAAGCACTATCCAACATGGAATAAAGAAGACTGATACACACTGCAGCATCAGAAAGCACTATCCAGCATGGAATAAAGAAGACTGATACACACTGCCGCACCTGTTGGCCAACACGGTCCCCTCGAAATAATCTGCATGATATGACATCTTCAACTTGAAGGCACTTTTTTCTTGAAAATTGTGCTTAAAATGAATAATATAAGTGTACATTATTTTTTTTTCCAGTCTAAAACTAATCTACAAACAGGCATACATGAAGTCTAGCATTGAGTGAGTGACAAACATGTATATGTGTGTGAATACTGTCTATGTATGGGTAAATGACACTCGCATATTATACTCTGTGTGTGTGTGTGTGTGTGTGTGTGTGCGTACGTGTGTTTGTGTGCGTGCATGTGTGTGTGTGTGTGTGCGTGTGTGTGGTTGTGTGTATGTGTGTGTGTGTGTGTGTGTGTAAATGCCTGCCTCTATGAGTGTGTTTTAGTGTGTGTGTGTGTGTGTGTGTGTGTGTGTGTGTGTGTGTGTGTGTGTAGCTTTCTGTGTATGAATGAGTATGTGAAAAGGTAAATATGTACATAGAAACATACTGTAGTATACAGTAACATATATGCACAATATATGTAGATGAATAGGTTTTTCTAGATATGTGTGCTATATAAGTGTTAATTATTATTATTATAATATGTGACCCAGATCCACGAAAGGGACATTAAGTCGCTGGTATAGTTTCTCACAACAGGCTTGGAAAGTCAAAAATCTCTTTTTGGGGTACATTTTGAGTTATGGGTATGTTTGTGTTCTCTAACATCTTATCTTTCATATCTATAAAGGACAACCTTTAATATGCTCTCTAAATGGTCTTATAAGTGCTTTAAAATGAGTAGGTCAATGCATTTTCTTCAGCTAGGCTAGACATTAGACTGCATTTTCTCAAAATGGCTGACACTCACCCTACTAAGTGCTCATAACTCTGGAACGGAAAAAGATCTTGAATGGTTCTTGTATCAGAAAGATAATTGTTTGAAGTTTTTAAATGTACAACTTTCTCAGAAAGATCAGTTTGACCTTAATAATAATAATAATGAATATTTAGCGCGCTCAATCTGAGCAAAAGCCCTAAGTGCTTATAATCATAATATAAAAAGAATACTAAAAGAATGAAACAGTAGATCACACACACACACTCACTCACACACACACACCCACCCACACACACACCAGTAGAGGCAGAACATATACACGCATGCTAACATTAAACCATAATATAAAAAGAATACAAGAAGAATGAAACGATAAATAGCGCACACACACAGACATACGCACACACACACACACACATGCACAGTCACACACACAAAACGACTCAAGGGAGAAGCTTTGCAGGGTAGAAAGAGAAAGATTATGGTTTAAAGAGAGCTTAATGTCCCTTTCGTGGTGCTGGGTCACATACAAGCTCAATTTGCATGGGAACGGTACACTTCAAATCTCTAACCCAACCTTGTTGCATCAACTTGAACAACATTCAAATATAAACAAAATATAAAATATGTATAAATAAACTACAAAATATAATAAATAAATAGAATTTTAAAAAAAAATATAAGCCCTTTCTAAGAAAGGGGGAAAGATACAACATTCTCTCACCATAAAATCAATACCATAATAAGCACATAGTAGCAAGTAATTAAAAAATCAAATCAGTCAAAATGTGTGCCTAATATATCAGCTCAATACAATGCGTGTATCATGTTTTTCATCTTTATGGTACACCTTATTATAAGACGCACCCCGGGGCTCCCAAATTTGACACAAAACTCATGATTTTGTTATTCTATTTTCTTACTATATTATTACTAATAGTCTTGGGGAAAAAAGTAGTCCGAACAATATGGCAGATAAACTCACTAAAAACAGTAAAAACAGAGTGAATGAAATAACTCAAGATGAGTCAAGAAAATAAATCATGAAATCGATAGCACAGACTTAAGAGTCAAACCATAACATCAGCAGACCTATTCAAACGTTTACAACGGTGTGTTTGTAAAATTGACAACAAAAGAAAGCTTACATATTGTTATAAAACCCACTGATTTTGCTTTCCAGCTATCTCATAACAAGTAACTGATACGCATCAACACATTTCTAAATTTGGCTTTATCAATCATTATAATAATTAATGATCATCTTAACATTAACAACCAAAAAAGAACCCATTTGTCATTCAAAGCAAAATATAGTTTGCTGTTCACGTAAATAACATGCTGTTCATGTTTGTGTAAATAAGATGATGTAAAATTTTAACTAACATGGAAGAAACATGCTAAATTATATAAAGCAAAAACAAAAACATTGAGAGAAAAAAGAGCACCATTTTCATACCAGATCATAGCCAAATAAGACCGTTGCAACGGTCATTTAAACTTTCATAAAAAATAAAATAAACAAAAGTATTAAAAGTAGAGCAATGAACTAACTCTCACTAACAAATGCAAAGCAAATAAAAGGAAAGATTATATAAAAGAAAGTTATAGGATTTAAGTCAGTAAATGACAGAATGAATCATCGCAATAGAGTAAAGAGGAAAGTGTCGAAAAAGAGTATTGATAAAATATGCGAGAGAAAGAAAAAAAAAAGATCAGAAATTGTAACAAATTCTGTGAATACTATGTGGGTTGTTCAGTAAAGTTTGGCAACGGTCCTGCCATTTGTAATCTATAAAACATATCTATATAGGTATAACAGTGGCACCAAAGAAAACTTCATTCCTTAACGCATTTGTTTGCACACTATCATTGTGATGTCATGACCTATGTGAGTGCACGACGTCATTGAAAATATGATGTAAGCGCCTGTGATAAAAAAAATTGTGCATTCTTGAACTGACTCGTTCACTTGCTGTAACTACATAGGGATGAAACTTAGAAACTATTATATGAAAATTCATTCCGATTTGACAGATATTTATGGTCGACTGTGTACTTCTTATTGCACAATTAATTTGTAAATGTGTTGAAGTTTTCAATCCTGGAAAACACAGCTTCCACAAATGCCACCCTCTAGTTCACTTTTGTGCCATCCTGAACGCGCAAAACGTAGTTTTTCAAGAAATGACTAATAGAGATCCACATTTGACACTGATAGAAAGAAGTGAGATGAGTGACAATTACTTGAGTACAATAGTAAAGATAATGCATAGACATTTTCTAGTCAAAAAGCTCGCAACAAAATTCCATACATGATTCTACTTTTGCATGGTCAAGGTCAAGGTCGCCGTGACCTTCCAAGAAGAGTAAGGTAACCAATGTTTGAACCACCTATTCTACACTACAGACTTCACTTAGCTCCACATAACTTCTTTTTATCATTTTATATTGTTTGGCTGGACGAAATTTTCTGGCACCTAGGCCCTCGCAAAAAGCTCAAAATCACAGCTCCGACCCTTGCCTCAAAGAAGCTACCAAAATGACCTTGAAACCTGGCATACATAGCTGGAACTGTGCATACAAAAAGGAACTTCTTCATAGGAATGCAAATGTTTGAAGTCCATGAACTCTTTTGTTCCTGTTACCCGTCGCCAATATTTAATGAACAATCCACGCACTTCCACAAGAACACTTGTACTGTGGCTTCCTTGCACATTATTTAATAATAATAATAATAATTTCATATAGCACTAAAATTCATACAGTGGTATGCTCGATGCGGTTTACAAAAGATGAAGCAATGGTCATTACCTTACTATCGGCAACAATATTATGATACTGAAAGGCTTTTTCAAATTACAATAAAAGAAGAAAGTAGGTACTGTATGCATTGACAGAACATTATGAATAAACATATATTGATAATAAATAAAGATCTGAGTTGCAACTAGAAGGTATTGGAAAATATAGTGTAAATATTCAACAGTCTCACTTTCAGTTTCAGTATTCATTATGAGATCATATTGATTTATTGATCATATAATCAACATGTTAGCCTATTAGGTATACCCTTTCACCGCCAGCCATTTTTCAACCAAAAAATACAAATAAACTAAACTGGGTAGAGAAAATACATCTGCAATATTGCGAATTCCTCTGTGACATGTGTAACATTAGGCCTATCCTTACCTCCCGAAATTAAGAACATAGGGTCATGGGATTTGATGCCTTTTAGTAACATGGCTGTTAAACCATTGTGGTGCATAAATGTGACATTGGTGGTGAAAGGGTTAAAACCAACTTTAACTCTTCTAGCACCACGGGCGAATACATTCACCCAGTACATCTCTACACTCCCACCAAATGCAAGGATATTCACTGCCAAGCACCCTGCCATGTGCTTGTCTACTTTCAGAGCTTATGTCAGTGATGTATCGGTTAAAACAACATGCTATGCATGCGCACTCGAAAAAATAGTTCCTCCCCTCTTGTGGGTTGAGATGCAAACAGGCAACCAAGAACATAAAAGAATACATGGCGCTGAAGAGTTCAGATTAAGAACCTCAA
Organism: Phymorhynchus buccinoides; assembly: GCA_017654935.2. NCBI lineage: Eukaryota > Metazoa > Mollusca > Gastropoda > Neogastropoda > Raphitomidae > Phymorhynchus > Phymorhynchus buccinoides. The sequence goes on along the minus strand of CM065688.1, from coordinate 8,316,216 downwards.
GAGCAATACAAATTCTTAATCAATTCATTGTTAAAACAAAAAAGAGTTAATTAACCAACCCTTTCACAGCCAATGTTGCATTTATGCACCACAATGGTTCACCCCCACCCATGTCACTAAAAGGCATCAATTCAGGGCCCGTTATCCGAAGACCCTATTTTCTTAATTTAGGGAGGTAAGGTTAGGCCTAATGTTATAGAGAAATTCCCAAAACAGTACACCCCGCTTATAGTGAAGTGCAGGGGAGCAAGGCTTTTCCTTTACTATAACAGGTTTTTCTTATAAACGATGTTCGGATATAGTAAAGTTTTGATGATATTTATTTTATCTTATCCGATGTTGTTTTTCAAAGTCAAGCTAACGTAAAATACTGAATATAAACCCATCCTACCCCTTCCTCATATGGTTTGAGGTCCAAAAAGGTGATTGGGTTTATACATGGTATATTTCCCTGTGCACAAAACAAAACTAGCTGTAAAAGCATATAGTGTACAACCTCTAACTTCCAGAATCGCCTTTGAATCTATTCGCCTACGGACATTATTCCTATGGTCACCATGCTCACCGGACATTTTGCCTACTGGACATTATGCCTACAGACATTATGCCTGATAATAGATTATCATGCCTGCAATAAAATATCGCATTTTCATGATGCTACAGCAAAACCCAGTTATAAGAAATTCGAAGGGAGATATTTTTTTTGTTTTCTTATATCCGTGTTTTCTTATATCCGAAACTCGGATAAAAGAAAACATTTTGATTTTTTTTTCTTATAACCGAGTTAAATGGGGGAAAAGAGAAAAAAAAAAAGAGAAAAAGAGAAAAAAAATAAAATAAAAGACAAACAGAAACATAAAACAAAGAAAAAAATGCTTTTACATAAATTGGTGCATGAAAAAAAAGGAAAAAAGGAAAAACAAAGGAGGAAAAAAAAAAAAGAACAGAACAAAAAATTAAAAACAAAAATGAAGGCAGATGTGGTGTGAGTTGCATGATGAGCGAGCAAGATAGCGGAGAGCAGATGAATGAGTGGGTGTGGTGTATTTGTTTAAATGTAAATTTCTGTTTCTTGTTTTTAATCAATATTCTAATTTGGATGTATAACTCATTTTACACAGTGGAAGACAATTTTGTATTTGCGTTTGTACAATGCCATTGGACAATAAAGAAACTTGCGACCTATGACTCATGTTTTACATCATAAAATCAAAATACAGCAAAACTCGGTTATAAGAAAATCGAAGGGAGATGATGTTTTGCTTATTACCATATCCAAGTTTTCTTATATCCGAAACTCAGATATAAGAAAACATTTTGAAGTTTTTCCCCTTATAAACAAATTGAAAGGGGGAAAAAAACAAAAGAAAAGAAAGACAGAAAAAAAAGACGAAGAGAAAATCCTTTTTCCTAATTTGATGCATGTCTTGCATCATAAAATCAAAATAGTCTACTAAGAAGAAGATTTAAAGGTGCCTACAACCACTTAACTAAGAAGCCTTTTGGTGGGTTTTTTTACTGTTATCAAATGCGTACCCCTTCACCTTTCTTGTACTGAATTATTACCATATTTACTGTCCACCCATGCAGCTTTTCATCGATCGTTTGCTTTTGTTTATGTGGATGTTCGTCCACATATTCAGTTATTTGTATTTATCTAGAAATGAATTGCCTTTTCCTCTCTGCCATTGCTGCTGAAAATGTAAGGATGGACAGTCTCTCTACCACCAACACAAAAGTACTCATATTTTTTTCTTCTGCTCAACATTTATTTTGCACAGAATACTGAAGGAAAGTATGGAAAAAAGGAACAAAAACAATTCAATTAGTCTTGTAATCAAGTGCCTGTACTGTTTAGAATGTCTGTGACACAACTGGTATGAGGTAAACTTTCCCTTTTTGGAATTACTTCAATTTTCTCGGAACATCCTTTCAGTTCAGGTCCAACTCATTTTTAAAGACACACTGACCCAACACGTTTAAATCCATTGTTTTTTCTGGGTAGGTGTGACCCACATACAAATTCCCCCAACTTCAAATTGAGGCTGCTCTTTAAAATGTTTTCGTTTTCAATTTGGGGGCATTTGTATGGGAGTCAAGTCTGGTCAAAACAAGATTTTGTACCAGCTATAAGGAAAACACATGGAACCCGTGATTTTGACACGTGATCGGGTGGGTCTTTAAGAAAATGTTGTCAATGGTAATTCGCTTATAAGTAAATAGAACTCGCTTATAAGAAAATGAACTGCAAACCAACTCGCTTGTATGACATAATTTTCTTATATCCAAGTTTCCATTGCAGATGGGAGAAAACATTTGCTTGCTTATAACCAAGTTTTCTTATATCCCAGTTTTGATCATAGATAAGAAAAAAGAAGTTCGGCAGGGAATTTTTTTTGTGCTTAATTGTAAGCGAGTTTTCTTATAAGCGAGTTTCTTATAAGCGGATTCGGCTGTATATATATTTTTTTCAGATTCATTTTTTTCTACTAAGCAATGAGGGGAAAGAAACATGTTTTTGAGTGCCTTTCAATTTTGTTGATGAAGGTGGGTAGTGAGACTGTGACCATACATACATTGATGACGTATTTACAAAGGTCAGGAAGAGGACAAATTTTTTATTGTAACAGGAGGAACCAAAAATGACTTTACTATAGGATTTTAACTTTTTTTTAAATTATAACCCAGTTGTTATTATGGGTGAGGGAGTGGTGAGACTGTGACGCATACATTTGTGACATATTTACAAAGGTCACCAAGAGGACAATTTCAGTTTTTTTATTGTAACCAAAAGTAACTTTACTATAGCAGTTTTTTTTATTATAACCAAGTTGCTACTATCCGAGGTCTATTTAGTAATAAAACAGTAGACCTTTGGCCGGGAACCAGTGCTTTCCTTTACTGTAACCGAAATTTCTTATAACCGAGTTTACTATAAACGGGGAGTACTGTATTGCAGATATTGTTTTCTCTACCCAGATAAGTTTAATGGTATTTTTGGTTGAAAATGGCTGGCGGTGAAAGGAATCTACTCTAAAATATTTTCTTTTCAGCATCTTACAGCAATAACTTGCCTTTTTTGCCCTAAAATGAAAGTAAAATACGTTGACCTTAAAACTGCAGTTTAACACAAAACTACAATGAAAAACAGTAGCACTTTGTAATAAAGCTCAAGTTTCTGTTCAGTAAATATCAAAACTTGTGAAAAAAAGGATATAACGTACTGGGATAAATAATGGGGAGGGGGGGGAGTGGTGACAGCAGAGGGGCACCCAGAGTCATCATCTGGGTGTGGACCGGCCCCCTTAGAGTGTAAGGAGTTCAGGGCCGAAACGCTTGAAACTTGAGCGGGGCTTCTTCTCTGAAGACCCTCTGTTGTCCGGCTCTCCGTCGAGTTTCTTTTCACTTTTAATGGAGTTATTCCAAAACCATCCCGATCATTAAAAGCTAGAAAAGGCCACAAAAATATTTGTTTTTGTTCGTAAGGCAGCTATTTGGCACCACAACACGTGAAAAATAGCTTTCCAGGAAAGACGCCATATTAAAGAGCACCAAATTTTAGACTTATTCACTTCTCTCTCTCTCCTTTGTATGTATGTGTGTATGTGGGTGAGTGGATGCGTGCATGATTGCGTGCCATTTTATTCAGCTTTTTACTGCTTTGTTGTATTAAGCTTATTTGGTTATACATGTATCAAGATAATTTCTTTATCCTTAAATGTTCTATTTTGCTTTATCTTCCGCCTTTTATCTATCTCATTTGCTTAGAAGGGATCATTTGAGTCAGTTGTACTCATTCTTTAAGCTTCCTGCTAACATGTGCTGAGTACCATTTTGTTGAAAAAATGCTGATGCACTGAAATTGTTACAATTGCTTTTATTTTTGCGCCTTTTAAAACTCATGTTATCATAGCAACCGATGACAATCACAAAACATTGTTGCTTTTATTGTAAGGCTATATCTCTTGTGTATATGACTGCCAAGTTTTATGTTCTAGATGCAAAGCGTTTTGAAGCTATGAGCAAATAACCAAAACATGAGTGTTTTGAAAGTGTTCCCTAACTTTCTGTGGGCGGCATAGTCCCCATGGATGCAGTTGTTTCCTGTCAGAATTCTGTCTCCAAACACTCTTGTGATACTTTCAGAACTTTATCTGAAGTTTGACTGTCTAAAGTCTGACTTCACACCACTGACTTCCATACAAGACGTTTGTGCTCTGTACACAGATGCTTCACTTTCAGAACTTTTATGCTTTTAAAAACCAGAATATTAAAAATCAGAATTTTAAAACTCAGAATTGCGACCCCAAGAACACAGGTGTTTTGAAACTTCACAGGCAGACATTTTTCCTTGTAAGAAAACTGTCTCAACATGCAAACTTCACGTTCAGGAAATTATCTGATGTTTTACTATCAATGATGTTCATTACAGTTTGCAGACGTTAAACAGATCTCCCCACACACACAGACATTGCTCTCGCTGTCAGAAGTCGGACTCCACGCGCAGCGTAAGGTCCTTGATCTGCTGCAGGAAACTGGAGGTGCTGGCAGCCAGCTCCTCGGCACTGGCCCGCTCCTCCCCACCCTCCTCACCCCCACCCCCAACCCCCCCAGCGGACTGCCAGGGTCGTCGATCGGCAAGCGATAGTCCCTTCCCCAGTCGGTTTCGTCGTTCAGACTGGAGAAAGAGCCCACCCGGCTTCCCATCCCTTCGCCGAAAGAGTACTCCGAGCTCGTGTACTCGGAGTAGGTGTACTCGGAGCCGGTGTAATCGGAGCAGCGGTCATTGACGGACATCTTGAAGTCCTGAATGGCTTCGTTGAGGGACAGCAGCTGGCAGAAGAGGGACATGTCCAGGTGACGGAGGTTCACCTGTGGACAATGCGCATGCCATTCATGTGTTACTAACAGCTCAAAAAATCCATCCAAAATAAGGTATAAAGTGGGAGGGAGTTGTACGGAGGTAATTTAAATACTTACAAAGAAGGACAATGTTTCAGAGAAGTAGGTCTTTACCTAACTATGGGAGGGAGTCTTAGTTATAAGGGGGGGGGTCTTATATAAGGGAGACCTTCCACTGTATTTGTATTATGTTCTAGTCACTTGACTTAGACATGTGCCTCTTAAAGTTGGATTGGTCGTTTGGACTTGGAGAGCGTGTTTCCATTGATGCAGCATCATCATTTTTTAAGGGGAGGGGGGCGGGAGTTGGGAGAGGGGGTGGACTAAGGAAGCCAACTCATCAATTTGGTTCAATACCACATTACCACTGGTGCAGTAATACCAGGCAGCAGGAATGAGTGCACCACCAGGCTCTACTTTGAATATTAGGATCCATGGCCTAAACTAAGCCATTAAATATTAATGATTAATCTTACTCCCATAGTTTACTATTGACCTTTTCAAAATGTCCCCCACTGCGCTCCTTAGGTGATGCTGATTTCTTTTTTATTGTGGTTTATAATAATTTAAATTAAAGTCTACTCTATCTATGGTCATCAGCCTATAGCCTATCACTCTAACTTTAATACCCCTTCAAAATATTTCCCAAGTTATATTAATTTCATGTATATTCAGAAGTATACTTTTGTTACCACATACCGCTAGTCCTACACATCATTGTTTAAAAGTGCATGTATGCAACATACACATACATGTCTAACTTTACATTCTGGATGGGCTTGTGTGTGTGAGTGTACATCATACATGTATGCATACAAATCATGTGTGTGTGTGTGCGTACATGCGTAGGGCTCCCAGGGACCCCCATTTGGGGGTCTATGAAGCACTAAGCTTCTCAAGGACCCTTTAAAAGAATGTGCAGGGGGTCCCAGGGATGCATTAGAAAAATTATTTTTAGCATTTGCAATGCCACTGGGACCCTCTATCCCGCCTCTAGGACCCTCTATACTGTAAGTAAAGGAGTCCCTGGGACCCCTTGTTTAGCGGGACGATTGGGAGCCCTGATGTGTTTATGTGGATTTGACAGACAAGCAGAGACACTGAGAGAGAGAGATTTTGTGGAATACCAATATGTGGTACTCGTATCATGGATGTAAAATTAGTGTTGGACTAGCAGTATGTGGTCACAAAAATATGCTTCAGTAATATTAACTATATTCCTACAGTGATGCTGATTAAGAAAGGTCTACAGGGGTCTACAGCCAACAGTTTTTAAACTATGGCCTTCGCAATCCAAATAAACACAAACACACACAGTGCTCCCCCCCCCCCCCCCCCCCCCCCCCCCCCCCCTACACAGATGGTGATCATTACTATTAGCAACTAAAAGTGTACATTTTGTGTGTGTGTACATTTTGTGTGTGTGTGTGTGTAACATGGCCGCGGTCTGAATGGGTGCATTTCAATGAAGAGTGCGTGTGTGAGAGTGTGGTGTGTGAGAAACGGGTGGATGGGAGCTATGTAAAATTAAAAGACAGTATGATCAGTTTTGTCGTGCGAGGGAGACTTCAGCTGCTGCAATGCAACAGTCTCATGGCACTCTGCTAGTGTTACCCTCATGAATGTGCCAGGCGATGCAGTCTATGCACCCAACCGAAACCGAGTCGCATGTGCTGAATGGCTGCACAAGATACCAAGCCATGTATCAAGCAAGACATAACCGGTTGGTTGAGGTGATGCCAAACAGATCCCTCTGTCAGACACAGTGCGGGTCATTAAAGACACCCCCCTGACACCCCGCATGTTTGGCATTGACTCTGGTGCCTTTGCCTCCACTGTCAGTAGGCCGGACATCACCATGATTGATCGTGATAGCCGCGAGGCCCTTCTTGTTGAAGTGGCGGTGCCTTCCGATGCCTTCATTGACACAGGTCTGCTATACTGCCAAATTTGATAAGTACCTCCCACTGTGCATGGAAGTAAGCTCTTTTGGCTTTCCCTGCAGGATTGTGGTGCTTATCTTTGGCAGTCTAGGTCATATACATCGAAGGGTGCTTCCAGGCTTGCGATTGATCGGTGTCCGGTCCTACTCGGCAAAGTGGCTGGCAAAATATTTGAGCATCAGTGCCATAATTGGGTCGTTCAGGGTGTGGCAAAAGCGCTGTGCCGACCTAAATGTCTGAAAAAGCTTCCAAGGTTGTGCGTGCATGAGCGTGCATGCGTGTGTGTGTGCTTAAAAGTGAATTTTGATTCCAAATAAAAGATAAAGTGAAATGAACTTAGAAAATGTTTTGATGAAACTAACATGTTTACTTTATTGCCCACTTGGTGCTGGTATTTGCAAACGTTGGTTAGCAAAACATGATGTCTTTGTATTATTTTTCAAATCTGTAATAAGTCAGTGTCAAATGCTTATACTGATGTAACAAAAAATATATTAGTTCAAGAATTATATTATATATAGCATGTGAGAAGAAGAGGAGTGAAAGAGTTAGAGAGAGAGAGAGAGAGAGAGAGAGAGAGAGAGAGAGAGAGAGAGAGAGAGAGGTGTGTGTGTGTGTGTGTGTGAGAGAGAGAGAGAGAGAGAGAGAGAGAGAGAGAGAGAGAGAGAGAGAGAGAGAGAGAGAGAGAGAGAGAGAGAGAGAGAATGTTTGCATGCATGTGTAAGCATTGGGCCACTCCTGTTTGTTTACATTGTCACTAATTTTTTGCCTGTCGCTTTTTATTTTATTTTTTAAACTAAGCCTATCTATGCTGATTTTGCGTGTAGATGTCTGGTATTTATTCTTAGTCTTCAGGAGATGAATTGTGTGGTGTTTATCATGCTCGTCTTGTTTCCCTGAATAAATATGTTGAGATGTGTGTGCGTGTGTGTGTGTGTGTGTGTGTGTGTATCATGTGCATGACTGGCATGTGCGTTATTGTGGCATGTGTGTGTATGCGTTTGGTGCGTGTGTGTACATTGTGCGTGTGTGTGGCATGTGAGGATATGGTGTGTAACTGTATGTGTGTGTGTGTGTGTGTCATGTGTGCATCACTGCATGCGTGCGGATTTGTGTGTGTAAGTGTGTGTGTGTTATTAACGTGTGTGTGTGTGTGCGTGTGCGTGTGCGTGTGCGCACGTGTGTCTCTGTGTGTGTGTGTGTGTGCAGGGTTGTTGTTTGCTGTCGGCCTTCGGCGATTCGCCGAAAATTACAAAAAATGTCCTAAAAGTCAACCGTCCTGTCCTGTCGGCACGAGTATGTCCGTTTTTTTATGAACAAGGAAGTGTATCCGGTTTTTTTATGAACAACGAAGTGAAACAAAGTTTGCTTGCACCGCATGTGACCGAGATCAAAAAGCTAACTTTGTCGAGTCATGATTTTGCTAGCACAAGGCCAATTATGGCGGATGTTTGCCAAAACCATAGTGTGAGTCTGTGTGATCTTGTCGTCCTTTAGCGTCAATGTTTCACTGTTTTTCGATTGAAATGCCTCCCAAAAAGAAGACAAAACTTATAAGCGGGCAATCGCTACTTTCGTTTGGGGGATCAGTTAACAAGCAAGCAGAAATCGACAGCACATGTGACCGAGTGAGAGGGCCTAAAATTGTTGAAATTGGCCTAAGGTTTTGTGGCTGTTTAGGCCAAATGGCCTAAAGTGAAAATTTCTAGCACCATCTCTGGTGTGCATGTGTATGCATGCATGTGTGTGTGTCAGTGATTGCATTTACTGGTAAATATGAGTAAAATACTGATTGCAAAACAAAAATACTGAAAACAATCTGACCTGTCAGTCCCAGGGACTAATACATTTTGCTAGGACTCATAAATTGTTTTAACAGAGGCTTTGGTATTGTTATTTTCACTGGCTTTTGTTTCACTGGGACTGGTTTTGACACCGGTTGTACTTTTAGGGCATTGCTGCTGATGGGACTGGTTTCCAAAATGTCTAGTGCGATCACTGTGTGTGTGTGTGTGTGCGCGTGCGTGCGTGCGTGAATGTGTGTGTGTGCATGCATGTATGTGTGTGTGTGTGTGCGTACGTGGGCGCGCGCGCACACTTGTATGCATAAATATATGCTAAACATTTTTCAACTTGCCATTTCCATTTTCAATCTACACAGTGCAGTGTTCAGACGGCAGAACGGAGATGTGAAAGTCTGTAAGTGATGGTTTGACTGATAATCAGTCGACGACAACAAAATTATTTCACTCTCTCCATCACAACCATCATGAGCATGCAGCTTCAGTTCACTCGAACCATCGTTAAAATTGACTAGGGTTGTTTCCGACGCATGTTCTTGCACTTCATCACAGTCCTCAGAAACTGATCTCTGCGCCAGAGATTTTAACATGATTTCTTTCAGTTCTCGGAGTTTCTCTGCCTCTCGCCATGGTTGATTCGGAAGTTCAGACTCCTTTGAAGCAGCAGACGATTCAGTGGATTCACTTTCACTTGATAAAAGTTTGCTAAAACAGCCTGGCACTGGAGGAAGATCCGCATTAAACGGTATGTCCATATTTTTTACTAATTAATTTCCAAAATGTTACAGTTGTAAAACGTGAACGGTGTAAGTTAAGGATAAAATCTTCAACATTCTTCACATATGATCGAAAGAGAACTTTAGACAAACACTCAATCACAACCATGGTTGAATGAGCTAGGGGACACCACTCCCCTCTACGTAAACATTTTTGTGCAATGATTTCATGAGCGTCATTGCTTCCCTTGACACATTGTTCTACGCTGAGTCCGTGGCTGAGACATCTAATTGAGTGCGTCCGCTTGATGTCATCATAATTTGCATGCATAATTTATTAACTGCTCATCCTTGAAAGATGAGATAAGATCCGGACTTCCTTACTCGTCGAACCCAATCAGATCTTCAGTTAGAAACAACAACATATCATCATCATCATATCATGGCACTTTTGCCCTCTAGATTGGTTCTATTTGTTATTTATGTTGTATCGGCATTGCAGTCGTGTTTTATTTATCTAATTTATTTAAATTTACTGAATACACAATATTTTGAAAATATCGATCTAATGAGTTCTTGAATGCATTTAGTGACGATGCATTTACTGCTTCATTTGGAAGATTATTCCATGCGTTAGTAATACGGTTAGTGAAAAAGGTTTGTGCAAATTTAGTATTAGTAGTTTTTTTAAAATTAGTTTAAAAGTATGTCCGCGGGTTATTTCATCCTCACACAGAGTTAGTAATTGTTTTGTGGTAGTATAGTCATAAAAACCACGGAGAATTTTGCATACTTCTATTAGATCACCTCTAAGTCTTCTGTATTCTAGGCTTGGTAGTTTTAAGTACGTCAGTCTTTGAGAACCTTCGCTGCACCCCTTCAACTAGATCAATATTCTTTCTTAGGTGTGGGCACCACACTGGGTTTCCATACTCTAGAACAGGTCTTACTAGAGTTTTGAATAGAGGAACCATAATATCTTTAGACTTATTAGTAATTGTTTTGACTAGTAATCCTGAAATCCGGTTTGCTTTTAGTACAGTATTATTTATGTGAGGCTCAAATCAATAAAAGTTGCTACACACATACGAATCGGATCTGAATGCAATGCGATTTTGACGATGTGAGTCATGATTCACGTGGAATTCATGTAGTAGTAATTTTGGTGTTTTACGTCCTCTCGACCCGGGAAGGCACATATGGGACATGTGTATTAGTTGGGTATGGGTAAATAAAGATAAAACATCACAGGACACATGAGGACAAGACGTGGACAAACATATAGTGGTGGGGGGGAATTCTCCTAGCTAGCAAGTTTAAAATGATCATTTGAAATGATTATGAACCGAAGTTCGAGCTTAAAATAATTTTGGAACCGAAGTTCGTGTTAAATGAATTATAAAATAGTATGGTGTAATATAAAATTCAAAATTCTTGTCTGGTCGACCGAAACAACCGATAAAGTTTAAAATTCAGGGCTACGGGGTTTAAAAACTCCAAAAGCTTGATTTTATTATTAAAAGACAAAACTGTCCTTTACTTATGTTAAAAGACTTATATTTACAGGTGTTTATTTAATCTATTTACAAAAATTTGTGAACTGTAAAAAATAGATCACGGGGCGAAGGCCCTATTTTATAAAAGTTTAAAATTATCCACTTTGGGGAGAGAACTCTCTCCCCTGGGACTTCCCTGGAGAGAGAGCAGGGGAAGGTATTTACATCGTGGATTTAGTTATTCATTTTATTAAAAAAGGATAAAGTTATATTTTAAGTTTATTATTAACATTGTGTTCCGGGAACAACAAAAGAATAGGGGGAGGGGGGATCGGAGGGTCTCAGCGCACAATGAGGGGGCGAGACAGGCGAGGGGAGCGATACGCAGGCCATCCCTGCGTCAGCACCCCCCGCAGGCCCACCCCAACAAGGGGGAGATCAACTCAACGAAAGGAAGGGTGGAAAAATAAAAGAAAGAAAAAGGTTCCCGGAACGTGAGGTGGGGCAAAATGCCTAATTACTAATTTATTCATTCATACTTTCATTCTTTCTGTGTTATCTCTGTATTTTGCGATAAGTTCGCAGCTGGAGGGGAGGCCACCCAGTCTTATCTATACGCTTAGTTAAAATGTATGGTGGGACGGGTGGGTTGATAAAAGAACATGTTGATTGGGATATAAAATTTGTAGTCTTTGGGGTAAGTTCTTTGGGGGGGTCAGGGGTGTTGGATAAATTATTTTAAAAAATGCGAATTATGTTAAAATATGTTCTGAGGATAAGATATTTATAGTTAAAATGTTGTTCCTAAAATATATAAAGGTCATATTAAAACGGGTATTGGCAATGTTGAACCCCGGCAGGCAATCGGTGAATAAGGGTGAGTTTATCGTCCAATTGATCATAGATCCTTATGGACGTTCTTCTTGAAGACTGAGCTGTCTTCTCGCAAAGGGTGTCTGGTTTTTCTAGCGTGTTCAGTGCAGCATACTACTACTACTATCGTTAGGCCCGTGAACTAAGAGGCTGTTTCGTATCTTGTCATAGATTTGGATGGCTTTCCGCTGGCTTGGCCTGGCTTTTCCTAGTCATTGCTTGATTGGCACATCTTCAAAATCCTAAGGTTTGCTTTTCGGAACCACACCCCCTGGTAATAATATGGATCCACGTGATCCAATGGGGGACCCAGTTCGGGTAGGACACCCTTGCTGGGCAATCCCCCGGCCACCCAGGCCAGAGGACAGGTGTTAAGTCTTTGGGTTCCCTTTTTGGCCTACGAGAGTAGCCTTGGAGACCCTTAGTCTTTTTCAGCGTAGGGCTTACCCCTGATCGATTTGTCGAGGTAGTTTGGCTGCTAGAACCAGGCGCCAAGACCACTCGAAATTAGGCTATCGGTCAGGACTTTCATTGGCTCGATCCCCAGGGAGGGGTGAGGCAAGAGAAAGTCGTAAGCTCTGAGGCCGTGGGTGTGCCTGTACACCCAGAGTGGTGCCGTGGTGTCAGCCAGTGCTGGACACTCGGTCAGGAGGTGGTCTAGTGAGGCGTCAGCTCCGCACTCACATGTTTTGCCAAGGAGGGCACCCATATGGCAGTTGGTTCTGAGGCGCATCAGTAACCATAGGTTCTTTCTGGGAAGTTTCGGTATTCTTGGTTTACCTAAGTCTGGGCGGTGTAGGAAGCCTCGAGACTGGCAGTAATCCTTCATGTAGTCAATTCGGGATTTGTGGACATAGGTGCGTACCTTGTTCACGACTTCGGTTTGGGAAAGTCTCAGATCGAGTGGTGCTCCGATCTGTGTGGCCGATTTTGCAGCTCTGTCTGCTAGATCGTTCCCTTTTATTCCCGAGTGGGAGGGGAGCCACATGAGGGTCAGTTCTGTTCCTTTACAGATGATTTGGTGGGCCAGGAATTTGATTTCCATTTGCAGTTCCAGTCTGCGTTTCGTGCCTCCCATTTGTAGGGCTTGGAGTGAGGATTTGGAGTCGGACAGTATGACTACTGCTCTGGGGGGCTGCGGCATGTCGTTCACTGTGTTGCACGCCATGAGGATGGCTAGCAGTTCGGCAGTGAAGATGCTGACACCGTTGTTCAGATGGAACTTTTTTGTGATTCCCAAATCTGGGATCACAAATGCACTCCCTACCTCTCCATCTTGTAGGACAGAGCCGTCCGTATAGATTTGGAGGTGGTGTTGGTACTGTTCGTGTACCATGGCTTTGGCAGTGGCAGCCAGTCGCAGTGGGTCTGTCTTTTTTGTGGATCCTGTACCTATGGATGTGATTATCCATGGTTTCTCCAGTTCCCAGGGAGGATATGTACAGATGGGTATTGGAACCACTGTATTTGGGTCAATTTGGCACTTTTCCCATATGTCTTCAGTATGGGATCGGAAGGGTTTCATCCGATTGTACTTTTTTGGCATGTTCTCTTTCTTGTGTCGTAGAAAGGCAGCTTGTCTTTCTTTGTTGTCCGCGTTTAGGACTGCCTTGACAGTATTTGGTACTGTCGAGGTGCGGACTTCAAAGTTGGCACATCGTCGGCGACACTCCTCACGGAGTGGAAGCTTTCCTGTTTCCTGATAGACTAGATCCTTGTTCGCATGACTAGGTAGTCCCAGGGCGTGCTTGAGGGCAGCTAGTTCTAGCCTTTCCAGCTGTAACCAATTGGACTTTGTGGCGTTAAAGAAGGCCTCATGTCCGTATGTGAGTTTGGAACGGACAAGTGCAATAGTCAGATGCACTAGATTTGCGGGCGTGGCCCAAGTTTCTTTGCTGAGAAACTTGATGTAGCCGACAGCTCTGCCGGCTTTGGCTGTTAGGTTCCTGATGTGGGTTGTCCAAGTCAAGTCTTTAGTGATGGTCACACCCAGGAACTTGACTTGTTCGCTGGGTTTGATTGTGAGTCCATCCAGCATTATTGACTCTTTGGTTCTTCGTTTTCCCATTTTGGGTTCGAAGACCATGAACACTGTCTTTTCTGCGGACAGTTGGAATCCGTTTGTTTCCATGTATGCACTGGTGGTATCGATACTTCTTTGGAGGAATTCCAGTTTGTCTCTCTCGAAATAGGCCACATCGGTCCATATGGCCAAGTCATCGGCATATAGTGCGATGTTGAGTTTGTAGTCTTTTAGGTTTCCCTTCTTGGAGTAGGTAACATTTGCATCAATGTCCCTTTGGATCACTTTGTCCAGATCATGAAGCATGATGCTGAATAGTAGTGGGGCGATCACACTGCCTTGAGGTACTCCCATGTCTAGGGTATGAGTCACTGATATGGCTGAGCCAACTTTGACTGCCATTTGTCGGTTTGTCAGGAAGGTTCTGACAAAGTGGTAGAGTCGGCCGTTGATGCCCAGTTTTTGCATCTTGTCTAGCAGTTTGGCATGCCAGACCGAGTCAAATGCCTTTTTGATGTCAAAGAAGGCAGCGAGGGTCTTTTTGGTTTTTCTGAAACCATTTTTGATGTGTTCAACAAGGCCCACAACGTGCTCGATGCAGTTTCTTCCTTTCCGGAAGCCCGCTTGACATGTCGGGAGTATGTCATTTTTGTCCAGGTAGTACTCGAGTCTGAGTTTGACTACTTTCTCGTACACCTTTCCGAGGTGGGGGGTCAGAGCAATTGGTCTATAGCTGGTTGGGAGCTTGGGTGATTTGCCTTCTTTTGGGAGGGCGCACACTTGGGCTTCTTTCCAGGCTACAGGGATCGTACTTGTGGACCAGCATTTCTGATAAAATGCGTGAAGCACTTTTCGCATCGGTTTTGTGAATCGGCGGATCATGTGGTATGAAATCGGGTCTGCCCCTGCGGCTTTGCTGCCCGTTCCTATCCCGTCTATCACCGATATCACTTCTTCGATCGTGAGGTCACTGTTGAAGGGAGCAGTGTTGTCGCTTAACACTGGTTCTTCAAAGTTGGCTTCCTCTTCTAGTCTTTTTTGGATCCTCTCTTCAGGGAGATGCTCTGTTTGGCTTGCTCGGGCGAAGACATTAGCTAGCGCGTCTGCCTTTTCTTGCGTGTTACGAGTGAGTTGGCCATCTATAAGGAGTGACCTCTCAGCTGGGCGGGAGCGCCGTTTGAGTATTCTGATCTTCCTCCACATTTTGGAGGCATCCCGTGAGTCTCGGACTTCTTCTCGGCAGAAGTTTTCCCAGTGCGTTTGTCGAACACTGTCCACCGTATTTTGGCATGCTGCTGTGGCCTCTGTGAGCGCATCTTCGTTTGGTTTTGATACGTCTAGTTGGTATCTTCTTAGAGCGTATCTTTTGTCAGATGTGGCTTTATCGCACTCTTCATTCCACCATTCCGAGGTGAACTGATGTTTCCCGTTGGTTTTGGGGACCCTTTTGGGGATTGCTGCGTCAGCTGCTCTGAGAACCATCTGCCTGATGTTCTCATAGTACGTCTCGATATCCTGGTCTTGTGGGTCATGTATGAGACATTCCGCGTCAAGACAGGATTGGAAGCATTCCCAATTTGCTTTGTCATGCTGGTATCTCGGTTCTTTGTCATTGTCTGTTTGGGCATAAGGGTCTGATCCTCCGACTACAATGTGTAGTGGCAGGTGGTCAGATTGTAGGTTGTCAAAACCTGTGTCCCATTCGGCATCCAATTGTAGATCTGGGGAGACCATTGTGAGGTCTATAGCAGAACAGCGCTGCATATTTCGTGCAAGGCGGGTGAATCGGCCATCATTCAGAATAGTCAAGTTAGAGTCCAAGACAGTATTGGCCAGATGTTCCCCACGGTTTTGGGTTTGGCCTGCGTCCCACTGTCTGTGGCTGACATTGAAGTCACCTGCCACCACCCAACTGTTCTCGTCTGTGGCGATTGTTTTTAGCCAGTGTACGTCCATCTCGCTCTGGCTGCCTTCTGGGTAGTAGACATTCACCAGGTTTGTTTGCTTGGTACCGGTAGTAGGAATGTAGATCCCGCAGGTGGAGAGTCTACAGTCTACTTCGCCTGTGGGGACGTCCAGTTCTTGATATGTCAGTCGCGTGCTGACATATGTTGCAACCATGACTCTATCGTTTTCGGTTCCCACCGTTGGTGGGTGGTAGTATCCCTCAAGCTTAGGGAGTGCGCTTTTTGCCACGTTCAGTGACTGAAGCATTAGTATGTCTGTATTCGGCAGGTCCTGCAGGTATTTCAATAGAAAGGGGGCCTTTCTATTTATGGACCTGCAGTTCCATTGAAGCACAGACAGTTTTTGCTTCCTGTTCTGTTCCTCTTTATTGCATTGCTTCTCCATTCTGGAGTTCATTTTGGGGTCCTTTTCCAGTGGCCAGGGTGGTGAGCAAGCTCAGGAAGCCCTGCAGTTTGTCACCCCCGATGACTGAGAGCAACTGAGTGAGCAGGGCACAGATGTCTTGTGTGCCCGCCTCTGCAGTTTTTGCAGAGGTTTGGTTTGCTTCCAGGCGTCTGAGGCGCGCCTGTAGATCTTTGTTTTCCTTACGGAGTTTTTGTATTTCCGTTTCGGCAGGGACCAGATCTTTCTTGGGCCTGGGCTCTTCGATCACTGTTGTCGCCTGCTCACTGTCATTGCCGACAGTCTCCGTGGGTGACTTGTGCGTGGGGGTGGGTTTAGCGTTGGGTGCTGTACCACTTTTTGTAATCTGAGCGTAGCTCAGCCCTGCTTTGGGGGTAACTTTGGAAGTTACTCTGGGTCTCCTCGATTGTGTTTTGGGCATGTCCGGGTTTCCTCCGGCCGCTTTGTTAGCCATGACTTTGATGGCTTCCTGGTGCGCCTGGGCTCTTGGCATGTATGCTGCCGCCCTGATCTCATTTGCGATAGTCCACTGTTGTTTTAGTGGACATTTAGGAGACATTGCGGAATGCTCTCCCTTGCAGTTGATACACCGCAGCTTGGGTGAGGGACAGTCTTTCCCTTTGTGATCGGTTTGGCCGCACGAGGTGCAGTTGGGTTTGTATGGGCATTCCCGACGGATGTGCCCCAGTCTGTGACACAAGTAGCATTGTGTCACTGCCCTTTTGAATGGCAAGACTGCGTATTCTTGCCGGCGCAGGGTGAGCGTGGCAGGTAGTTTCTGTGCCTGGAGCACCACTCTAAATTTTTTAGAGGGTTCTCCATTTGCCAGTTTGAGGCGGGTGGCCTCTTTTATCCTGCAGGCTACAATTCGATGCTCCGTGTCGTGGGAGCGTTCGTGTGCCTCTTTGACCTGCGCTGGGGTCACATGCAGAGGGATGTTCCCAATGACTCCTTCTACTGTGGGGACCGGTATATAGCACTTTACCGGGATGTCCCCAATTTTTGTTGTTCCACGGAGCTTCGCCTGCTGCCGTTGGCTGACACAGCCCACAATGACTGTGCCTTTCATGCTGTTGGGTCGAATGCTTAGGACTTCGCCGGCAATGTCCCTGATTAGGCTGCTCAGGGCCCACTTTGCCTGTATCAGTGTCTGTTTGCCCTCCTTCTTGTCGACTATGACAAGGGGGTGATCCTGGAGGACCGGCGCGGTCCCTTTTGTGACTGGGTTCGGTAGCCTTCGGCTATTCCCTTTGCCACCACTGATAGCTGGCTTTGTGGGAACGGTTAGTTCCACTGCCGCGTTTTCTTTGGCTATGTCGAGCAGTAATTGTGTTGTTACACTGGGTATATTGATATTACCCAGTTCTGGGCTGCTCATCGAGCGTGCCAGTTTTGGTGGTGTCTGGGCAGCTTTGCCCTGCTTTTCGGACTCGTGGGGTATAGGCGCACCTTTTCCCTTGCTTGGTTGTTCACTAGGGCTATCAGTGATAACCCTTTTTTGCTTTTTACGGGATTGTGTCTGCCACTTAGGGCAATCCCATTCACCTTCTGTGGTGACCGTTTTCACCGATGAGTCATCACTGATCTCACTGGTAGTTCTTTTTCTTGATAGCCTGCTATCAGATGCGGTTTCCTCCTCCATGGCTTCCGAGCCAGGAGGGGAGGCGGGTGAGTCTGCCAGGGGGGCAGAGTGCTCAGAGCCGAGCATTCTTATCCCCCTTGCTGGTTGCCCAGAGCCGGGCTGCGGTATCAGGGGAGGGGACCCATGGCTGGGTGCACCCTCGGTTGGGTTGGTGGGAGCAGCTTGACTGCTCATAGCCACCGAGAAAAAATAGAAACGTGAAAGATAGTTGTAGGCAGAGCTAGAGAAGAAAAGATCCCAAAAGGATGTCCGTGGACTTCAGTTCCTCTCACTGTGAGGTGTGAGAAAGAGGAGCCGTATGGTGGATAGAAGAACGTGAGAACAGAATAGTGTGTAGACAGAAAAATTCGAACCAAGCCGCGTTGTTCTGCTTGTAGAGGTGAAGGTGATCCAGTCACGTTAACGTGGCGGTTTTTCCTCTTCGTCTCTGTAACGTTTTACACACTCAGTCCTAAAAAGGACTTAGTGTGCAAGTTGTGGTGGGTGAGTCCTCCTTGTAGTAGTGTGAGTCCTCCTTGTAGTAGTGGTCGTCGAGTTGAGTCCTCCTTGTAGTAGTAGTCGTCGAGTCGAGTCCTCCTTGTAGTAGGGGGCGTCGAGTCGAGTCCTCCTTGTAGTAGGGGGCGTCGAGTCGAGTCCTCCTTGTTGCTCTGCAGTACACCAGCATGCGGTCAGTTGATCCGTGTTGCGGTGTAGCCCACGTGTGCGTCGCAGCTCAGCTAGCCAGCCCGTCGCTAGTTGTGTGCTTGTCGGGATACAAGCACAGAATGGCAATCGGTGACCGTGGTGCATCTTAAAAGTAGTAATGGGGTGTGTGTTTGTTTTGGTCCTCTTCGTTAAGCGAGAGGACCAATAAAAAGCGTTGTAAAATTTTGACAGTGAAGTACTACACGAATATTCGCGATAAGAGGTGTCCATTACGTAGCTTGTTTCTATCTTTTATATTGGCCAGGACCAATGAAAACACTGTAAGGTTTGCCATGCTTGGCTCTATAATTTATTGATGGTTATAAGGCAGAGACTTACAATTTTTATTATGTCATCATCATTCCACTGAGCTCTTTCCATGGGAGAGGTCGCAATTCACAAGCGCTCCAGTTTTGCACGTTCTCTAAAGACGCGACGGGTCAGCCAGCTGAATTGAAACTCAAGCGAGAAAAAACCGGCCTACCTGCCTACGCCGTTGATCAAAGATCAACTTAAAACCAAGAGAGGGAAGGTGAAGGAGAAAGACAAAGAACAAAAACCAGAAAGTGACGTAGCTGCCTACTACGAACTGCCAACCACCCCCAACTTCATACGAGGGATCAACACCCCCTCATCCACGCCCTCGACTACAACTGAGCTGCAGGGACAGCGTCTGTGGCGGTGGGACCCACCTTTTCCATCTGGTACCCCACCTGGGTGGGCTTTGCTCTTCCTGCTGTCTTGGTGCCTCCAGTCTGCTCTACATGCTTCGGAGTGAGTTGCTACAACCCTCTCCTATCTAGTATTGTAGGGAAATCAGGGAGACACTGCTGTCAGCCAGGGGACACTGCCGAACCCCCAAAGTAAAATTAAATTTTTCCACTGCCCAGTTAGTCAGAAAATGTAGTCTTTCCTTTATTCGTGTCTTTTTTTTGCTTTAAAGTTTCCGGGCTCGCATTTTGTGTAGTATATGTTAGAAATAAACCTAGTCACTTTGTATTTAGATTGATTTTTAGACTAGAGTACCCGACATGTCTCACGCGTCTCCGAAGAAAGGGGCTGACTCGAGTCAGCCCACAGCCATTTTACTTTCGCGATCCGATTCCGAGTCCTCCGAGAGTCTCGAGTCCCCCGAGTCCCCCGTCTTCAACGATAGTCCAACAGAACTTCAAACAAGAGAGGTAGGGAACTCCACCCTCTACTACTCCCCAGAAAAAGAACAACTTATCCTCACCCCCCATCGAAAAAGACCAAGAGCCCCAAGAGGCTCCCAATCGACAGACGATGATGTCGTCCATCCTAGTGGGAAAAAACCCAAAACCCCAGTACAGTCAGAAATAGATCTGTCCTCCAAGGAGGCCCCAAAACCCCAAAGAGAAAGACCAAAAGCCAGAATAAGCCTGAACATGAACGCCCCAAACCCACAAAAAACCAGCTCCCCCTCGCGACCTTCCGAAGGCTCCTCCGGCCCGATTTCCGAAGCTACCCCCCCCCTGGGGGAGGAGGAGGAGCCAGCCGCGATGGACACAAATCAAAACAATGAAGTTATCTCGATCTGGGGAGCCCCCCAGGCTTCCCCCCAACACACCGTAGCTACAGATGAACCCCCCCGTCTCTCACAGAAAGTGGACCCCCGGCCCACTGCACAACAACATGTCAGACAAGACCGCCAAAATAGCAAAAAAAGAAACAACACCTCCAACGATCTTCCGCCCGAGTTTCTCAAACACCCTGTCAAAGTTCAAGACCTGCGTTCCGGGCAAGCCACCCTCCGAGGCCTCGGCCCTACCACCTCTTACCAAATGTGGCAAAATACAATAGGGCCCATTCAGAGTCAACGCGCACTACCTGATAACTGTTGGCTGATCGGCTGCCAGTCAGCCAAACAACAACAAAAATTGGCCGAGATGCAAACCGTCGCAGGCATCAACATTAAATGCACCATCCCCTCTGCAACCACTGAGGGAGTCATAAAAGGGATTCCGCTAGCGGAGAGCGTGTCTGACATGCTCCCGCACATCCCAGAGGCCAAATATGCCCTTAGGCTCAAGAACCGCGACGGCACTGAGTCAAGAGCAATCAAAATAACTTTCACATGCACATATCTCCCTGATTTCGTTAAAATCAATGCCATGGAGTACAGGGTGCACACTTACGTAGCCCCTGTACGAAAATGCCAAAAGTGCGCGCGACTCGGACATACGGCTACGCAATGTCGCGCCGAGAAAAAGACTTGCGCTCGTTGCGCTCAAACAGGACATCTCGCTGCCGAGTGCTCTTCCGCCGTACGTAAATGCATTAACTGCTCTGGAGATCACTCGGCAGCTTACGCGGGATGTCCTCAGTACAAACTCCGTCTCAGAGCCAATAAGTTCCGGGGTGAGGCCTTCATCCCCTACGCCGAAGCAATAAGAAGAGCCAAGGCGACCATCGAACAAGACAACAAATACAAACAAAAACAAAGCAGTCTCCCCCCCCCTTCCCCCCCACCTCCCATCATTGACCCATCCTGGAGAACTGACGACTTTCAACAACCTCCTGACCCCAACAGTTATGCAAGTAAAGTTAAAGCTATCCCCCTCAGAAAACCAACCCCCGCCCCTCGTACCAACATCACGCGACCCAAAATCAACATCCTACAAAAAGACCCACCAGCCCCACCAGTACCCGCCCAAACAAAAAGTTACTCCCTTACCAGAGGTAGACCGACAAGTTTCAGACGAAGACTCCCTTCCTACCAAGCCACACAATACAAACTTAAGGCCCAACTTCTCAGAGAATCCCGAGCAAAAAACCTGACTGAACAACGCATACAAGAAATAGTGACAGAACAAATCACAAAACAAACTGACCTGATGATGAAGAAACTTGACAGCCACCTAACACAACTAGTAAAGGCACTGACAGACAAACTGACAACCCACCAACCAACCCCCCCCCCCCCCCCCACCCCCCCCCCCCCACTCCCATCATCGAACTCGACCTTAGTAACACAGACTTAAGAAACAAAAGCTCAGGAGAACAATTCATGACGCAGATACTCACAGAGATAGCCAAAGCCCGAACCTCCACCAAACCACTCACTCTCGTAGAGGGACTCAGGTCCCTCTTGCCACAATCCATGTTCTCAAAACCACTAGACACATCCCCCTCATCCAACTGCATGAGAATCGCCCAATTTATTTGCCGCCCCGACCAAGAACAAATGGAAGCAAAAAAACGAAGACAGTCCGCACAGACAAAGAACAAACTAGTCCTCCCCCAGCCCGCCCTTCGCTGCTGAGGGCACCCCACAGAACCACAACAAACCTACTACACAAACCAATCCCCCCCCCACTACCACACTTAAGTCCCTCAATCTACTACAATGGAACTGCCGCGCAATAACACCCAATTTCCCCTTTCTTCTCAACTTCCTTGCAACAAATACCACACAATTCCAAATTATCTGCTTACAATCACTAAAAGTCCCATACTCCAAACTGCCAAAAATAGACGGCTTCTGCCATCCACCAGGGGTCAGCAACTTTAAAGGCAATGTACAAACAGCCACTTATATCCATCAAAATATTCAACACCAATACATACCCTCCCCCATACAAAACCTCCCCCCAGTAGTTTATTCCAATACCACCCAAGTCACATTAAACAATAAACCCACCCAAATTATCAATACCTATTTCCCCCAAGGTTATAATAAAATGCCCTCTGAAGACTGGATTGCCTCCCTCCCCTCCTCTGAAACATGGGTCGTGGTCGGTGACTTCAACGCACACCACCCAGCATGGGAAAAAGTCACGACCACACACTCCCAAGGAGGACAGACTCTTTTTACTGATATTCTAAACTCAAACCTTACCCTGTTAAATGACGGCTCTACCACTCGATACCCTGACAACCCAACAAACAATCCCTCAGCTATTGATCTAACCCTAGCTAGCCCCCAACTTCTAACCGAATTCTCATGGACCCCCCAAGTAGACCCCCTAGGATCTGATCACAAACCTATTGTTATTTCCCTTACAGTTGAAATTGAGATTTCCGACGACCCCCCGCCCCCCCCCCCCCCCTACAACTTTGAGAAAGCCAACTGGCAACAATTTAAAACATTACTCAATACATATACTCAGGAAGACCTACAAAACTCTAACTTAGAAACACATTACGATAATATAAAAACAGCCATCACCACAGCAGCAGACACCTCCATCCCCAAATCATCCCCGAACACTAATTACCAAATAAAAAACAACCCCTGGTGGAATAACGAATGTGCGGAGGCCGTCCAACAAAAACACTCTGCAAGTAACACCTTCAACCACCAACCCTCTCATCCCAACCACCAAAATAAACGCAAAGCAGAAAAACACAGCAAAAAGATGGTCGCCAAGGCAAAATTAGAATATTTCACAAATGAACAAATTTTATCCTTTAAAGACCTAAATAACGCATGGAAACGCCTACGTAGAATTAAAGCGGGAGGCAAACCGAAAACACCAAGAATTCTCTGTCCTATCACTAACTCACTTACCAAAACAAATTTACAAACAGCCAACGTCCTGGCCGAGACATTCGCCAAAGCCAGCCAAACAAAACACCTTCCCCCCGCCGAACAACAAAAACGAAACTCAATCCCCCTCCCCCCCAAATCTACAAATAACTCTAACTGTATTAATGCCCCCTTAAAACTAGCCGAGCTTGCTACGGCCCTTCGAAACATTAAAAAAGTCAACAAAGCAACAGGAGATGACCCTATCTCCTATAGAATGCTCAAACAACTACCCCCTTCATTTCTATCTATCCTTAACCAATTTTACTCTAGGTGTTGGGAGAGTGGGGAAGTGCCCCAGGCATGGAAATGTGCACAGGTAGTCGGGATCCTGAAGAATGGAAAACCAAGGCAGGATCCCAAGAGCTACCGCCCCATCTCCCTCACCCCTCACCTAGGTAAAGTGTACGAAAGAATCGTACGTTCACGACTAGAATATCACTTACAAAAGAATAACTTACTCCCCCAAGTACAGGCAGGATTTAGAAAGTACAGAAGTTGCACCGAACAAATTGTTAAACTCACCTCCCACGCCAGAAAAGCCTTCGCCCGCCAGAAGAGCATGTTGGTCACCTTCTTTGACATAAAAGGCGCTTATGACACTGTCTGGCATGGGAGGTTGCTTCAAAAAATTAGCAAGCTCGGCATCGAAGGAAACCTCTTCAATTTCATAAAAGCTTTCTTAAATAACCGATCAATTAAAGTAAGGGTGGGCCAGTCCCTCTCAGACAGTCACTCGCTGGATATGGGGGTGCCCCAGGGTAGCATAGTTGCCCCCACCCTCTTCAATATTATGCTAGCAGATATAAATAAAACAAACATCAACAACAATAAACTTAGTATGTACGCAGACGATATAGCCACCTGGACACCCACACAGAAAACACTCAACCAGAAAAAACTCAAGGAAGCCCTTAAACAACACCAAAAACAAACAGACTCGATAGCCCACTACTTACAAGATAACGGTTTCTCACTAGCTCCAAATAAATGCATCTTCATAATACTAACTAACATTAGAAAACCCTCAATTAACTACAACCTCTCAATCAATATCAATGGACAACCAGTATTTGCATCCAACACCGCCAAATTCCTAGGAGTGGTCATAAAATACAATCTTTCCTGGACTGAACACATCAACTACATAACTAGGAAAGCCTACAAAACCTTAAACTTCATTAAAATGATCTCCTTAGAAAAATGGGCACAAAATCCCAAAATATTAGCAAACCTAGTCAGATCTCTCGTCCGCAGTCAATTAGTATATGGTATAGAAGCAATGCACTCCTTAACAACACACGATCTAAAATTATTACAAAGAATAGAAATCCGCGGCCTAAAAATAGCTCTGGGGCTTCCCCGTTATGCGGTGACTGATCTTATCTACCGAGACGTGGGCTGGCTCCCACTACGCAAACTAGTAAAACTTAACTGCTCCATCCTTCTCCCCCGTATATACGCTACCCAAATGTACACAGACTTTGAATTTTATGACAATTTTTCAGACCCTTACTACCTCACTCCCACCCTGACCATATAACCAAACATCCTTCCCTATACCATAAAACTATCCCCATAACTAAATACACTGAAGACCTGTTCCACGAGGCAGGAGTAAACATAGAGGGAGTCTCCACTCACCCAACATATGATTACCCACAGTGGGAGGTGACCCCCATAACAATAGACACCTCCCTACATGAACAATACTCCAAACAAGATGACCCAAACAGACTAAAAATAGCAGCACTAGAAAAAATTCACAGTCTCAAACACAATCTTCTTATATACACAGATGGATCAAAAATCAACCAACATACAGGCTGCGCTTTCACTATCCCAGATCTAAAAGTAACTAAATCGTTCCAACTCAATAATAATATATCAATTTTTAGTGCCGAACTCTGGGCTATACTAGAAGCATGCTCATACACTAATAACTTCCCAAACCCCCCACGGAGTGTAGTCATACTAACAGACTCTCTTTCATCTATACAAGCTCTAGTGGGGGACACCAACAATAGACGCTCTATCATACAAGAAATTAAATTCCTTATACATCAAATCACAATTAAAGGAACCGACATCTCGCTAGGCTGGATCCCTTCCCACTGTGGCCTATACGGCAACGACCAGGCCGACGGGGCCGCCAAAGAGGCGGCCCTCGGTCGGTCCGGAACCAAAACTAATATTAAACTTTCAACCTCTGAAATTAAATCAGTACTAAAGAAAACTTCGTTCCAGGTGTGGGCTCGGGAACTTGAGACCCGTTGTGCGGTCCACTCCTGGGACCATCAAATTGTGACAGGGGGTCTTTTCCCCCCCGTACCTAGGCCCGTTCTATCCATGATTTACAGACTTAGAACCGAGGCCACATACAATAAATTTCAAGAACTAAAATGTGAATGTGGAGACTTTCTCACAGTAGACCACTTATTTACACAATGCCATATTATAACCCCCGAATTAGATAAATTAGTAACAAAACTCAAAACAAACAAGATCCCCTTCACAAAACAAATAATCATACAAAGCCAAACAGATGACTGGCAAGCAATAATATGGCTGGCCGAGGCCCTCGGCCAGGCTTCCTTTGGACACCACTTCTAAATCTATCTCTCACTTCTTCAAATGTAGCCCCTCCCCGTGACCCCTGGTCTGGTGTATGCTGCCTCTCCAATGGGTCTCTCTCCCACTTCCTAGTGACTCGGGTGGCTCCCCCCCGTCGGCCGGGGGCCGGGCGGGGGTGTAGGTCGACACGGAACCCTATCGGCTCCCCTTTACTGTCGCCGCTCCTTCTGGCCGGTGTCCCGGCCGGTGGGGGGCGTCACCTTGGCCCCTCTCGCCCCCAACTTCCAACTGGTCCTTGTCTCCGGGGGCAAGTGAGTCGCCGGGGGGTGCCGTCCGGGTCAGTACGCCCGATTGCCTCTACCAGGGGCGTGCGGGCCCGGGCGGCGCCCCCCGGAGGCTCCCCCCCCGGAATGAGCGGCATCTCCCTGGACCGGTCCCCAGGTCTAGCCAACCACTACCCACTCCCCCTCCCCCCAGAGACCCGGATGGAGAGGTTTTGTCACATCGCAGGGGTTCACAAATCCCCAACTTCTGTTGGGGATCCCCCCCTCCCCCCCTTTTCCTTCTATTGTCCCTTCATAGGGGGCCAGTCCAAGCCCCCTCCCCCCTCTCTATGGGCTACAAACCTTTCTACACAACAACTTACACTAACTTACACATAACTTAATATGCCTCCCGCGGAAGGTCCTCGCCTCGGGACTTGGCAAACAAGCCTTATCTTTCCGCTGACTGGCAGTCGTTCTCTTTTAAACATAATTTTAATACAGACCCCTTTTACCAATTCATAACTGAAAACATCTCATTTTACAAACAATAGATTTTATCGGAGTTTTAACCCCCGGACTGCCCACGGGTCTCCAAGGGTGAGCTCTACGCCTAAAACAAACATCGAATACCCGGTTCGCAGGTCACCCCCTACCCCCCTCTCTATTATTATTTAAAACCAAAAGTTAAATATTAAAGTAGTACTCATAAAATTCACCCCCACCTAACACTAAATGCACGAAATATTTCGTCTCCTCAGCCACACAAGCCACCATTTTAACCCACCTTTCTTTTAGACACCACTCACCTGATTATTTTATACAACGATCGCCGTTTATGCATGCCCTTTTATTCTTCGAACTCGGTTTTAACAATGTATATATTTTACCGTCGAGGAAATGGCTGTATAAAGGCATGTCGGATGTACATACTTGTATATATTTTAAATTTAATATGTCAATTTTTCTCTTTTTTAAATCCGCAGTATTTTAGGGCATAGGGAACCCCACGTTTTAGATGGGAGACCGCCCTCTGCGGGATTAGTTAGTTAGAACAATAAAGAGATTATTTTAACCTGTATATAATAGATAGAGCAACAGCCAAAAGAATAAGTCATTGCACACTCACACTACAGGTCAGAGGTTCGAACCCGGCCCAACATCCCTTTTTTTCCGATTTAGCCTCC
>CM065688.1:8270813-8288692 GCA_017654935.2 Phymorhynchus buccinoides | reverse complement strand
GGGGGGGGGCAGGGGGGAGAGGGGGGGGGGGGGGGAGAGAGGGGAGGCGACAAGAGAGAAAACGTTTCACTCTTGACCTTTACCTAGTATAGTAAGGCCATAGTATGAGTATAGAGTACAGTTAGTTATATGTTATGAGTAATAGTGTGGCGACTTGCCTCTATTGGCTCTGGTTGCTAGCTCGAAAGCCTAAGGCCTAAGGACACCCGTCGCGCTTATAAACCGGTCCCTTTCCATCATATTTGCTCTGGTTTTTATTTGTTTTGCGATAAGCGATCGTCGGTCCTTTTAGAAGAGTCTGTGATGATGTTATATTCAAGTCATCTCATGTTTAGCAGTGAAAAATAGTTGACGTTAAGGCGATTTTTCATTCATGCTATCTTTTTGTGCAACGATGAGGAGATTTTTTTTTTGAAAGTATTTAGATGTTAGTGTGGAGGGTGTGGCTTCCTTTTTATACAAGGTTTTAGGGGTGGGTGGGTGTTTTAAGCTAAACCATCAAATAATTCCAATGAGGTTGTGATTCGGCAACTAGCAACTGAAACAACGGTAGTCTATCACTGGGAAGTGTGTTCAACTAAAACAGCATTGTTGTTTTTAAGTTTTTGTTTTCTCATTTTTTTTAATTACTTACCCGTAAGTATGGTGTTTACACGTCTGTGCGTGTCCTGGGTTATTAGTAGAGCGAGCTAATGATGTAAATGTAAGTGGTAGAGCGATTCTTTCTTCTATCTTGCGTATGGAATTCTAGTGTGCTTGGTTGCATGCAACAAATGGAAAATGTGTAAAACACTCTAAAGGGAAATCCAAAATGCCTATCAGTGTTATATGTCTGTAAGGTTGCCTTAAAAAATTGTACATCTTATTATTTATAGGTCTCCCTAACCACGTCCTTTCCTTAAATGAATGAGGTTTTAACTATATTTTTGCTGCATCTAAGTTTGTTCCTTGTACATTCCTTTCCAAGTGTTGGATTGAGAGTGATGTTGGCTTGATCATAGATTTTGATTCCTAGCCGCCTACTGATCATAACAGTTGATTCCAGTACACCTTGTATGTTTTACTGATTTCAGTTTGACAACTGAAACTCTTGTTATTAGTGCTATTGTACAAAGGCGGCCTCCTAGCCGGTTGGGATCGTACTAATTCCCTGCCGGCTGAAGCTCCTTGTCTCTAAGCCATAGAGACCTAATTCCACCTTCTCCTGTGATTATCAGCAGTGCATCGTGGTCAGGACGTTTATCCCTGACTTCCACAAGCTGCACTGATGGGGCCGCCTGCAAAGTCGCCACCGACATCCAGAATCCGTGAGGAGACCATGCCTGTGCCGTGCCATCCCGCAACGCCTCATCAGGAGAGATTGGGAAGGTGCAGTCGCTTCACACGCAGACTCACCTTAGTCTCCGACATTTACATCTCGAACTATGTTTGATATATGTTGATTTTCATGCTTCAAGTTCCTCCCGCCCCCACCGTCCGCAAATGTTTTTTCTTATTCCATGTCTCGTGTTTTTCCGCCACCCAAAATCTTTAGTGTCCTCCAAATGGGTTTATTTGCGTTGTCCCCCACACCCAGCATTAAAATATAGGTTCCAGTCGTCAGTCCACTTCTGGAGGTTATTCAAGTCACTTTGTATAGTATTGTTTTCTGTTGTATTGTTATAAATCTTTGTGTCGTCTGCAAATATTTTGCATGTGCTTTGTATAAAATTTGGTAAATCATTGATAAAAATTGTAAATAAGACTGGTCCGAGGATACTGCCCTGGGGGATACCACTTAAAACATCATTTTTTTCAGAGTATTCTGAACCAACTCGAACACTTTGTTTCCGTCCACTTAAAAATGATCGAACCCACTGAAGTATATTATCGCAGATACCATATGCATTCATTTTTAGAAGAAGTCTTTCGTGTGGTACTGTATCGAAGGCCTTTTGGAAAGTTAACGGCAGAACGTTAGGCCCAACAGTACATAGAACGTGATATTAGACGTATTTTTAATATGATTTCGTGCATGTTCGTGGTGAGAGTATATGTGCTCTTGTGAGGCACGTGCACACACGCACAAACACACATGCGCGCGCGCACACACATCCGTATGTACGCACACACGCGCACATAACACGCATTCGCACGCGCGCGCACACAAACCCTTGACACCCGGGAATTTTGCCATGATAGGCCCATAGGGACATTCCACGTTAGGACGAAAGGAACATTCCACGTTAGGACGAACACGAGTTTTCCACGTTAGGCCCAAGGGGGACATTCCACGTTAGGACGAAATGCACATTCCACATTGGGCCTAACAGGATTTTTTTTTTTTAATTCCACATTAGGACGAAATGCACATTCCACATTAGGCCGAAGGGGAGTTTTGCCATGTTAGGCCCAATGGGACATTCCACGTTAGGACGAAATGTCCAAGACACCATTTTTCTTTCCACCTTAGGCCGATTTTGCACTTTTTCCACGTTAGGACGAACTGTATTTTCCACGTTATTCCAGGAACCCTACTCGTCCTCATTAGGCCTACATTAATCAAACTTGCACAAACTTTAACCCAACTCAAAACCCTTCTTGACAATTAGTAAATTACCCTACAATGTCAGAAATACACTGTGAGTATTGCTTTTCTAAAACAACTCGAGTATGTTGAATAATACTGAACTAAAACTGGAAGAATACTGAAGAGGCCGCAATGCTTCGATGTCCTAAAGACCCTTGGGTCAACACGTAATGAGCAGAGAATGAATAAGAAAAGGAAGTGTGTTATTCATACTGCTTTGTATGATAACTTCATCAAATTTGTGACGAGGGAAGGAATGAGCGTGAAGTCTCTAGGGGAAGACTTTTAAAGTGTTACATTTTTCAATGATAAAATTTTCCTTTAGCCCACTTCTCTAGGGTGTGGGAGATGAGCAACTTTCCCGGCCCTTTTTCATCTAATAGATTTATATTTTTGCCCGGGTTCAAAAACAAATGCAAAAGAAAGGGGAAAAAATGAAAGAACAGAACAGAAAATTAAAAACGAAAATGAAGGCAGAAGTGGTGTGAGTTGCATGATGAGCGAGCAAGATAGCGGAGAGCAGATGAATGATTGGGTGTGGAGAGTAACATATTTGTTTAAACGTAAATTTCTGTTTCATGTTTTAAATCAATATTTTAAGGCAGGGTGAATACGAGTTCTGGCTTGTATGATTGAAGGAAATACAAGTGGTAGTTTTGCTCTAAATGACAGACAGAGATAAGTAGGTTTTCACATGAAAATTACAAAACTTCCACTCTCATCAGTCGGACCAAAGGGTTCAGAATTAGTTGTACACTTGTATTTTATTTACTCACAAATCTGCATAACAGATTATGAAGCAATAAAAAAAAAAGCAGCTCAGTGGCGCCAAAACAAAATATGCATGAAAAATGAAATCCGAAAGGATTATACAAGACTTTTGTCTGTCTGAAAAGTTTAGCCCCAAGCCGGAAGGGTCACTAATATTATGAAGTGTCCGGGGTAGTTAGAATGATTTGCACTGTCCCAAGGACTTAGCTTAAATTAAGTTTCCTCTGTCGGGATCGGTGAGTGCTGGGGTGACTAGGCTGGCTCTTCAGGTGAGAGTTCGCCCAGTAGTCCTGGATGAGGCGTCGCGGGATGGCACAGCACAGGTGTGGTCTCCTCGCGGGTTCTGGGTGCGGTGGCGACTTGGTTGCAGCACTGCCTTGGTAGTCGTGAGTCAGAGGTTATGCTTCCTGACCATGATGCCCTGCTGAGAATCACAGGAGATATGGGCTTCAGCCGGCGGGGATTAGTGGATCGCAACCGGCTAGAAGGCCGCCCTTGTACAATAGCACTATGAAGACTAATATGAATTTCAGTTGTCAAACTGAAATAAAACATGACATGTGTACTGGAATCAACTGTTTATGATTCAGTAACAAGCTAGATCAAAATTTATGATCAATCAAGCAAGCAAACATCATTCTCAGTCCAACACTTGGAAAGGAATGTAACATGAACAAATCAAAAGCTGCAAGTTTGCAACCAAGTATTTTCACAGATACACATGTATGTATAAAAAAAGATAAATAAGAGTAGGCATAGAATCCGGTTCTTGCACCAAAAGAGTTAAAGTCAAAATCAAACACAAGAATGAACATGTGCACATAATTATACCAGCATATTTACCAATTCTTTTCACTGACACCTCTACTACTTACTCAACTTGGAACATAGGATCTGCATCAAAAAAAATAGAATCAAACAAAAGTAAATATAAAGCAATTTTTTTATATCCCAAACACATTCAATATTATTACGAGTTGGGCTAATAGTATTACTGGCAGGTAACAGCAGAGGGTTTGTTCCTACAATGTTGACTCAGCCTTGTTTTAGTTTGCTTGTGACTAGACTAAGAGTTTTGCCACCCACTATGCATATCCCACTTAATTTCAAATCTACTGGGTATTTTTATTGGCTGGGTAGTAGACAAGAGAGAACGCTACAGATCACGCCTCTTAGTATAAACCGCTGTCACATGCTTACAGTGACGTCACATGCCTACGACTGCGACTGCCGCGTCATGTCAAGATTACTTCAAAAGGCTCCAATTGCAGGCCGGGAATTCTGTGATGTCACCGGATGGTAGACGGGCCGATACGATTAAAGAGTGGCGGGGTGAAATAGTAGGGGGGGTGGGGGTGTAGAGGAGAAAGTGGGACGCGCGTGACACATTCCATCACAAAATTGAAAAGGTTAAATCCTTGGTACATGCTACATAAAATTCCTCTACTCCCATGGCAACTATGTGATATTGTCTAGCCTGCCAGTAGGACCGCATGCTATCCGCAGAATGAAATCTATCAACGTTCCTATTGGCTGGCTGGAAACTATAAACTATTGTCCTTTGGGAAAACTATAAATTATCAACACGTTCCATTGGCATTCAAGAAACTAACTATCCTATCGGCAAGCTATTAATTATCAACCAATCTATTGGCAGGCTAGAAACTATCGATATGTCCTATTTACAGACTAGAAACTATCGATATGTCCTATTGGCAGGCTAGAAACTATCGATGTGAACCATTGGAAGACTAGAAACTATTGACCTGTCTTATTGGCAGACTAGAAACTATTTCACCTATCATATTGGTAGACTAGAAGCTATCAACCTGTCGTATTGGCATGCTAGAAACTATTGACCTGTCTTATTGGCAGACTAAAAACTATTTCACCTATCATATTGGTAGACTAGAAGTATCAACCTGTCCTATTTGCAGGCTATAAACTTATGACCTACTAGAACTTATGACATCCTAGAACCTATCGATATGTCCTGTTCGCAGGCTAAAAACTATCGACTTGTCCTATTGACAGACTAGAAACTATTGACCTGTCCTTACTGTTAATCTACTATTATGGATTATACTGTTAAAGATCACATGGACATTATTAAAGATCCCACTTCTTAATTTGGAAAATAAAACTGCAACACAGCACCACACATTTTCCACAATGTGTTGGAATGTCCATACAAATTGTTGATCACGTTGGAAACAGGGGACTGCCCAGTGCGTTGATAGAGAAGAAAGTGAATTTTATTTTGTGAGTTTATGTTTAATTGTGTCTGCACATTCTTCAAATTGTCATGTAGGCCTACGCATATCATTTGGTGTAGCCATCTGGTATGCATGGTTTTCTCAATGTTGATATTTAAAACATGTTTCTTGTATCTTTTATAAACTATCTTGATTCATGCTTAGTGACTGCAGAATGTAGTGAGCAGACGAATGCTTGCATTGTGAAAGCATGTTTGTGTTAGTTAATTTTTTTGTTCATCTTATGAGATAAATAGAAAACATTTGTGCCATTTAGAAGAAAACAATATCACGATGTATGTGTTTTTTGTTGCAGGCGAAGCAGTGAACCCAGGTGTTTTTCTATCAAAGCATGGGGTAATGCAGTTCTTACAAAATACTGTGCTATTTTAAAAAATAATTTTGGTTATAACTATCTGGATGGAAAACGAATTTCTTAGCCACACATTAAAAGACAAATCTGAAAAGACAAAGGGGTTGATGAGTGAAGCCAGAATTTAAATCACACAGTTTTCTGTCCCTTAGTGAGATTATTTCACTATTTCTTTCTGTCTGTGTCTTTTTGTCTGTCTGTCTATTTGTGTGTGTGTGTGTGTGTGTGTGTGTTTGTGTCTCTGTGTATATGTGTGTGTTCATGTGTGTGCGTGGTTTTTGTATATGTGTGTGTGCACGCATGGTGTGTGTGATGCGCATGTGTCAAAGTCAAAGTCAATAATGTTTGCTTTTTTGCATCATTATAACACAAATAAATAATTAAATGACGAAAAATGAGCATGCAATAATTTAAAACAACAACAACCCAACAACAACAAAACGTAAACACACTATATGCTTGCAAAACATGCCCGCACTCACACAGTATGTACACCCCCCCCCCTCTCTCTCTCTCTCTCTTTCACGCACACACGCACATATACATCCTAATTCATATACATATATACAATAGCATACAAAATATATAACAGGGCAATGTTTATGAAGCATTATAAAAAATCAAATCAGTAGAAGACATGAAATTCCACTTTTGGTCTCTTAGCATTATGAAGGAAATATAAGCAGGCAACAGATTAACAAAGTGGATTGCTGCATCGACTTACATTATTTTTTATTTAAAAATCATTGGTAGAGAAAAAACAACCCATATTATATGGAATCAATAAAATATACAGTAAAATTTTGTCATTGGATTCTTCTTACAAAACGTTGCTATTCATGAGGTGAGTTTTTAGTTTTTTCTTAAACTGATTCTTGTTTTTTATGCATTTTAAATATTTTGGTAATTGATTCCATAAGTTTCCACCCGAGTAAAGAAAACTAGATTTGTAAATATTGTTTTTCGGTCGAGGGATTGATAAATGGTTATGTCTATGTTGGTTAGTTTTAAAAGTGTCTGCTATCTTTTTGGGGGCCTTTCCATTTTCAACGTTATGCCTACATACCGCTTTACTAAAGAAAAGTCTGTTGTGTAGTGACAATATGTTCAATGTTTTTGTACTCATCATTTCATAAAGAATTTGATTTTAACAAAATTAACTTAACTGCTTTTTTATACATACGATGAATTATTTTCATATTGGTATCACTACAGCTATCCCACAATGTTGACGCATAATCAATTAATGATAGAATGTGGGCATTAAAGAAGAGTTTACAAGAATGGGCATCCAGTAGGTTCTTGATTTTATTTAACTGGAATATTTTTTGGGAAAGACGTTTACCTAAGGACATGGTATGTTCAGTCCAAGAAAGATCTTTATCAACGATAATGCCTAACATTTTATGAGAGTCAACTTCTTCTATTTTGTTACCTCGTGGGAATTTTGTCTTCATTTTTTGTCGTTTTTGTCTTGTTGTTATGCACATACATTTTGTTTCGTTTTCATTTAAAGACATGTGATTTAATTCAGTCCAGGTGACAATATTATTTATACTACTTTGAAGTTTACTTCCTAATCTATTGGCATCAGCATCACTTGAATGAAAGGACGTGTCGTCTGCAAACATTTCACATTTACTTGGAATAGAACAGGGTAAATAGTTGACATAAATAGAGAACAAGAGAGGGCCAAGCACAGAGCCCTGAGGGACTCCATACTTGATCGGCAAAGGTGTTGACATTATGTTGTTTAGAACCACTGACTGTTTTCGATCACATAAAAAAGACCCAATATAAGACTAATAAAGTCTGGAGTTAACTTGTAAAGTTCGAGTTTCTGCAGTAATAGAGAATGGTTTATAACATCGAAAGCTTTTTGAAAATCTATGAAGAGAATACCATTGAATTTATTGTCATTTACATTGCAAAGAAGGCTGTCAATAAGCTGTATTAGAGCAGTGTGGCAGGAATGGTTTTTACGAAAGCCAGACTGGTGTTTTTCAATAGGTTTTGATATGGCAGAAAGAATGGAAATGGGTCGGTAATTTGAAGGGTCAGATTTTTCACCAGATTTATATAGAGGGATGACTTTAGCTTGTTTAAACTGAATAGGAAAGCATTGCTTATCAATGCACAAATTACCGTATATAGGTTAATGAATCAGCAATAACAGGGCATGCAACTTGTAGTATATTAGTATCTAGACCATCTAAATCACGTGTTCCTGATCGTTTTAAAAAAGAAAGACTTTTACTAACTTCGAAAAGAGTCATTGGTTGAAAACAAAACGATAATTAAAATATTTTGAGTCAACGTAGTGTTTTAAAGTGCCGAGGTCATTTTCAGTGGACCTGTCGTGTTTTATAACCTTATCTTTTATATTTGCAAAATGATCGTTTAATTGATCTGCTGATATATCTTTAATTACTTGTTGATTTTTATATACCTTTTTATTGGTCAATATGTTGATGGCCTTCCATATTTTACTAGAATCTTTCGTTGAAATTAACATATTTCTGAAGTAATGACGTTTAGCTTTACGTTTCATGTTGTTAACTTTGTTTCTTTGTTTGTTAAACTCCTTTTTTGTGCCTTTGCTTAGATTATTTCGTTTATTTATTTCAATATCTATTTCTTTATTAATCCATGGAGGTTTGTGTGTGCATGTATGTGTGTCTGTGTCTATGTCCGTGCATTTATACATGTGTGCACCCACTGTTCATCATCCTACAAGTGTCCCAAACTCTAATATAAAACAAACAAACAAATAAAGAAAAGATATCGATGCGACAAGGTCTAAGTCATGTCATATAGCGACATACTCCATTGCCACACAGACGGACAGAACGACCCGAAAACAATGTTCTCGTACAACAAAAAAGAAAAACATGACGACCCTAGACATTTAAATATGTTTGTTTGTTTTACGTTTTGTCCCAGACACTGACCCCTGTGACAGTTCTCCCTGTCAGCACAGCTCCACGTGCACGCGCGTGGGGGACAAGACATTCACCTGCACGTGTACCCCGGATTACACTGACCCCCTGTGTGCCACAGGTCAGGAGAATGACCCTCCATACTTTCTTGTTCTCTTAATATTGGCTGGAGTGTAACTCGATGAAACTTCAATGTAAACGAGTGGCACATAGGTAACGCGTTCGCCTCGTGTACAATAAACCCAAGTTTGAACCTGGGTACATGGGATCTTTCCTCTCACTCTGCACTAGGCCTCACGGCTTGAACGTGGAGTCTTTCGGGTGAGACGATAAACCGAGGTCCCGTGGATGAGTCCATGCACGTAGCCCAGTGTCAACGAAAAAGTTGTCATTTGGTCAAAACTTACTCCCTCCACCCTCCTTACTCCCACTCCCTCCTTCTTCATCAGTCACAAACAAATTGCATGCAAATATTAAAACAAAACAAAATGGGTGGCGTGCCTCTGGCTGCGACACGCTCTCCATGTGGTAGCAACGGGTCAACCCGATTTTCACAGAGACGCCTCTGTGACGGTAAAATACAAAATACCAAAATACCAAGCTTGTTTGTGTGTCAGTCTGTCATGTTCAATCATGATTCCCAGGTATCAGAGCAGGCGAGAGGGATGGGTTGAAATTCGTGTTATAGTGGAGACGTCTTGCCCAAGGGATATACCCACTCTCGGCCGAAAGGATTTTTTTAGGATAGCTGGTGATGGGGAAAACATTTAGTGAGTGTCTGTGTACAATGCTGTAACATTGTTGATGCATTAACTTTGAATGATAGTGACATGGGCTGTTTAATGAAGCTATATGTCCCCAATAAACATCATATTGAACATTTTTTAAAAATCCATGATTTTGCAAAAAGGTCGCCGTGTTTTAATTACTCCATAAACAGACCCTGACCGGATGCTTGACAGGGGAATGGAAACGCATTCTGTGCTCATTTTCATGCCTGAATAATCCCCATTTTCACAAAATACAATACTATTTTGACATGCCACAAATATCGTGAGAGAAGAAAATGTGTTTCAACATTCAAGGATGCCGCACTATATAAACTAGAGCGAATTGAATCGATCGTCCTTAAAAAAACAATTCTAATGTCTTTTCTCCACTATTTCACTTGCTCAGGCACTGACCACTGCGCTTCGTTCCCCTGTCTGAATGGCGGATCCTGTCTGAACGGTTTCCATGGCTACACGTGCTTCTGTCCCGGATCCTGGACCGGCACCAACTGTGGAGTGCTGCTAGTACCCCAGCCTGCTGGCTTGAACACCACCGACAATCTCATACTGGTATGGGTGTGATGGATAAATGGTATACCATCATAGATGTGATGGTGATAAATGGTATATCAGTATGGGTTTGGTTTATAAATGGTATACCAATATAATTCGCCGCCCGCATGCAATACAGACGTAACTCATTTTTTATCGATTTTGAGATTTTTTGCTTATACATAGTACAAGACAAGGCGCATCGACTCACCAACTTCATTAACCACAATTCCAAAAGATAAAGACGCTGTGATCAAAATAAGCTTGTTGAACTTCACGCACTTGCTTCAAAAGCTTCCACAAAACACTATTGTCTGTCATTTGACGTCATTTTACCTTTTCGACGTCATAATTTCAGAAGAAGATAAACAAAACATTTGCCTTTAGCGAAAACTAATAGCTTTAAAATCGCCGCCCGCATGCAATACAGACGTAACTCAATTTTTTTCGATTTTGAGATTTTTTGCATATAAGAATAAGATAGCAACATTCATTGAGTCAAATCAACAAATACTTTTGACAATTTCTCTCATTATTTTGTATCTAAAAAATATATTGGAGGGCGTATTTATTATTCAAGGTATTATTCTCAACAATGCTGTAAAGCTTTTATTTTGGATTAAAATTAATTTACTTCTCAGTCTAAAACCATTTCTTATTTCAATATTGCTTAAATAAGTCGTGATTTATTTGAAAAACTGAAGTGACAAAGTTATTTGATGGCTCGAAATAAAGCCGTATGAAAAAATCTGAAGCAATTTGACTTGAAAGACCGAAACAATCAGTATTTTGCTTCTCTTGTTTTAATTACGTCTTACGTCTGTATTGCATGCGGGCGGCGATTATTTATTATTATTATATTAGTGCTGGGTGATTGCTACAGTACTGGTTTGATTTAGCGGACGATGAATGTTGGGTAAATGCTATGGTGGTGCAGGGTAAACGCTATACCGGTATGGAGTGCAGGGTAAAGGCTATACCGGTATGGAGTGCAGGGTAAAGGCTATACCGGTATGGAGTGCAGGTAAATGCTATACCGGTATGGAGTGCAGGTAAATGCTATGCCGGTATGGAGTGCAGGTAAAAGCTATACCGGTATGGAGTGCAGGTAAATGCTATACCAGTATGGAGTGCAGGTAAATGCTATACCGGTATGGAGTGCAGGTAAATGCTATACCGGTATGGTGTGCAGGTAAATGCTATACCAGATGGAGTGCAGGTAAATGCTATACCGGTATGGAGTGCAGGTAAATGCTATACCAGTATGGAGTGCAGGTAAATGCCATACCAGTATGGAGTGCAGGTAAATGCCATACCGGTATGGTGGTGCAGGGTAAATGCTATACCAGTATGGAGTTCAGGTAAATGTTATACCGGTATGGTGGTGCAGGGTAAATGCTATACCGGTATGGCTGTAATGGATACAGGTTATAGTGGTATGGTGGTGCTAGGTGAAATAGCCTTTTACGTAAAGACACTGCATCTTAATGATAATTATTTGGTTGGTATAATTTCGTTTCACACGTTTGATTAATGTTCTTTCAGTTATGTTGTATTTCTACCATGTTGTTGCACCTAACCTGAATTTCTCTTTTGGAGATATTAAAGTAAATTTGAACTTGAACTTGAAGAGTCTTCCCATTTCAATGTCGTGTCATAGGTCATTACTGCTACTCTGTTGTTGTTTCTGCTGTGACTGCTACTACGTACGCTACACAGCATCCGATTCAATCCAAATGCGATCCGACTGTGACGATGTCTGTGAGTCATGATTCACGTTAAACACTTCTGTCTAACATTAACTCTACTAGTTTCCTTCACTATGCTCATGTAGACCCCAATACACGAATCAAATAAAATGTCTGATACCAAAAAATACATATATTCCATCAGATTCGTGTACTGGGGACAATTAAACAATCGCAGTGAACAAAACCAGTAGGATTTCATCAAATTCATTTCGACATTAGAGTTTCACGTGAATCATGCCTCACAAAATGTCACAATCGGATCGCAGTGAATGGAATCGAATGCAGTCCCTTAAAACGCTATTTTGGCGTGGTCAGGCTTCATGTCTAATTCCGTACCCCCTCCCTTTCCTCATCGTCGCCGTTGCCATTGTTCATTTTGTCCTCCTTTTCCTCCTATTCCTGCAATTCAAGCCTCTCCTCATCTTCATCTTCTTTTTCCTCATCCTTTTTTTTCTAAATGATTATGGTCGTTGTCGTCATTATCAGCAATCATCATGATCATCAAAATATCAGCATGATCATGATCATGATCATTCAAAAAGTTATTCTGACTCTAAGATAACAATAAATACTACATCTCTCTCTCTCTCTCTCTCTCTCTCTCTCTCTCTCTCTCTCTCTCTCTCCCCTCCCCCCCCCCCCTCTCTCTCTCTCTCTCACTCTCTGTCCCTCTCTCTCTCTCTCTATCCCGTTCTTTTTTCTGTTGACCTCTCTCCCCCCTTCTCTCTCTCTCACTCTCTGTCTGTCTGTCTGTCCCTCTCTCTCTCTCTGATACAGGACTGGCTCAGTCTACCTCAGGCTGTGACGTCAGATGACCTCACGTGCTCACGTGCGGCCTACAGGCGCTGTCACTGTGTGACTGGCCACAACATGCACGTGCCACGAGGAGAGCAGAGACATGCTATCAGAGATGCTGTAGCTGTACTGGTGGGACTGCCTATTGGTAATGGGCGAGAGAGAGAGAGAGAGAGAGAGAGAGAGAGAGAGAGAGAGAGAGAGAGAGAGAGAGAGAGAGAGAGAGAGAGAGAGAGAGATTGATTGAAATTGAAATTTGAAATTGAAAATGGTTTATTTGATCTAGGCCATGTGCCCGTGTCATATTAATAATAAAGTGAATAGATAAATAACAGCATACCGGCATACAAGAACACGCGGAAACAACCTGATAAATCAATCAAGAAATGATACAATAAAACAAATAGTATAGAAACATTCAATTCATAAGCATATAAATAAAATAGAGAGAGAGAGAGAGAATCGGAAATTTTAATCATTAAGGCCACAGCCCCTCATGATTGGGCTACAGTGAACATGACAATGATACACAGAAAGAAATAAGATCAGCAAAATGTCCAAATACATGTATAAACAAAGACACGTTAACTAAATTCTGCTCGCAATACGATCACATTACTCTAATACATACAATACTTCGCACACACAGAGAGAGAGAGAGACAGAGAGAGAGAGTCAGAATATCAAACCTGGGCCAACAGGTCTATAGAATGCCTTGTCATGAAAACGATCAATTCTAAGTACAGTACTCCCCGTTTATAGTAAACTCGGTTATAAGAAATTTCGGTTACAGTAAAGGAAAGCACTGGTTCCCGGCCAAAGGTCTACTGTTTTATTACTAAATAGTCCTCGGATAGTAGCAACTCGGTTATAATTTAAAAAAACTGCTATAGTAAAGTTACTTTTGGTTCCCCACAGGACTGGCTCCTCGGTTACAATTTAAAAAAATGTCCTCTTTGTGACCTTTGTAAATACGTCACCAATGTATGCGTCACAGTCTCCCCACACCCATAGTAGCAACTGGGTTATAATTAAAATAAAAAAAACTCCTATAGTAAAGTCATTTGTGGTTCCTCCTCATGAACAGGAATGGCTCCTCGGTTACAATAACAAAAATTGTCCTCTTCGTGATCTTTGTAAATACGTCATCAATGTATAAGTCACAGTCTCACTACTCCCTCTACTCTCTCTCTCTCTCACCCTCTCTCTCTCCCTCTCTCTCTCTCTCTCTCTTTCTCTCTCTCTCCCTCCCTCTCTCTCTCTCTCTCTGTTTTTACAAATTCTTGTTTAAAGTGAACTTTGCATTCATCAAAGTTCTATCTTTTTCTTCCCCTTTTTTTGTTTGATTCGGCTGAAATTTTCAGAAAAGTTGCAGGACCATATGGGTATGTGAAATGTGAAATATTAAATAATTTCGCCGAATTGTCGGCAAAATATGGCCAAAAAACCGCAAAATCGGCGAACATTTAAATCTTGAATATCTCAAAAACGGCTGCTCGGATTTCGTTCATACTTTCAGAATTGACTACAAAATAGATTTGCAACACTTTCGCTATAAAACCCAAACGGAAGTCCAGAACCAGAAGTGCCACAGCTATGTTCAGTCAGCTTTTATTTGGTTCACGGAATAGCCAAAACCGGAAGTGCCATCACAAAACTAACTATTGGATATTGTAGCCCTTATGTTGGCCCAGTGCAGAAAGGAGTTTGTTGACGATATGTTAAATAGTTTGGAAGTTATTCAAATACAGTACTCCCCGTTTATAGTAAACTCGGTTATAAGAAATTTCGGTTACAGTAAAGGAAAGCACTGGTTCCCGGCCAAAGGTCTACTGTTTTATTACTAAATAGACCTCGGATAGTAGCAACTTGGTTATAATAAAAAACCTGCTATAGTAAAGTTACTTTTGGTTCCCCACAGGACTGGCTCCTCGGTTACAATAAAAAAAAATTGTCCTCTTCGTGACCTTTGTAAATACGTCACCAATGTATGTGTCACAGTCTCACCACTCCCTCCACCCACCCATAATAACAACTGGGTTATAATTAAAATTTAAAAAAAAATCCTATAGTAAAGTCATTTGTGGTTCCTCCTCCTTACAATAAACAAAATTGTCCTCTTCCTGACCTTTGTAAATACGTCATCAACGTATACTTCACAGTCTCACTACTCCCTCTACCCACCTTCATCAACGAAATTGAAAGGCACTCAAAAACATGTTTCTTTCCCCTCATTACTTAGTGGAAAAAAAATGAATCCGAAAAAAAATATATACAGCCGAATCCGCTTATAAGAAACTCGCTTATAAGAAAACTCGCTTACAATGAAGCAAAAAAAATTCCCTGCCGAACTTCTTTCTTATCTATGATCAAAACTGGGATATAAGAAACTCGCTTATAAGAAAACTCGGTTATAAGCAAGCACATTTTTTCTCCCATCTGCAATGGAAACTTGGATATAAGAGAGTTGGTTTGCAGTTCATTTTCTTATAAGTGAGTTCTATTTACTTATAAGCGAATTACCATTGACAACATTTTCTTAAAGACCCACCAGATCATGTGTCAAAATCACGGGTTCCACGTGTTTTCCTTCTTATAGCTGGTACAAAATCTTGTTTTGACCAGGTTTGACTCCCATACAAATGCCCCCAAATTGAAAACGAAACATTTTAAAGAGCAGCCTCAATTTGAAGTTGGGGGGATTTGTATGTGGGTCACAGCTACCCGGAAAAAAACAAGGGATTTAATCGTGTTGGTTCAGTTTGTCTTTAAAAGTGAGTTGGACCTGAACTGAAAGGATGTTCTGAGAAAATTGAAGTCGTTCCAAAAAGGGAAAGTTTACCTCATACCAGTTGTGTCACAGACATTCTAAACAGTACAGGCATTTGATTACAAGACTAATTGAGTTGTTTTTGTTCCTTTATTCCATACTTTCCTTCAGTATTCTGTGCAAAATAAATGTTGAGCAGAAAAAAAGAAAAAAGAGTACTTTTGTGTTGGTGGTAGAGAGACTGTCCATCCTTAAATTTTCAGCAGCAATGGCAGAGAGGAAAAGGCAATTCATTTCTTTAAGAAGATAAATACAAATAACTGAATATGTGGACAAAAATCCACATAAACAAAAGCAAATGATCGATGAAAAGCTGTATGGGTGGACAGTAAATGGTAATAATTCAGTACAAGAAAGGTGAAGGGGTACGCATTTGATAACAGTAAAAAGACAAAAAAAGGCTTCTTAGCTAAGTTGTTGTAGGCTACTTTAAATCTTCTTCTTAGTAGACTATTTTGATTTTATAATGCAAGACATGCATCAAATTAGGAAAAAGGATTTTCTCTTCATTTTGTTTTTCTGTCTTTCTTTTTCTTTTCTTTTTCCCCTTTTCCCCCAATCAATTTGTTTATAAGGGAAAAAACTTCAAAATGTTTTCTTATATCTGAGTTTCGGACATAAGAAAACTTGGATATGGTAATAAGCAAAACATCATCTCCCTTCGATTTTCTTATAACCGAGTTTTGCTGTATTTTGATTTTATGATGTAAAACATGAGTCATAAGTTGCAAGTTTCTTTTATTGTCCATTGGCATTGTACAAATGCAAATACAAAATTGTCTTCCACTGTGTAAAGTAAGTTATACATCCAAATTAGAATATTGATTAAAAACAAGAAACAGAAATTTACATTTAAACAAATATGTTACTCTCACACCTCACCCAATCATTCATCTGCTCTCCGCTATCTTGCTCGCTCATCATGCAACTCACACCACGTCTGCCTTCATTTTTGTTTTTAATTTTCTGTTCTGTTCTTTTTTTTTCCTCCTTTGTTTTGCATTTTTTCCTTTTTTTCATGCACCAAATTATGTAAAAGTATTTTTTCTTCGTTTTATGTTTCTGTTTGTCTTTTATTTTTTTTTCTTTTTTTTCTCTTTTATTTTTCCCTTTTCCCCATTCAACTCGGTTATAAAAAAAAAATCAAAATATTTTCTTTTATCCGAGTTTCGGATATAAGAAAACACGGATATAAGAAAACAAAAAAATTATCTCCCTTCGATATTCTTATAACCGGGTTTTGCTGTAGCATCATGAAAATGCGATATTTTATTGCAGGCATGATAATCTATTATCAGGCATAATGTCTGTAGGCATAATGTCCATAGGCAAAATGTCCGGTGAGCATGGTGACCATAGGCATAATGTCCGTAGGCAAAGTGTCTGTAGGCGAAATGTCCGCAGGCAAACTGTTCGGTCACGGTGCGTGTGTGTGT
This sequence comes from Phymorhynchus buccinoides, assembly GCA_017654935.2. NCBI lineage: Eukaryota > Metazoa > Mollusca > Gastropoda > Neogastropoda > Raphitomidae > Phymorhynchus > Phymorhynchus buccinoides. The sequence continues at coordinate 8,271,651 of CM065688.1, read as the reverse complement.
GTGTGTGTGTGCTCACGCATGTGCGTGTGCATGCATGAATAGATTCAAAGGCGATTCTGGAAGTTAGAGGTTGTACACTATATGCTTTTACAGCTAGTTTTGTTTTGTGCACAGGGAAATATACCATGTATAAACCCAATCACCTTTTTGGACCTCAAACCATATGAGGAAGGGGTAGGATGGGTTTATATTTAGTATTTTACGTTAGCTTTGACTTTGAAAAACGTCATCGGATAAGGTAAAAAATATCATCAAAACTTTACTATATCCGAACATCGTTTATAAGAAAAACCTGTTATAGTAAAGGAAAAGCCTTGCTCCCCTGCACTTTACTATAAGCGGGGTGAACTGTATATGTAAATTTCGTTGACCTACTTTCACTATGTTTTTTACTTTTCAACCGATTTCGCTTAAATTTATGCTGAATATCCAATATTATGCTGATTGGCCAAATTTTGACCGAAATATGGGCTATAAACGGCCACATTTGGCCAATATTCAATCTTGAATAACTCGAAAACGGCTTCGCAGAATGCATTCATATTTTCACTGTTTATTAAGGAGTATCTTTGCAACACTTCCGACATTAAACTGAGCCAGAAGTGCCCACTTGAAGCGGGGACAAACAATTTCAAATGTATTTACTCAAAACCCCTTCAACAAAATGCATAGAATGCTATTTACTTAGAGTATGCATGTCATAGCAGAGTTACAGTGACGCAAAATGACAATGACGTCATTGGTGTCTTGATGTAAGCTGTGACGTACAGTAGCTTATGAAATTGCGGTAGGCCACAGCAATATCGCCACAGAAAGAGAGAGAGAAAGAAAGAGAGAG
>CM065688.1:8247846-8265313 GCA_017654935.2 Phymorhynchus buccinoides | reverse complement strand
AGTCCCACACGGTCCAGCCATAGCTAACAACACTGCAAATAACGTGAAACGATAAAACATCTCTATGTACATACGCTAAGATTTTAGTCACACGCCTTCACATTGAAGGGGTTCGCCATCGCATATCCCAAGAGAAGACTTTGTCATCTTGTAGCGTGGTGGAGGTCGCTGGATCTTGGATATGGTACGTTGTTAGGAGGCCTAGGAAGGCTATAACACAACGGGATTTGGAGGAGCGCATTTAGAGTTTAAAATTGATGCCTTGTGGTAATGACACATGATTTGAATTAAGGTCTTGATGTAATTACATTAATTTGATAAGGCGTTACAATTTTCTGTCTTGTGGTACTCAGCAAATTCTTCTGCCGGTGACATAACTGCCCAGACATAGACTGAGACAACACAACGTCGCCCAAATAACAAAGCTCAATCGCTTGATCCCAACAAGAGTTTATGACATATCCCCCAAGGCGCAACTCACACAAAATTCATGACACACCACCAGAGAGCATAACATCTGTTTACATCGAATCCCTCTCTGGTGAAAAACTCAACCTCCGTGCCTGGAATCTCTGACCATGACGCTGTTGTCACGGATATGGACACCCAACCTCAGAGAGTGAAGGAGAAGCCAAGGCGCTTTTACCTGTACCACAAGGCAAACTGGGAGGAACTAAGTGCTGATATAGAGAAGTCAACAGTGTTGCTGGTACTGTTGATGTTCAGTGGCTTTTTCTAGTGTCTTGTTGAGTGCAGCAAGATCTTTGTGGGCTCTGTGAGGCATGTAGAAGCATCCAAGCAGTAGGTTCTTGTTTCTTGTCAGGTGTATCTTTACCCAGGTCATTTCACATTCTCCATCGAGATCTGGGACGGCTGAAGACACAAGACACACGTTTTCTGTTTTTACGTCCTCTTTGACTTAAAAAGCCCATATGGGACATAAAAAGACACAAGAGAATTGTGTACAAGGATAAATACTCCTCCTGCCAGTGTGCCCCTGTCCTTTCTGTATGCCACATAATCCTGGGGAAACACTTCACTGGAAGTGTTTGTTGGGCCAAGCCAAGACTCGGTGCCACAGATGATAATAATCTGGCTTCAGGTAATGGGCCCATTGCAATGAACTTCATTTTCTAGATGCATGTACATTGTATACCGATTTGCGGCTTGCTCTTAATATATTAATGGTACTACTTTCAGACTCACAGACCATACAGTCACACACACACACACACATATACACACCACCACACGACACACTTGGCTTTTTTACTATATGATTAATAGACAGATGCATTCATCATTGTTAACAGATTTTCAGTCTCCAAGCCTCATACTGACATCAAATTCCTTTCAACCTGAAATAGCAAGATACATTTATGAATGCTTTGCTGTCCGCAGTAAATTAATTAGCAAGAATATATAAATGTATTATTATTTTTATCTGCTGCATTAACTTCGTCACGAACTTTAACCTTGGTGCTTTTTTTGTTGTCCTTTTGTTTTTTTTTGTTCTTCTACCGTTCTACGATTTTTCGTGCGCCTATTTTCGTCCTATGTATGTTTTTTTTTTTGTTTTGTTTTTTTTTTTTTATTTGTATTTTTGTTTTATATATTTTTCTTTTTTTTTTTGTTTTCAAAAAATTATTTTTAATTTTGTATTTTGGTTGTTTTTCAAAAATTTTTATTTTTTTCACATGAGATGGAATATTTATTTTTTTTTTTATTTTTTTTATTTGTTTGTAATTATCTTTCGTTTTTTTTTTTTTGTTTTATTTTCTTGAAAGTTTGTTAAGGTTTTTTGTTTTTTCCATTTTAAAAATAATTTTTTTATTTCATTTTTTTTTATTTTTTTTTTTTGTTGTTAGTTGGGATGTTTATTTGTCAATTTTGTTTTTCTTTCTCTCAGGTTAATTTTATTGTCGCCTTTGTTTTTTGTTTTTAAATTCCTTTTTTTTTTTTTTTTCAAGTTTTTTTTTTCATCTTTTTTTTTTTTTTTTTTTTTTTTTATTTTTGTCTTTTTTTTTTTTTTTTTTTTTTTTTTGGTGTGTGCAAGGGTTTTTTTTTTTTACATTCCTTTCTTTTTTTCTATACTTTTAATTTTTCTTTCTTTTTTTTTTTTTTTGATTTTTTTTTTTTTTTTTTTTTTTTTTTTTTTTTTTGTTTTTTTTTTTTGCTTTTTTTTTTTATTTACTAATTCTGTCATTTTTTTTTTTTTTTTTTTTTTATTTTTTTTTTTATTTTTGTTTTAACTTTTTTTTTAATATTATTTATTTTTTTTTTTTTTTTTTTTTTTTTTTAAATTTTTATCCGTTTTTTTTTTTGATTTTCTATTTAATGTTTTTTTTTTTTTGTTTTTTTTTATTTTTTATATTATGTTACTTTTTTTTTTTTTTTTTTTTTTTTTTTTAATTTTTTTTTTTTTTGTGATTTTTTATTTTTTTTTTTTTATAATTTTTTTATTTATTTATGTCGCATAGACACAGAGTCGATATCTTAGGTTTATTATTTTACATGGTGATAGATTTATTCACGCTGTTGGCGGACGGGGTGAGTTTAGATTTTAAGATTTAAAAGATTGTTTAGGAGTGGGTAACTATTATATTACGTTTTAGTAAAAATGTCCGTCGAGTTTTGGGCTATTTTTGGTTTTCATTGTTGTTTAAGGGAGTAGCACATTTAAATAGTTAAGGATTGGGCTAGGGAGCAGAAAACAATTATGAACATGCAATGTTAGAATTACTTTTTATGGATGATGGCTAACTGTTCAATCTATGGGTGTCATTTTAGTGAGAGTCTTTACTGATATTATTTTTTACTCTTATCGTTTAACATTGAAAGTGGTATCTACTACTTACAATTCTTTTTAAAATACTAGTCTGTTATATTGTATCTCTAGAACCACCCCGTCCCTATGATGTCAAATTCTATTTGATGGTTTGTATTCCATAAGTAGGAAAACATACAACGCAAAGTCTTTTTGCCGTATTGAGTTTGATTTTACTGCAATTTATGTGAAAACTTATTGATTTTTGTTGTGGTTTTTTTTAATATGTTTGTTTGTTTTTAGTGAATCTGATTTGTGTCATGTAAGTATTTTTTTTTTTGCTTTTCTTATGATTTACATAACTATTAATACAAATGTCAAGGTCATCATGCTAGTTCTGCCTTTAACTGCTGTTATATTGTATCCTTTTATTAGTGTTATTCTAATTCACTATTTATTCACTTGTCTTGTACTTGAATTTTAAGAAATGTTCATATTTGCTTTAGTACCCTGTTCTTTTCATAATTAAAGAATCTAAAACAGTTGTTTTGTGCATTATCGTTTTTATAAATCTTAAGAAAAACCTTTAATTAGTGGTTTATATTTCAACGCGAATATATTTATTATCATAACTAAATAAAAATATTAGCTCTTGTTTAATTTTATTTTCTATACAATATAAAAGAATTGACCAGACAGAATTATTTCAAATTTCTATTTTAGTATCTTACTATAAAATTATATACATTACCGGTAAGTGATACATATATACATTGATAATTAGATAATATTATCCCTCGGACGATACATATGTCTTTATACCGACCTGGCAGACATTCCTTTCCGGTCTCTTTCTTCACCCTCCTATCAATCGTGAAATACTTTATAGAATCACTCCAAATTTTGTGTGTGTGTGCGCAAAACGATGGAGTAGAAGACATTGCAGTATAAATTATGCCACACGTGTGATTTTAATGTCGCCGAGCGGCAGACTTAAGTCTCCGAGTAACCGCACGACATAATTTTGGGTGTACATCCCGGTAAAGGAGGGGTCTAATACTAAGCGTAAATTAATCACTATTCCTAGCACAAGTTCATGTGCATACCACGTGGGGCTTAAATGTCGTACGATTGCAGACATGTCTCAGAGTTAAGTTTGTGCAGGCAGTACCAATTAAGGGTGGAAATACCGTAAAAGGATTTGCACCCAGTTCTGGGTGTTTAGGTGCATCAGCTCCAAAGGTCCACAAGGATGACGTGGACCGAAGATTGTGAATGGGGGAAGGGATGTACAGGGCGTGGCATATTACAGGGCGTAACGGGCAATGCAGAACATATCTGCCGCTCAGCGATGCCCTTGTTTTGTTTGTCTGTTTTTTTTTTTATTAGTGTTGTCTGTCTGTCCCAAGGATATCTCCCGAACTGCTTTACCGAATCGCTTCAAATTATGTGTCCCCATGAGAGGAAGGCATCCGCGGAAAAAGATATCACCGTCCTGACCTTGACCTTGACACATGAACCTTGAAAACCGAAAATCGTTAAGGGGCCATAGCTTAACTTCCACACCGTTGGTCCTAGTTTTAAAACTTGGCACTTATGTACTTTGCTCTTAATGGCCGTTCTGATGATGGCATACCGATGAACAAGGTCAAATCAAGGTCATGGAGATCGGTACGCTTTGAAAGTGGTAGGGGTTCTAAAATTGGGGTTTTCTGTCCCAAGGATGTCTCCCGAATCGCTTGTCAGACGCCGAAAAAAAAAAAAATTTTGTGTGGTGTTATGTCTACCATATAGATAGAGGCATCCGATAATAACACTTTGCCGCCATGAACTTTAATAGCCAAATGACCTTAAAAAAACGAAAATTTTAACTTCCTTCCAATCACATATACATTGGCGTTGGTTTTAGAGTCTTCAAACTTGGCTCTTGTAGTTTTTTTTGGGTCCCATTGATTTTTTAATACCAATAATATGGCCTTTTCTGATGTTTTGGCATATACAAAACCAAATCAGGGGATTAAAATGTAGGCATTGAAATATGTACTGGGTCTAAAAGTGGGCTTTAAGCCATATATTCCGCCGCTTTGGGGCTCATCTGAGGTCAAAATTTTAAGTTTTAAATGTCTTTCCGAATACAATTAATTGTTATTATTATTACTACAGGTCATTTCATTAAATAACTTGCGTGTATTTTAAAAATCGAAGTACACCCTCATATTTTTCCCTTTCCCCTCATGACAGTTCAGTTGCATACTAGCAATATCCTTACTAGAAATAGCCCTTGCTAAACCAAATGATTTGCTCAGAACCATAAACATGAGGCCATTGCTGCTATTCGCTATTTCGTAAAAGAGTGAAAATAGCGTGTATCTTTAAAAATCGAAATACACGCTAACTTCTTCTTTCACTTTCCCCCCATGACAGTTCAGTTGCATACTAGTAATATCCTTACTAGTATAGTGCTTTATTGAAATGGGGAAAGAGTGAAAATAGTCGTTTATTTTAGAAATCGAAATACACGCTATTATTTTTCACTTTTCCCCCATGCCAGTTCAGTTGTATACTAGAAATATCCTTACTAGTATAGTGCCATATTGCCATGGGGAAAGAGTGAAAAATAGCGTTGTATTTTAAAAATCGAAATCACGCTATATTTTACTTTCCCCCATGACAGTTTAGTTGCATACTACTAATATCCTACTTCTAGTATAGAGGCGTAATTGCCATGGGGGTGTGTGAAAATAGCGTGTATTTAAAAAATCGAAATACACGCTAATATTTTTCACTTTCCCCCCATGACAGTTCAGTTGCATACTAGTAATCATCCCTTACTAGTATAGTTGCTCTGTATTGCCCAATAGGGAAAGAAGTGAACTGATAGCGTTTATTGAAAAAATCGAACTATACACGCTAATATTTTTTAACTTTTGTCCCATGACATTTCAATTGCATACTAGTCATATCCTTACTAAAGTATACTTACTAATAATATCCTTCACTGGTGAAAATACGCGTTATTTTAAACATCTGCGCAGAATTTCATATAATGTGACGCTAATAATTTTTTCATATGTTTCCCCATGATCCCAGCCTTTCAGTTCCATACTAGTGATATCTCTTACTATTATAGTGCCGTGATTGAAATGGGGACTGAGTTGGAAATACCGTTTATATTTAAAAATACAAAATCATGCACGCTCATACACACATGTTCAACTTTCCCCTACTTTGACATACAGTTCGACACTGCGAGCACGCGCGCGTTTACTAGTAATATCTTACGCACGCACTCGCATTACACACAAATACACACTCACAACACACACACACACACACACACACACCACCCCACCCCACACACCCACACACACACCACACTACACCACATGACACACCAGTTAGCACACACAGCGTATAGTGCCGTGTTGAAAGAGTGAAAACAGCGTGTATTTTAAAAATCGAAATACACGGTAATATTTTTCACTTTTCCCCCATGAAAATTCATTTGCATACTAGTAATATCCTTACTAGAATAGTGCCGTATTGCCATGGGGAAAGAGTGGAAATAGCGTGTATTTTAAAAATCGAAACATATCCTTACTAGTATTATTATGGGGATATTTTCCCATCACAGTTCAGTTGCATACTAGTAATATCCTTACTAGTATAGTACTGTATTGCCATGGGGAAAGAGTGAAAATAGCGTGTATTTTAAAAATCGAAAAACAAGCTAATATTTTTCACTTTTTTCCCATGACAGTTCAGTTGCATACTAGTAATATCCTTACTAGAATAGTACTGTATTTCCTTGGGGAAAGAGTGAAAATAGCGTGTATTTTTAAAATCGAAATACACGCTAATATTTTTTTCACTTTTTTCCCATGACAGTCAGTTGCATACTAGTAATATCCTTACTAGTATAGTGCTGTATTTCCTTGGGGGAAGGGTGAAAATGGTGTGTATTTTAACAATCGAAATTCACGGTAATATTTTTGACTTTCCCCCCATGAAAGTTCAGGTTCGTACTAGTAATATCCTTACTAGTATAGAACTGTATTGTCATGGGGAAAGAGTTAAAATAGTGTGTATTTTAAAAAATCCAAATACACCCTAATGTTTTTCACTTTCTCCCCATCACAGTTCAGCTGCATACTAGTAGTATCCATCTACTAGTATAATGCCGATATTTCCCATCGTAAAGCGTGAAAATAGCGTGTATTTTAAAAATCGAAACATAACCCATGCCTAAAATATTTTTCACTTTCCTTCCCCCTTGACAGTTCAGTTGCATACTAGTAATATTCTTACTAGAAGTCCTAGTATTGCCATGGGGAAGACGGGAAAATAGCGTGTATTTTAAGAATCGAAATGCACGCTAATATGTTTTATTGTCTCCCCATGACAGTTTAGTTGTATACTAGGAATATCCTTACACCTATAGTGCCGTATTGCCATGGGAAGAGGGTGAAAATGGCGTGTCTTTTTCAATTTCAAAATACACGCTCATATTTGAGACTTTCCTCTCGCCTTCCCCTTTCTCCCTCCCTTTCCCCTCGTCCTCCCCATGACGAAAGATGAAAGCGTCAGTTTGCATACTTGTAATAATACTTACTTAGAATTTGTGGCCGTAAATTTCCTCCTTGGGAAAAGCGTGGACAATACTGTGTATTTTTAACACATTCAGACAATCAACACGCTCAATATTTTGTTTTTATTTTTTTTTTTTTTTTTTATAACTTTTTTTTTTTTTTTTTTTTTTTTCCTTTTTTTTTTTTTTTTTTTTTTTTTTTTTTTTGTTGCCTGACAGTTCAGCAGACAGTTTATATAGAAGTAATATCCGTACTAATATAGTGCTAATAATGGCCTTAGTGAGAAAGGGTGAATGGCTTGTATTTTAAAAAAATCGAAATACACGCTAATATTTTTCAACTCTCTACTGCTTCTCCCTCCTCATCTCACACTAACCTTGCTCTCTCGTCTTTCCACTCTCTCACCAACTCTCTCTCACCACTCTACATACTCTCTCACTTCTCTCTTGTTCTCATCTCATCCCAACACTTCACTCTCTCCCCTATGACATCTTCAGTAGCCATACTAGTGATATTCTTACTAGTATAGTGCCGTATTGAAATGGGGAACTGAGTGACAATAAAGTTGTACCTTAAAAATAAAAAAACACGCTCATATCTTGTTCACATTCCCCTCATGACGTTTGTTTTGCTACTAGTTAGTAATAAACTAGCTATATTACTGCTGTAATATCCTTGGGGACTGAGTGAAAATAGTGTGTATTTTAACATTCGCAATACACGCTAATATTTTTCACTTTTTGCCCATGACAGTTCAGTTGTATACTAGCAATATCCTTACTAGTATATGCTGTAGTGCTATGCTTACTGCGTGAAAATAGTGTGCATTTTAAAAATCGAAATACACGCTAATATTTTTCACTTGTTCCCCCTTGACAGTTTATTTGCATATAGTAATATCCTTACTAGTATAGTGGCGCATAGCCATGGGGCAGCGTGAAAACAGCGTGTATTTAAAAAATATAAAAATATCCTTACAAGTATAATTATGGGGATATTTTCCCATGACAGTTCAGATGCATACTAATAATACTAGTATAATAGGAATAGAACTTGTATGCCCATTGGGAAAGAGTGAAAAATAGCGTGTATTTTAAAAATCAAAATACACACTCATATACTTCAATTTTCCCCCATGACAGTTCGGTTGCATACTAGTACGATCATTTCTCAGAAAAATAGGAACTTGTGTTGCCATGGGGAAAGAGGTGAAAATAGTGTTTATTTTAAAAATCGAAAGACACGCTAATATTTTTCACTTTTTTCCCATGACAGTTCAGTTGTATACTAGTAATATCCTTGCTAGTATAGTGCTGTATTGCCATGGGGAAAGATTGAAAATAGCGTGTAGTTTAAAAATCGAAATACAAGCTAATATTTTTCACTTTTCCCAGTTCATGCATACAGTTCTAGTTAGTACATGCCATGGGGAAAGAGTGGAAATAGTAAAAATCAAAATACACCTAATATTTTTTACTTTTCCTCATCACAGGTCAGTCAATAATATAGTAAAAAGCAAGTGTCATGTGTGTGTGTGTGTCGTGTGTGTGAGTGTTTGTGTGTGTGTGTAGTGTGTGTGTAAGTGTGTGTGTGTGTATGTGTGTGTAGTGTGGTATGTGTGTGTTGTGTTTGTCTGTGTGTGTGTGTCTGTGGTGTCTGTGGTGTGTTAATACCGAAACGGTCCTTATAAAGAGGTTATTAGTGGGGTAGTTCACACAGTGTCGGCTATGCAAAGTAGCTCAGATTGAAAATTGAACGGAGAAAGTCAACTGCCTATCTCGACGTGTTTAGAAGGGACATAACCAGTGTTTCTGTCCGCACTACTCATATAGGGAAAAGGGACCAGATGATAGTCTTTTCTTTTCAATGTCTTTGGATCTTTGCTGTACGTCCGTAACGCACGCGAGCCCTGCTACAGGCTATTTATACCACAGTGGGAGAGAGAGAGAGAGAGATGAAGATACAGAGAGAAGAGAGAGAGAGACAAGTTAGGAGAGATTAGAACTGAACTAGGGGTGTGGGGGTGTGGGTGGGAGTAGAATGCAGCAAGCTTCCCCCCCCTAGGGATACTGGGAGGGGGGGGGGTTCTTCTGTACCAAATAGTTCCCCCACCATTCTGGAAGTTATGTGCTTATAACGTTTCTCTAATCTGTCACTCTCTTTGAATTTCTGCGCTTTTCCTTTTGTCAGGAGGCTGTCGTCTACTATCATCTCTGACCTTCCTGATCGCATTCCATCCATGCCTTTTTTCAAGAAATACTTACAAAAAGATTTCCTCTAGTCCGAAGTCAGAGCATGGCTGGTCCTAACTATTTTTTACTTAGGTGCATAACTAGCAGCATGATGCATCTTTACGTTCGTAATTGACAGAAATTCCCTCCTGCCCCTTTTTTCAAGTAAATATGTTTCAAAAAGATTTTCTCAATAGCCCAACAGTCAGACATTGCTGGGCCCAATTATTCTTACTTAGGTGCATAACACCAGCATGATGCATCTACGTTCGTAATTGACAGAAACATGCCTGAACGACCTAAGAACAAGAACTTAGAAGACGAAGAAGAAGAAGAAGTACTACTCTCTCTCTCTCTCACTCTCTCACAAAATCTCTCTCTCTCTCACTCGTGCGTGACGCGAGGTCTAAAGTGAAAATGAGGATATGAAACACTCTTTCTGCGATTATGGTCAAGATGTGCCCCACCCACCCACCCTCCCCTGAAATGAAAGACCTTACACATTTTTTTGTGATCCATTTTCTTGGAAGGTGAAATGCTGCCTTCTTCTTGGAAATGTAAAACCGAAAGTTTCACTTTCGTTTGTTTGACACTGGCTGTCTGTTGAAAGCCACAATAGCAAACAAGTGTGTCGCCGAGTGGCAGATAATAAGTCCCCGAGCAAGTAAATGTGGGGAGGGGGTAGGTGTAGGGAGGAGATAGCTGCCACGGGGTTAAAACTGCCATGGGGTTAAAACTGACACGGGACTGCCGAACCTGTGTCGGGACTTAACTGCCACGGGGCGATTGCTAGTAATAGTAATATGCTATACTAGTTTACTTGCATATGCAGGGGAAACAGAGTCAATAATAGCGTAGTGTTTTAAAAATCGAAATTTACACGCTAATATTTTTTCACTTTTCCCCATCGACACTTCAGTTGCATACTAGGAATATCCTTACTGATGCATAGGTTCTGTTATATGCCATAGAAAAGAGTCAACTAATAGCAGGTATTTTTTTAAAAATACAAGTGTATTTTAAGAATCGAAATACACGCGAATATATATACTAGTTATAATCTTACTAGAATTAGTGCCGTATTTCCATGAGGAAAGTGCAAAAAAAGCATTTATTTTAAAAATCTAAATACACGTAGAAATGACGCCAATATTTGTCAATTTTCGGCCCATATACCAGTTCAGTTGGTATACTAGCCAATATCCTTACTTGCTATATTAATAGTAATATGCTTACTGGTGAAAATAGTGTGTATTTTAAAAAATCGAAATACACGCTAATATGTTTTTATTTTTTTCCCATGACAGTTCAGTTGTATACTAGTAATATCCTTACTTGTATATTACTAGTAATATCTTTACTGGTGAAACTAGCGTGTATTTAAAAAATCGAAATACACGCTAATATATTTCACTTTATTCTTACTAGAATAGTACCGTATTTCCACGGGGAAGAGTGAAAATAGCGCGTAGTTTAAAAATCGAAATACACGCTAATAAATTTCACTTTCCCCTCATGACAGTTCAGCTGCATACTAGTAAAATTCTTACTAGTATAGTTACTGTTAAAATAAAGGTGTATTGTAAAAATCGAACATACAACCGCTACAGATTATTGCATTTTTTTCACATATGAATAGTTCAGGTTGTATAGCTTTATTTTACCGTCTGACATCTTACTAGCATATGTGCCACGGTATTTCCATGGGACAGAGCGTAAATAGGCAGGTATTTTAACAATCGAATATACCTAATATTTTTTAATTTTGTTCATCGCACGTTACAATTGGCAACAGTATATGCTTATAGCATAGTGCCCGTATTTCCATGTGGGAACAGTGAAAACATAACCTGTGGAGTTTTTAATAAATCAAATTTTCACTTTTATACCCTCATGACATTCAGTTCATACTACTAATAAGCTTACTGATGTAAGAGTACCCTTCATGGGGAAAGAGTCAAAATAGCATGTATTTACAAATCGAAATATTTTTGACTCTTTCCCTATGGCAATACAGAACTATGCTAGTAAGGATATTACTAGTATGCAACTGAACTGTCATGGGGGGAAAGTGAAAAATATTAGCGTGTATTTCGATTTTTAAAATACACGCTATTTTCACTCTTTCCCCATGGAAATACAGCACTATTCTAGCAAGGATATTACTAGTATGCAACTGATCTGTCATGGGGGGAAGTGTAGGGTGTATTTCCCATGGCGGTCCAACACACCTTTACCCAGGCAATAGAAAGTTCGAAAAATATTAGCGTGTAGACTTTCTAATATTTTTTTTTTGTTGTTACACGCTATTTTCACTCTTTCCCAATGGAAATACGGCACTATGCTAGAAAGAATGTCATGGTGGAAAAGTGAAATATAAGCGTGTATTTAGATAGCGTGTATTTAAAAATTCGAAAAACACGTTAATTTTTTTTGGTGATTTGTTCCATGGAACGCTATTTTCACTCTTTCCCAATGGAAATACGGCGCTATGCTAGAAAGAATGTCATGGTGGAAAAGTGAAATATATTAGCGTGTATTTAGATTTTTGAAATACACGCTAGTTTCACCAGTAAAGATATTACTAGTAATATACAAGTAAGGATATTACTAGTATACAACTGAACTGTCATGGGAACTAATTTGAAAAATATTAGCGTGTGATTTCGATTTTTTAAAATACACACTATTTTCACTCTTTCCCCAAGGAAATACGGCGCTATGCTAGTATGGATATTACTAGTATGCAACCGAACTGTCATGGGGGAAAAGTGAAAAAAATATTAGCGTGTATTTCGATTTTTAAAATACACGGTTATTTTCACTCTTTCCAAATGGCAATACAGCACTATACTAGTAAGGATATTACTAGTATGCAACTGAACTGTCATGGGGGGAAAGTGAAAAATATTAGCGTGTATTTCGATTTTTAAAATACACGCTATTTTCATCCAGTCAGTGATTTCCCCATGGCAATACAGTAAGGCATATTACTAGTATGCAACTGAACTGTCATGTGGGGAAAGTGAAAAATATTAGCGTGCATTTTGATTTTTAAAACACACGCTATTTTCACTCTTTCCCCATGGACAACACGGCACTATACTAGTAAGGATATTACTAGTATGCAACTGAACTGTCATGGTGGAAAAAATGAAAAATATTAGTGTATTTTTCGATTTTTAAAATACACGCTATTTTCACCAGTAAGAATATTACTAGTAATATACTAGTAAGGATATTACTAGTATACAACTGAACTGTCATGGGAAACAAGTGAAAAATATTAGCTTGCATTTTGATTTTTTAAATACACAGTATTTTCACTGTTTCCACATGGAAATACGGCACGTTAGTATGCAACTGAACTGTCATGGGAAAAAAAAAGAAAAATATTAGCGTATATTTCGATTTTTAAAATACACGCTATTTTCACTCTGTCCCCACATGGAAATACGGCACTATACTAGTAAGAATGTTACTAGTATACAACTGAACAGCATGGGAAAAAAAGTGAAATATATTAGCGTGCATTTCGAGTGATTTTTAAAACAACCACGCTATTTTTTTTATCGCATTACGGATATTGGTAGTAATATACTACGTTTAAGGATATTACTAGCATGCAAACTGAACTGTTCATGGTAAGAAAAAAGTGAAAAATATGAGCGTGTATTTTCTTGGATTTTTAAAAAATTCACGCTATTTTTTCACTTCTATTCCCATGGAAAGTTACAAGGCCATCTATGTTAGTAAAAGAAGTTCATAAGGTGGAAAAGTGAGAATTTATATTAGGCGTAGTATTTCTGGGATTCTTAAATACAGGCTAGCTAGTTTTCACGCAGTTCTAAGATATTAATAGTAATATACAAGTAGCGATGGATTATTACTAGTATGCCAAACTAGAACTAGGCAATGACGAAGAAAAATAAATAATATTTAGCGTGTATTATTTTGATTTTTTAAATACACGCTATTTCACTCTTTACCCCCAAGGAAACTTACGGCTATGCCTAGAAATACTAGTCATGCAACTGAACGTCATGGGGGAAAAAGTGTGAAAAAATATTAGCGTGTATTTGGAATTTTTTGACTACACGCTATTTTCACACCTTGCCAGAATAGCAATACAGCACTATACTAGTAATGATATTACTAGTATGCAACTGAAACTGTCATGAGGGGAAAAAGTGAAAAATATTAGCGTGTATTTTCGAGCATTTTAAAATACACACGCTATTTCACATCTTTCCCCATGGCAATACAGTAATGATTATACTAGTAAGGATATTACTAGTATGCGATACTGAACTGTCATGGGGGAAGCAAGTGGAAAATATTAGGCGTGGTATTTCGTATTTGTAAAACACACAGTTATGTTTATACTGATCTTTCTTCCGTCCGCGCCACCATCAGGCCACTGTACTAGTAAGTATATTTATCTAGTATACAACTGAAACCTGTCATGGGGAAAACAATTAAAAGCAATATTAGCGTTATTATATTCGATTTTTAAAGTACACAGCTATATCCACCATATTAGAATATTACTAATAAAATGCTATTTTCACCAGTAAAGGATATTACGAGTATAACAACTGAAACAGTCATGGGGAAAAAGTGAAATATATCAGCGTCTCATTTCGATTTTAAAATAATTGCAGCTATTTATCACCTCTTCCATGAGAATACAGGCCCTTAATAGCCGTCCAAGACTAGTACACAGTATGCAGACCCACAAACTGTCGATGGACTTGAAAATTGAAAAATATTAGCGTGTATCTTCGACTCCACTTAAGATTATGGCACGCTATTTTCACCTTATCGACCTCTATTGCTACTATATACTAATAAGGATATTGACTAGTATTCTACTCCTGCTGTCTGTGACACCGAAGAGTGAAAAACATCAAGCAGCATCAGCTATCACGAACTTATTTGCAAAGAGCTCACTCATACGACGTGACACCTACGGCATGCAAACGAACATCACATATTACATAAGCGGATATATAACCAGTGTGCAGCCGAACTGTCATGTAGGGAAAATTGAAGCCTATTAGCGTATCAGTCTATATGAGCACGGGTGATGACGACTATTTTCTGAGTTAGCTTTCTCCCATGGAGTATAGTCGGATGCTACCCAAGCGATGAGAGGAACTACTATGCTTCTAGAGGTCGTCCTGGGGGGCACAGCTAAAGAGATATCTGGACGATAGGCATTTCGAAAGGAAATATACTACACTATTTTGGAGAGTAAGAGGTTCTAGACTATACTGTAGTAAGGACTTCATTACTAGTATACACAAACTGAACTGTCGCTGCGGGCGAAAAGTGAAAAAAATATTACGTGGCGTTGTATTTCGATTTTGAATCTGGATAAACCACTGTCGCAATAATTTTCACTCTTTTCCAACCCATAGCAATAACTAGCAATGGCCTCTTATGTTTTGGTTCTGAGCAAATCGTAATTTTGGTATAGCTTTAGGTTTCTATTTCTAGTAAGGATATTACTAGTGTATACAAGCGTCGCAAGGCTGGTCATCGGGGCGAAAAAGGTGCGTAAAATATGGAGGGTGTATTTGACGATTTTTAGACCGTATAACACGCTAATTTTGACAAACAGCATAGGATATTACTATGAACATACATACTAGTGCTCGCGTAAAAGAGATCCAGGGTTTGTTATTGCATGGAGTCATTTCGTCCCCGTGCATTAGTTTCGGGGGGGGGGGAGTCAAGTTTTCACACTTGTGTCTCTTTATCTCTCTGGTATATGTGCGTGTGTGTGTCGCTTTATTCTCTTTCTGTTTTTCACGTGCGTGCGGTAGAGTAGTTCGATGTTTAGCCTATCTAGTTTTCGTTCTGTGCTGTTGCTGTCAGATGCAAATTGAGGCCCGGTTGGGTGACACCTCTCTTCGTGTCCTCTGTTGTGTTGACTACTCTTTGTCAACCTGTTCTAATTCATGAAGGCAACGTTTATTTTCGCTCGTTGTCCCACTCGCCGTTGTATCCAGTCACCAGATACGCATTACCATATCCACTTGTAGTACGTATTGCACAGTCGGGGAAGAATGGTTCTCGTCCATGTGAAGTAATTATTAAGTTTATTTGTTTTTTTAGATTACCCCGCTATATTCTGCACTAGTCACAGATGCCATCACAGTCATATTACTAGTATGAATGAACTGAACTATCTATGCCCGGGTGAACAACACTGACGAAAAAATAGTTAGCTGCATTTCGATTTTTATGTCAACCGCTACTTCCAATTGTTTCCCCATCGGTTTCAGCCACTCATATTTTACAATGTATGGAATTATGTTTAGTTATCATTACTAGTATGGCAACTGCAACTGTCATAGGGGGAAAGTGAAAAAGTATTAGCGTGTAGTTTTGATGTTTAGAAAATACACGCTATTTTTACTCTTTCCCCATGATTACTAGTACTATATTAGTAAGGATATTAGTAGTATGCAACTGAACTGTCATGGGGAAAATGTGAAAAATATTAGCTGTGTATTTCGATTTTTAAAATACACGATATTTTCGATCTTTTCCGCTTCTGGGCGAATAGCAGCTCGCTAATGCTAGTATTAGGAGATTACTAGTATGCAACTGAACTGTCATGGGGGAAAGTGAAAAGTATTAGCGTGTATTTCGAGTTTTAAAATACACGCTATTTTCACTCTTTTCCCATGGCAATACAGTACTATTCTAGTAAGGATATTACTAGTATGCAACTGAACTGTCATGGGAAAAAAGTGAAAAATATTAGTGTGTATTTTGATTTTTAAAATACACGCTATTTTCACTCTTTTCCTCAAGTTGGCAATACAGTACGCTATTACTAACATGCAATCGTGGAAGTCTGTCATGGGGGAAAAAAAGAGAAAATATTAAGCTGTAAAATATTAGGCTCTTTCCCCATGGCAATTCGGCAGTATACTTTTAAGGATATTACTAGTATGCCAACTGAACTGGCATTCAGCAAAAGTGAAAAATATTTGCGTGTTTTTCGACTTTTAGAGAGAACACACTATTTTTCTACCAGTATGGGATATTCCTAGTAATGAAATAGTAAGGAAAGTACCAGAATACAATATCGAACTGTCATGGTGAGAACAAGTCTGAAAATATTAGGCTTCTATTTCGAATTTTTAAAAAAATGCACCCTTTTTCGACGTTGTCACATCCCGCATGGAAGATACAGCACTGGTGCTAGAAGAATGTGACAGTGGCAAAGTGAACTATATTAGCGATGTATTTCGCTATTTAAATACACGCTAGTTTCACCAGTATGTATTATCTATAATATGAGTCACGTTATATGATAATGAACTAGATATATACAACTGAACTGCTTTGTAGAAGACCAATTATAAAAATATTAGCGTGTATTTCGATTTTCACTCTTTCCTGATACGGTACTATACTAGTAAGGCTACTAGTATGCAACTGAATTGTCATGCGTGAAAAAAATAATAATAGCTTGTATTTTGATTTTTAGAATACACGCTATTTTCACTCTTTTCCCATGACAATACAGCACTATACTAGTAAGGATATTACTAGTATGCAACTGAACGTCATGGGGGAAAAAGGAAAAAATAATTAGCGTGTATTTCAGTTTTTAAATACACGCTATTGTTTGCTCTTCCCATGGAAATATGGACATATAGTAAGATGTTAATAGATACAACGAACTGTCATGGAAATAAAGTGAACTATAATTCGCGTGTATTTCGATTTTTAAAAATTACACCGCCTAATTTCACCATAAGGATATTAGTAGTAATCATGGGGGAAAATTGAAAGTAATTGCGTTGTATTTCGAGATTTTTAAATACACGCCATTTTCACCCTGTCACCATGGCAAA
>CM065688.1:8240429-8247346 GCA_017654935.2 Phymorhynchus buccinoides | reverse complement strand
ACAGTACAATGCACCACAGTACAATACACCACATTACAATACAGTACAATACACCACAGTACAATACAATACACCACAGTGCAATACAATAACCACAGTACAATACAATACACCACAGTACAATGCACCACAGTACAATACACCACAGTACAGTACAGTACAACAATACCAGTATAATACACCACAGTACAGTACAATACACCACAGAACAATGCCACCACAGAACAATACACCACAGTACATTACAATACACCACAGTACAGTACAATACACCACAGTACAGTACAATACAAAACACAACAGTACAATACAATACACCACAGTACAGTACAATACACCACAGTACAGTACAGTGCACCACAGTACAGTACAATACACCACAGTACAGTACAGTGCACCACAGTACAGTACAATACACCAATGTACAATACAGTACAACCACAGTACAGTACAATACACCACAGTACAGTACATGTCACACCGCACAGTACAGTAGCAAATACCCCACCAGTACCCAGCAGTACACCACGATGTTACAAGCTTAACAAGCCACTAAGTATACATTGCTATCAGTACCCTAACAGATGAACAATACACCACAGAGGTATACAATGAGCACTTACAGCTACCTACAACCACGCGCATGAATACAACTTGTACCAACAGTAACAGTACAATACAGTTTAAGGAACACAATGCACCGCAGGACAGTACCAAGACATAAACCACAGTTACGTATAATACACCCACAGCACAATTCAATAACATGCGTACAATTACACCATACGCAGAGCACAACCTCCCCCCACAGTGCAGTCAACACACGTACAATACATATGCATAACACATAAGATCCCTCCACAAGTTTACCAGCCCCCTCCCCACCCACATACCTCTCAATACACAAGCCCCCCGCCCCCCCCCCCCCCCTCCTAGAGTCACAAACACCACAGTACAGCTACAATACACCCACAGTACAGTACAGTACAATTACAACACCAGTTCCACCAAATACTGACGGTGTATTGTACTGCACATTGTAGAGTACAGTACACTGCAGTACAGTACAATACACCACAGCACAGTACACCACCAGTACAATACACCTCAGTACAGTACAATACACCATAGTACAGTACAATGCACCACAGTACAATATAATAAATACAATACACTACAATACAATAACTGCAATACAGTACAATACACCACAGTACAGTAAAATACACCACAGTATAATACAACACACTACAGTACTACACACCACAGTACAGTACACCACAGTACAGCACATTACAGTACAATACACCACAGTACAGTATAGTACAATACACCATAGTACAGTATAATACACCACAGTACAATACAACACACTACAGTACAATACAACACAGTACAGTACAATACACCGCAGTACAATACAATACAGTACACCACAGTACAGTACAATACACCGTAATACACTACAATACAATACAATACGCCACAGTACAGTAACATGCACACGCTAATATAGTACAATACACCGCAGTACAATACCGTACACCACAGTAGACAAGGAAAAACAGTACAATACACCACAGTACAGTACAATACAATACAGTACAGTACAATACAATACAGTACAGTACAATACACCACATTGCAGTACAATACAATACACCACAGTATAGTACAATGCACCACAGTACAGTAACATTACACCACAGTACAGTACAATACACAACAGTACAATACAATACATCAACATTACAATACAATACACAACAGTACAATACAATACACAACAGTACATTACAATACACCACAGTAGCATTACAGTAACAGTACAATACACCATAGTACAGATACAATAAGAGTACAAGTACAATTAACCACAGTACAATACACCCACAGTACAATACACTGCAGTACCACAGTACAGTACAGTACAATACAGTGCAGTACAATACACCGCAGTACAGTACAATACACCGCAGTACAATACACCACAGTACAGTACAATACACCACAGTACAGTACAATACACCTCAGTACAGTACAATATACCTCAGTACAATACATCACAGTACAGTACAATACACCACAGTAAAATACACCACAGTACAGTACAATACACCCACAATACAGTACACCAATACAACACAGTACAGTACAATACACCACAGTACAGTGCAGTACAATACACCACAGTACAGTACAATACACCACAGTACAGTACAATACAATACACCACAGTACAGTACAATACACCACAGTATAAATACAATACAACACAGTACAGTACAATACACCACAGTACAATACAGTATAGTACAATACACCACAATACAGTACACCACAGTACAATACAATACACAGTACAAAACACCATAATACAGTACAAACATAGTACAGTACAAATACACCACAGTACAAGTACAATGCAACCACAGTACAATAATAATAATAATAATAATAAAAAACATAAAAATTTATAGAGCGCCCTTTCTCTCTTGAGCTCACGGCGCTTCACAATTGTTTAAAATAAAATACATAAATCATAAATAAGCTACTACAATATCAACTATCGCAAACATTCACACAGCCACAACACGCACGCACGCACACCCACACACGCGCGCACACCCACCCACACCACAATGCGGGGGACATCATTTTAAGGCAGGAAACAGGACAAGAAAGAAATCGGAGGTATTGCCGGAAGACAGGTGAGTTTTAAGAGCAGTTTTGAAAGATTGGAAAGATTTAGCAGAACGAAGTTCATATGGTAGGGTGTTCCAGACAGAAGGGGCGCTGAAAGAAAATGAACGGTCACCATTATGTCTTAGTGTTAGTACGAGGAATAAAAAGGATAAGTTTGTCAGAAGAGGAACGGAGAGACCTGGAGGGTGAGTACAGGTGAACGAGATCAGAGAGGTAGGCAGGACTAGATGAATGGACAGCATTGAAACACAGGCAAGCATTTTTATACTTTATTCTTGCCTCGACTGGAAGCCAGTGTAAGGTCTTGAGGTGGGGTTTGATGTGGTCTGTACGAGGGACTTTAAGGATTAACCGAGCTGCATTGTTCTGAACTTTCTGAAGTTTGTTGAGGAGGGTTTGAGGACAGCCTACAAGTAGGGAATTGCAATAATCGATGCGAGACAGTACAAAAGCTGATACTAGAGTCTTGGTGGCTTCAACTGTGAGATAGTGACGAATGGCACTAATACGACGGAGTTCAAAGTTCACATTACGAATCAGAGTCATGACATGAGTGATCATAGTTAGTCGACAATCGAGGGTTACACCAAGGTTTTTAGCTGATTGACAGAAAGGGACGGTAGCATCGCCAATGACAAGAGAGTCACAGTACATCACAGTACAGTACAATACACCACAGTACAATACAGTATAGTAAAATACACCACAGTACAGTACACCACAGTACAGTACAATACACCGCAGTACAATACAATACACCGCAGTACAGTACACCACAGTGCAGTACAATACACCATAGTACAGTACAACACACCACAGTACAGTGCCGTACAATACACCACAGTACAGTACAATACACCACAGTACAATACACCGCAGTACAATACACTACAGTACAATACACCACAGTACAGTACAATACACCGCAGTACAATACAATACAGTACAGTATAGTACAATACAGCACAATACACATATAATATAGCATGCAGTACAATACACCACAGTACAGTACAATACACCATAGTACAGTACAATACACCACAGTACAATACAATAAATACAATACAGTATAATACACCACAGTACAGTACAATACAGTATGATACACCACAGTGCAGTACAATACACCACAGTACAGTACAATACACCACAGTACAATACACCACACCACAGTACAATACACCACAGTACAATACACCACAGTACAATACACCACAGTACAGTACAATACACCACAGTCCACCACTACTGCAGTGTATTGTACTGCACATTGTAGAGTACAGTACACCGCAGTACAGTACAGTACACCACAGTACAGTACAATACACCACAGTACAATACACCACAGTACAGTACAGTACAGTACAGTATGCAGTACAGTACAATACAGTACAGTACAGTACACCACAGTACAATACAGTACAGTGCAATACATTACAGTACAATACACCACAGTACAGTAAAATACACCACAGTACAATACAGTACAGTGCAATACACCACAGTACAATACAACAGTACAGTACAATACAACACAACACAACACAATACAGTACAATACACCACAGTACAATACAGTACAATACAATACAATACAATACAGTACAATACACCACAGTACAATACAAGTACAGTACAATACACCACAATACAGTACAACACAATACAATACAATACAATACAATACACCACAGTACAATACAGTACAGTACATTACAATACAGTACAATACAATACAATGCAATACACCACAGTACAATACAGTACAGTACAATACACCACAGTACAATACAGTACAGTACAATACACCACAGTACAATACAGTACAGTACAATACACCACAGTACAATACAGTACAGTACAATACACCACAGTACAATACAGTACAGTACAATACAATGCAGTACAATACAATACAGTACAATACAATGCAATTACAATACAGTACAGTACAATACAACACACAATACAATACAATACAGTACAATGCAATACAGTACAATACAGTACAGTACAATACACACAGTACAATACAGTACAGTACAATACAATTACAGTACAATACAATACAGTACAGTGCAATACACCACAGTACAATACAGTACAGTACAATACACCACAGTACAATACATTACAGTACAATACACCACAGTACAATACACTACAGTACAATACAGTACAGTACAATACAATACAATGCAGTACAATACAGTACAGTACAATACACCACAGTACAGTACAATACAACACAGTACAACACAATACAGCACATTACAGTACAATACACCACAATACAATACAATACAGTACAATACAGTGCAGTACAATACAATACATGCAATACAGTACAATGCAGTGCAATACAGTACAAACAATACAGTACAGTACAATACACCACATGTACAAACAATGCAACGCAATACAATACAGTACAATACACCCACAGTACAATACAATACAATACAATACAGTACAATACAATACAATACAGTACAATACAATACACCACAATACAAATACAGTACAGTACAATACACCACAGTACAGTACAATACACCACAGTACAATACAATACAATACACCACAGTACAATACAATACACCACAATACAATACAATACAGTACAGTACAATACAACACACAACAGTACAATACAATGCACACAATACAGTACAATACAATACACCACAGTACAATACAATACAGTACAGTACAATACAATACACACAATACAATACAATACAATACACCACAGTACAATACAATACAATACAATACACCACAATACACCACAGTACAATACAATACAATAACAATACAATACAGTACAATACACCACAATACAATACAAATAATGCAATACAATACAATACAGTACAATACAGTACAATACACCACAGTACAATACAGTATAATGCAATACAGTACAATACAATACAGTACAATACAATACACCACAATACAGTACAATACACAATACAGTACAGTACAATACAACACAATACAGTACAATACACTACAATACAATACAGTACAATACAATACAGTACAGTACAAGTACAATACACCACAATACAGTACAATACACCACAGTACAATACAATACAGTACAATACACCACAGTACAATACAATACAATACAGTACAATACAGTACAATACAATACAGTACAGTACAATACACCACACAATAAACAGTAACAATACAATACAATACAGTTACAATACAGTACAGTTACAGTACAGTACAATACACCACAGTACAGTAAAATACAACACAGTACAGTACAATACACCACAGTACAGTACAATACAATACACCACAGTACAGTACAATACAATACACCACAGTACAGTACAATACACCACAGTACAGTACATTACAATACAATACAGTACAGTACAATACACCACAGTACAGTACAATACAATACAGTACAGTACAATACAATACAGTACAGTACAATACACCACAATACAGTACAATACAATACACCACAATACAGTACAATACACCACAGTACAATACAATACAATACAGTACATACACAATACAATACAATACAATACAATACAATACAATACAATACATACAATACAATACACTACAGTACAATACAATACAATACAGTACAGTACAATACAATACAGTACAATACAATACAATACAGTACAATACAATACACCACAGTACAATACAATACACCACAGTACAATACAATACAATACAACACAGTACAATATCAATACAATACAATACAATACAATACACCACAGTACAATACAATACAATACACCACAATACAATACAATACAATACAGTACAGTACAATACACTACAGTACAATACACTACAATACAATACATACAATACAATACAATACACCACAGTACAGTACAATACAACACAACACAACACAATACAATACAATACAATACAGTACAATACAATACACCACAGTACAGTACAATACAATACAGTACAATACAATACAATACAATACAATACAATACAATACAGTACAATACAATACAATACAGTACAATACAATACAATACAGTACAATACAGTACAATACAATACACTACAATACAATACAATACAATACAGTACAATACACCCCATACAGTACAGTACAATACACCACAATACAGTACAATACACCACAGTACAATACAATACAATACAATACAGTACAATACAAACAC